>LPNX010630048.1:122022-177669 GCA_001517045.1 Pseudotsuga menziesii
GGTCAACTTGAAGATAAAAGATGAAAAGGTAATTTCTCATTAAAAAGTTATTTCATATTTAATAAATGAGAAAAGTGGAGAAAATGAAGTTGAAAGGTCACAAGGGAAAAAGAGAAAATATAAAAAGAGAGAAAGCTCATTCTTTCATTCACTCTTGTATATTTTGTATTTCGACATTGAAAGCTCTTGAGCTTTGAACTTCTCTTGGACGAAACCCTAAAAGGAGGTGAATGGTTTCGATGGTGAGACTATCTATCCTAGCCATTGTTTGAGGAGGAATCATCTCAGATTTCTCATTTTCTATTCATCGCCAAGTTTGTTGAGGGCGCATTCACTGTCAAGAAGAGAAAAAACGCAGGAGTTTGAGAAGAGGTTAATTTTGATGCTGAATAGCTTCTCTTTCATCTAAAAGTCAGTCTATATTCACTGGGGTCGAATTCCCACTCTCATTACTGCTGTAGAAGTTCATTGGATGAGTTACTTCATGCTGCCGCTACAGGAAAACACTAAATCTTATTGTTGCTACAGAAAGACTCTGAGTCCAGCCACTTTTAGGCTGCTACAGGCATTTTGGAACCCATATTCTCCATATTTCTGCTACAGGAGTTCCATTGGGTCAAATTTATCCTCTCTGCTTCAATTTACAAGTGCCACACAGTCCCAGAAGAGGGCGTGACAGTGAGAAATTAAAGGGGAAGCATCAACGCTGTTAAAAAAGTGTTGACTAGATGATCATAGAGAGGGTCTTCTTACATTGTGGAGTACATTGTTATTCCTAACAGCTTTGGGATACATATTTATTTGTCTTTATACTGCTACATCCCTGCTCAGCTTGAACAAGGAGAAAGGAAGTGATGTTAGAATATTTTTCTGCTGCATATGAATTTGTATCTACAGGAGTATCATCATTTTGTCTTGTACCCTTTGGACAGACCTTACTATGGCGGATATATTACTTCAAATTGTCTGAGAGAATTAATAAAGACCAGATTTAAAGCTCTCACGTTGTGGTTGCTATATGAATGATCCAAGAGAGGTACTACTGAAATCTTTCATGCTTTTTACAGCTTGAAAATTATTATGTTGTTGTTTCCTTGGAATATAAGTCTACTTTTTTGCAATGTCCATTATAAATATGTAAGACATTGAAGAGAATAATTATTGGTCCAAACAATCCAAACGCTCCATACTCTAAACAAATTAGCAAGCTACAGCCATTGTCACCCAAAGTGTTTGACGAAATATTTAAGTCACAAGTTATCTTCAGCAAGCTACAACAATATAGTATACCAATTATTTGACTAAGTGATCAACCAAGGTATTACTTCACAGCTTACTAGACAGTTTGGGCCTCTTTCACCACCTACAGCAGTCTATCAAAATTCACATGCTTATGGAACAGTTTTAGACCACTAGCAAGAGGGTTAAAATTTTGGGTTAATCCTGACACAGGACATTACAATTATGATGATTAAGTAGAGGTTTTTACTTGTGTATAGCCCTTGCATTTTACTTATGTTTGGCCTTGTATGTTCAATACATTTTGGTTAAGTCCATGGAGGCTAGAAGAGCCTGGTTAAAGAATCAGTTTGCAGCTGATCTAAGTGTTTCCGCACCGTAAG
The DNA here is from genome assembly GCA_001517045.1 of Pseudotsuga menziesii. Lineage (NCBI taxonomy): Eukaryota > Viridiplantae > Streptophyta > Pinopsida > Pinales > Pinaceae > Pseudotsuga > Pseudotsuga menziesii. The sequence continues at coordinate 123,645 of LPNX010630048.1, forward strand.
ATCCACAGGGGAATGCGGGAGGTAGGAGAAAGAAGTTAAATCAGAGCAGAATGTGGAATTTCCGACTTCTTGGATCAGCCCGCGGAAGGTGGAAGGTGGAAAACCGGAGAAAGGCTAAGATAAAGAGTTGGTCTTCTGATTCTTGAGTTCCGCACTAGAGGGCGTAAAGGCAGAATGTGGAAGGTAGGAGTGAGGATAGAGGTTCCGTCATTTGATAGTTTTCCGAGTTTCAATGACGGAAGGCGGAAGGCAGAAAGTGGAACAGTGGTTGAAAGGTTTCGTCGAAGAGTTATGTTTTCGATTACCAAGTTCCTAAGTGCGGAAGGCAGAAAGCGGAAGGAGAAAGGCAGAAAGGACGTTGAATGTTCCTTTGCACATGGATTTTCCGATTTCCGATTTCCAAGGTCAGAAGGGCGGAAGTGCAGAATGCAGACTGCAGAAAGACAGGTTTAGTGCGAAAGAAGTCATTATGATCGCAGAAGGGATCTGACAAGGGTAGAACGACTGTTAGAGTGATGTACAGGGGTTCTTAAGCCTGGAAATGAAGGTGGAAGTGTGAGTTAGCGTCCATGCCCGATGTTTTAAAGGAGAACAAGTGTTCTCGAAGCCAAAATTTTAATAATCCGCATTATGGGGTATGGGGACATGACAATTTGGTATCAGAGTTGCGAGTTGTAGCATTGGTCTTGGATGGGCCAGGTGACAGTAAGTAAATGGTTTTAATTCTAAATTAACTATGCAACTAACAAATGATGTTGTTAACACAGTTTGCAGAGTCATAGTATAGGTTAAGGAAGTGGGGTTTTGGCTCAGCTATGAGAACCTATGGCATGTATGATGACACACAGAACCCTTATGAGCACGAGGAAGATGTTATGGGAGAAAACGTCAGAGTTGGAAATGCTGATACAGAGTCCAACAGAAGGAGATTTCAAGAAACTCTGCTAGATATTGCAGCCACAATGAGAAGCTTGAGGGTGGAGATGCAAAGTTATAGGGCAGACAATGAAAGATTGGTTAAGGTTCAGGAAGAGCAAAATCATCTGAATACATTCATGCTGCAAATTTTGACAGACATCCAGAGGCGGATGAACTGATAACGTTGAACACTAAATCTGGAAGGAAGTAGGAGCGGTGCTAGATGAAGAAAGAGACCTTCTAGTAGGTCATATGACTCTGAAGGATCCACTGGGGATTCAAGTTCTTCCACTCGCAAGAATAGGAGAAAGGGGCATTACAGGAACAACTCACGCGATGAATTCAAGAAGGCTAAGCCTCCTACGTTTGATGGTGAGGTAAAGAAAGGTCAAGAAGCTGAAGCTTGGCTTCTTGGGATGAGAATATATTTCCAAGTCCAAGCCTACTCTGGAAATATGAAGACTAGGGTAGCCATCTTCAATTTGACTGGAAGAGCATCCATATGGTGGGAGCACTTCAGGTAAGTGAAGAAGATCAGTGAAAAGGATTGTGTGGAAACAATTCCAAAAGTTTTTGAGGCAGAAGTACCTCTCTGATAGGTACTATGATGGTAAGATCAAAGAATTCCATGAGCTAAGATTGGAGCAACAGACAATGGAAGAGTATGCCAATAAGTTCTTGGAACTATTGAGGTATGTCAGGTATATCAGGGATGATAAAGTAAAAATCCAGTGTTTTCTGAGTTGTTTGCCTCAGTATTACAAAGACATGATTGAGTTTGATGAGCCTAGAACTCTGGAAGAGGCTATCAGGAAGGCTAAGTGTTGTTATGATCAAAATAAGGGCAAACCTGATTACCATAAGACATGGAAAGATAAGAAGAATGAAAAGTATGAACAAAGGAAGAAAGGTTTCAAACCCTCTAACGTCAAGAATCAACAGAAGCAACCATCACAACCTGTGAACCAACCAGCTAAGGTGATGGGGGAGAAGCCAAGAAATCCAAAGGAAAGCAGAGAAACTCTCCAATGTTGGAGATGTGGAGGACCCCATCTGTGCAAGAATTGCCCACTTGAGAATGGGAATGTAAGGCCAACTTACCACATTCAAGAGGCAAAAACTGTGGATCAAGTAGCAAGGGCAGTCCTTAGGATTTATGCAGCATTGGAGGACTGCTAGGCATATCATTAGTCAACCGTGGTTGAGGTTGCAAGTAATAATGCTGAGCAATCTGTTTCTGTTTTGATTGACCCTAGATCTACTCACAGTTATATTACTCCTAGAGTAGCTGAGATTTGTGCTTTTAAGAAGTTAAAGCATAGCAAGTCATGGTTAGTCCAACTAGCCACTGGAACTAAGAGAAAGGTTAGTGAAATGGTAAAGCAATGCCCATTGGTCATGAATGGGCTAGTCACTTGTGTAGATCTTAATGTTCTACCACTTGGTTCCTACGATGTTCTTATTAGAATGGATTGGTTGGAAGCACACAGAGTAAAGATCGATTGTTACAACAAGACTTTTGAGTGCTTGGATGAAGAAGACAACCTAAAGGTTATGAAAGGCATTCCAAAGGTGATTTATGTTAGGAAGATTTCAGCCATGCAGCTGAAGAAGTTTTGTAGGAAAGGTTGCAGAGTGTATGCAGCCCATGTGTTGGAGGCAACAGAGAATGAAACTCCTAGGTTGGAGGACATTCATGTTTTGTGAGAATTTAGGGATGTTTTTCTTGATGAGATTCCAGGACTTCCTCCAAAAAGGGACATTGATTTTACAATTGAACTTGTGCTAGGTGCAGCACCAGTGTCTAAGACACCCTACAGGATGAGTACCCCATAAATGCTAGAGTTGAAGATGCAGCTGCAAGAGTTGTTGGAAAAGAAGTATATCAGACCAAGTGTGTCCCCTCAGGGAGCACCTGTGTTGTTTGTGAAGAAGAAAGATGGTACACTCAGATTGTGTATTGATTACAGACAGCTGAACAAAGTCACTTTAAAGAACAAATATCCTCTGCCTAGGATTGATGACCTCTTTGATCAAATGAGAGGAAAAAATGTATTTTCCAAGATTGACTTAAGGTTTGGTTACCATCAGGTATGGATCAAGGATGAAGGCATTCATAAGACAGCCTTCAGAACAAGGTATGGGCATTATGAGTTTGTAGTGGTACCATTTGGTCTCACAAATGCACCAGCCACATTTATGTGCCTTATGAATAGTTCCTTTAGCATGTATTTAGATAAGTTTGTTCTTGTTTTCCTTGATGACATTCTTGTTTATTCCAAGAACGAGGAAGAGCATAAAGAACATCTGAAACTGACATTGTAATTGCTCAGGGAGCACAAGTTGTATGCAAAGCTAAGAAAGTGTGACTTCTATAAAGATAGGATTCATTATTTGGGTCACATTATCTTAGATGAGGGCATATCGGTAGACCCTGAAAAGATTGAGGCCCTTATGAATTGGCCAACCCCAAGACATGTGAAAGATGTAAGATCTTTTATGGGCCTTGTAGGATACTACAGGAGATCCATCGAAGGATTCTCCAAGGTTGCACATCCTATCACTTCCTTGCAGGGGAAGGGGATAGAGTTTGAATGGACACCAAGGTGTGAAGAAAGCTTCCAGCAGTCAAAACATCTTCTCACAAGTGCACAAGTTCTGAAGATTGCAGACCCAGAAAAAGACTTTGTGGTGTGTACTGATGCATGTGGTCAAGGACTTGGAGGAGTTCTTATACAAGACAACCACGTGGTATGTTATGAGTCAAGAAAGTTGAAGGATCGTGAGAAGAACTATGCCACTCATGATTTAGAACTTGCAGCCATAGTACATGCTCTCAGGATGTGGAGGCATTACTTAATGAGCAGAAAGTTTGAGTTGAGGACAGACCACTATGGTCTGAAATATTTGTTTGATCAGCCTACTCTAAATGCTAGGCAAGCTAGATGGCTGGAGTTTTTGTGTGAGTTTGATTTCGAGATCAAACACATAAAATGAAAAGAAAACAAAGTGGTTGATGCACTCAATAGGAAGGTGCATGAAATGCACTTGGCATCTCTTAGTATTTGCCAATCAAATTTGAAACAACATATTGTTAATCATGTTGTTGAAGATGAATTGTATGTGCATATAAAAGACAAATTGTAGCAGCGAAGCCTTGAGAAGAGGTATGAGGGATATACATTAGAAGAATATGGGATTCTTCTTTATAGAAACAAAGTTTATATTCCAAATGTAGCAGATTTGAGGAGAATGGTTAGGGATGAAATCCATCAAACTCCATATTTTGGTCATCTAGGATATCAAAAGACAATTGCCACAGCCAGAAAGCAGTATTATTGGCCAGGAATGAAGAAGGACATTGCTGAGTACATTTCAAGGTGCATGAAATGTTAGCAGGTAAAGGTTGAGCATCAACACCCAACAGGGTTGTTGCAACGTTTGCTAGTTCCAGAATGGAAATGGGAAGTTATTTCCATGGATTATATTACAGGATTGCCAATGAATTCGAGACAACATGATTCCATCATGGTTGTGGTGGACAAGTTGACAAAGGCAACACGTTTTATATCAGTCAAGTCTCTTATAGGATTGATGCCATTGCAAAAATCTTTATGAAGGATATTTTCATATTGCATGGATTGCCTAAGGCAATAGTCTCTGACAAAGATCCTATGTTCACTTCCAATTTTTGGAAGGGTTTGTTTGCAGATTTGGGTACAAAGTTGAATTTCAGCACTGCCTACCATCCTCAGACTGATGGAGAGACAGAGAGAGTGACTCAAGTGCTGGAAGACATGCTTCGCATGTATGTGATGGATAAACCAACCAAGTGGGAAGATTATTTACATTTGGTAGAATTTGCATATAATAATGGACAACAAGCATCCTTGGGGATGAGTCCATATGAAGCCTTCTATGGAAGAAGGTGTAGGTCACCCCTGACTTGGGATAATATAGTGAACAGAATTGTACTTGGTCCATAATTGCTCAAGGAGATGGAACAGGAGGTTGCAAAGATCAAGCAGATTATGTAAGCATCCCGGGACAGATAGAAAAGCTATGTAGATAAGCATAGGTGGACCAGAGTTCAGTGTTGGGGATCATGTTTACCTCAGAGTGAGGGCAAGAAAGAGTTCCCTGAAGCTTGGAAGTTGTGCCAAGCTGTCTCCTAGATACCATGGGCCATTTGAAGTGCTTGAAAGGATAGGACCTGCTACATATAAACTTGCATTTCCTGCTAGCACTAGGGCTCATAATGTTTTTCATGTTTCTTTGCTTAAGAAATATGTACATTATCCTAACCATGTGATTGATTGGGATGTGATTCAAGTGGAACCCAAGGGAGAGTTCCAATCTGAGCCTTTGTGCATCCTCGACAAAAAGGTTACAGTGCTCCGGAATCGAGTCGTTGGACAGGTAAAGGTGCAATGGGAGCACTACATCCCTGAAGAGGATACATGGGAGCTGGAGGATGGCATGCGATTGGCACATCCGTTTTTGTTCAATTTTGCGGAGCACTTAGGGAGGTGCCGGTGCAGAATTTTTTTTTAAGTTGTAAAGCACTAAGGACAATGCTGACTGAAGGGGGAGGGGATTGTAATAACCTAGTTTTGACCCCATGGTATTTAATTGTGCATGATGTAAATATTGTATGAAAATCATGGCAAGGAGCTCAAGGCCAAGGCCTTGCCATTGATCAATGTTTTGTGGATAGGTGGTCAAGGTTGATACCTATGGTTTTGGTGCTAAGTCGAGCACCAAAACCATAGCTAGCTATGGGACTACAAACGTTAAAGAGATGGGGGCGTGATTCCACAAGGGATAGGGTGGGGAGTTAGTTAAACTCCTGAGCCAATAGGGTGTGACCAGATGTCAATGGGAAAACCCATGAATCCTCAGCTACCATTTTTGTCCTCTATACTCAATCATCAATTTCTTCCAGAAGTTGGTTGAGGCAGTTAATGCCTTCGACAGAGCAAGGCATGGCAATCTGATGGCTTGACTGAGCAAGCCTGCAAGTCTGCATTTTGCAGAAGCCGTATTCTTGCTTCTACAGGAAGTAAATCCACATGGGAATGCATGCCCATTCCCCTCATCCCTGAGTTGCGTTGAGCATTAAGGGGCATTATTATCATTATTCGCGTTGCTGATCAGGGGGGGAAGGTCGTGTTTTTTTTTGTGGTTGTTCACCATTCTACCCCTCTATTGTTCCAGACGATTCGATCATTTGGGTCTGTTGTTCATGCGCGTTGTTGATGGTTCGACCATCCTAAGTTGCGGACATGTTGTTCCGTGGGGTTTGTTTGTGTAACATTGTGGTATGAGACCCCGTTTCTTCTATTTTACAGAGTGGAGCCTGTGAGGGTGAGTTTTCCTTGTGGATTGTTGTGTTGTGAATCCCTATTTTGGTTTGAAGACCAAGGAATGGAAGAGGCCAGAATGGGTTGATAAACCTAGTGAAGAGAGGAACCTCACAGACAGATCAAGAGGGATGGTAAATCCTTTCTCCACACCCTAAAGAGCACTAGAAGGGAAGGTATGGCCTGAGGGGCTGTGTAGCAGCGAAGGGAATACTTCGTTGTGTTGGGTGGTGCAGGTAGGGAGGAGGCCAAGCCAGATCTTGTGTAGGTTCCCATGGCTCTATGGTTGAGCTCACTAGCTTAGCAATTCTACCTTTCCCATTGCCTTAGCAGCCTGATAAGCCCAACGGTTAGTTGGTTTGGTTGTGTCTTGTGATGTTTTGACTTGTTGCCTAGTAGCCTGTGAAACACAATGGTATGTTGGCTTGGCTGGATAGTCTGGGAAACCCAGCAGTGTGTTGGCTTGACTGTGTGAGTATGCTTGGCCATGTGTAAGCCTATTGTTTTCCCTAGTTCCTTGTGGAAATCATGCCCATCTCGGGGGTGGCAGTGTGTTAAGAGATTAATGAAAACACTGGCCTACGGTTGGGTAGAACGTTGCAGCGACATAGCTAGTTGCAGAACAGCTAAATCATCAAGATAAGTATTCTCTTTTATTCTTGTTTATGCATTGAAGTTGCTTATGACTGAATATGATGAATTGATAAGGAAGAATGCTTGCTATGAATGAAGTAGGATTCACTGTTGTAAAAGTATCTCTGTTATGCTTGCTTATTCCATATATTTGTCTATGAATCAATTTGTTCATGTTGGATGCTTGATGATGATTAAGTAGAGGTTTTTACTTGTGTATATCCCTTGCATTTTACTTCTGTTTGGCCTCATATGTTCAATACATTTTGCTTAAGTCCATGGAGGTTAGAAAAGCCTAGTTAAAGAGTCAGTTTGCAGCTGATCTAAGTGTTTCTGCACCCTAGGATCCGCAGCGAAAGGCAGAATGCGGGAGGCGAGAGAAAGAAGTTAAATCAGAGCAGAATGTGGGATTTCCAACTTCCAAGATCCGCCTGCGGAATGCGGAAGGTGGAAGGTGGAAAACCAAAGAAAGGCTAAGATAAAGAGTTGGTCTTCCAATTCCCAAGTTTCGCACTGGAGGGCGGAATGTGGAAGGCAGGAGCAAGGATAGAGGTTTCGTCATTTGATAGTTTTCCGACTTTCGAGTTTCGAAGGCGGAAGGCGAAACGATGGTTGAAAGGTTCCGTCGAAGAGTTATGTTTTCGATTTCTGAGTTCCGAAGTGTGGAAGGAGAAAAGGACGTTGAATGTTTCCTTCACACATGGAGTTTTCGATTTCTGATTTCCAAGGTTGGAAGGGCGAAAGTGCGGAAGTGCGGAATGCAGACTATGGAAAGACAAGTTCAGTGCGGAAGAAGTCATTCCGGTCACAGAAGGGATTTGTCAAGGGTGCAACGACTATTACAGTGATGTACAAGGGTTCCTAAGCCTAGAAATGAAGGTGGAAGTGTGAGTTAGCATCCATGCCCGGTGTTTTAAAGGAGAACAAGAGTTCTTGAAGAAATTTTTTTAATAATCCACATTATGGGGTATGGGGACGTGATAAACACAGATTGAGCAAGAGCAATTTTAAACAATACAATATCACCTCATTAGCATAGCATTCTTCCAATGACACAAGGTAGACCTCCAAAGTCTTCAACTTTATTATTCAGAATAGCAGCAACATTACAATAGAAAGAGGTTCCTTGCATCCATCTAGAATGAGTAAGAAGGCCTTGCTTTTATAGAGTTTACAAACCCATGGGGGTGCTACCTACACTGGTAGAAAGAGTCCAGTTGAACTGAGTTGAGAGGTAGTCCAAACATTGTGATTGATTTGGTTTCCAATATAAGAGCACCACCTCTCCAACTCACACCAACCACACACTTACTCTGTCATGTCCCCAATTCTGGCCTAATAGACCAAGGTCACCTAAGAAGAATTTAGAAAATTATTAATGGTGACGTAATAATTACCCAAGGCATGGTTTCTGCTGTTCTATAGTATTTTTCTATGGTATGGGAAAAAAGTAAATAATAGAACATGGTTTTCATTGGCCCATGGTATTTACCCATGGTATTGGAGTCTTTTCAAGGATAAAAGGCGGCAGAGGCAAAGGGAAAAGGGCATGCTTGAATATTTGGAGATTTGTTCTTAAGACCGTCTAGGGGTTAGCCTAGAGTTTTCGTTTGGGGTTGGCAAACTCCATCCATCCATGTCCGTCTAGTTTCGGTGGTGTGACGGACCCACCCTAGCTGGACAAAGGGGGAGGATCTATTCAGGGTCTTCATCGGAGCTTCATCATCCGGGTTGGCATCACCTTTCAGGTTCTTGTTGGATGTATTTTGGTAGCTGATATCACAGCCATAGTTATTGTACTGTTTACTGTTTGTTAGTAATAATAAAGGTGCCAATATTATCTCGCCATTGTGATGTGTTATGGAATGCCTCTAACATGTTTGACGAAATGTCTATGAGAATGCATACTGCTGATGAAAGTTATAAATCAATGTAAAATTGATTAATGTCGGTAATTTCATAGATTTTGTGATCATCCCGGATCTGGGATATTACAGTGGTATCAGAGCTGGGTTTCCTGCCAGCCTGAGTGGGAATTTATTGAGGGTTTCCATTTCTAGCCTGATGGGAAATGCACCCGCACCCAGGGTTTCCAACCGAGCTTCATTTGACATTTTCAGTCCATTGTCTTCTTGTTTGGCCAATTCCTTGTGGAAGACCATGTTTGCTAGGGCCAAATTCCTGTAGAGGACGAGTTCATCGTGGGTCTGCACTTACTGAAGGAAGAGAACCCGAAATCGCGTGAAGAAGAGAGGGTCAAATTTATTTTTGAAGCCGACAGTGGATCGAGTTCATCCCTAGAAGTCAAATCCATCCCAAGTCGCGTCTCTGTTGGAGGGAAAATTATCCGTTCAGAGGGCGACTCAGCAAGGAAACACCCAGCATATAAGTGCAATGAGGTGCAGACAAAGGCTGCAGGAGATTTTCTTGCAGTACTTAGAAGCTACTTCGAGTCTTTCTTCTCAGACTTGCACTCTCATACTATTAAAAATGTACAGTCGAATAATGATAGGGTTCCCCTTCTTCTAAAGGATAGTTTTGTTGATTCTTTTCCTATCAGAGATCAATCATTCATTAAGCGATCTACAAATCTCCATGAGCCATCGATCTCCAGCGTGAGCCATGGATCTCCTCTAGCGTGAGCCATCGATCTACACCAAATTGATCAGCGATCTGCTAGCGAATTCATCTCAGAGATCTCAGGGCCAATTCAATCTTCCATCTCAGCAATCTGTCAATTCAATCTGCCATCTCAGCAATCTACGCCATCACCGATCAGCCTGCCATCAGAGATCTACCATCCACTATCACCGATCAGCGTGAGCCATTGTGAGTGATCTCTCCAGCGATCGATTTCTCCACCGATCCAGCATTCAGCGTGGGTCTGATCTCCAGAACTGATCCCGCGTGAGCCTGATCTCCAGCGATCTGCCAAACAAGCGACCAACGACCAATCCAAGTGACCAGCGACCAATCCAAGTGATCTCCAACGATCTGGATCTACAGAATGTTGCTGGGGTATCATATGTTGGGCAGTCTATCAAATCAAAGGACACCTTACAGTGCAATATTTTCAAGCTTGGCTGTTGTAACAGGTCAGAAAATTATTTAAAATCAGACATTCACTTTGCATATGAACTGCTGAAGGAGGGCGCACCAATCATCTTACAGAGGAAGAATGAACACTTATTTTTATCTTAGTTGAGTTCACGCTGCTACAGGAATCACATTCATTTATAGTGCTGCGTTTTGGCATGAGCCAGAACTGTCATTGATTGGGAGAAACACCCTAACTCTCTCAATATTCCTTTGGACTGATGCTATGCACATCCCGTGTAGAAGAGAGGGAAGAATGTTCTTGTTTAGGCAGAATGGGAGTGGTTTAGTGGTTTAACTCAGCTGCTACAGTTTCACCATTATGAAGGTCATGTACAATGCTCTTGCCGGTCAATCAGTGCATGGGGTCTCTTCTATCAGTCCCAGGGCTATGATATTTACAGTCTCTGTTGGAAATAATTTCTTTTAGTATGGGTTGGAATGTTTTTCAAATCTCAGTCACATTACATCAGGCTTGAAACTCAGCGAGTTAAAGCAGATTGGAAAACAAGTAGTTTTCACAGGTCGTGCCAGCTGTAAGAGCCATGTCTTATTCAAATTCAGAGTATGAGCAGTATGAGGAAGAGTATTCTTCCTATGCCTCAGAGGTAAATGGTTTTAAACTGTATGATGGCAGATATGTGGATGAGGAACCCTGTTACAGTATCTCTACCCAATTCACACTTAGAGATGATGATGATGGTTACTCTTGTGACCACTTGTACAATGAATATGCAGACAGAGGGACCACACCACCAAGGAAAGATCCTTTGAAAAAAATGGCATGGTGGAGGGAAACTTGCAAGACCTTGCCCCAACAGTATCAAGCATATGCTGTTACGATGAAGTCATACTCAGAAGTTCCTTTTGAATTTTTTGTGAATGCTTTGTTTGGGTATAAGCCCAAGAATGAAGATGTGGAGTTAGTGAAGAAAGGTCTATGCCCTTCTTGCAAGAGACCTTGGAGAGAAAATCATTTATGTTTGGAGGAGCGAAATGGGGGGACCGCCACCAGTGTTGGGAAGGATAAGATCACAATCCTTACTGATAATGGTTATCAGCATAATGAAGCTATCACTTGTTCTATTGAGAATCAACCAGATGCATCTCTCAATGAGAACATGGATCAAATAACATCTACTGATGGATGCTATAGTGGAGAGGTGCCTACTGATGGGTGCCATGGAGAGACGCTTACTATTGAGTGTCCATTCCTATATATTGGTGACATAAAGGTTCCACTTGATGAGACTACTGCAAGTACAAGTTCCCACGAGTCTGAAAAAGATGAAGAATTTGCAGTAGAGGAAGAGGACCTAGGATCGATCTCATCATCACCACATGCACTTCATGAGGCTGATCCTATGATGGAGGAAGAGAAGGCTTCTTTTCATGAGCTTTCCCATTTTAAAGGGTCACTCAAGATGAATGGCAAGAAGATTCAAGAGGCCCTAGGCATTCTCCAAGTTACTAGCGCACTTGTGTCCCAATTGGCTTGGAGAGATGATTCCCTGGGGGCACAAACTTCCAATGGAGTCATAGAGAAGATCCAGAAGGCAACATCAACAACTAAAGGTAATATCATGTGTTTGCTTTTTGATAGAAGTCATTTGATTGAGCTTGCTGAAATATTACATGAAGCCTCCATAAGAGATAATGAGGAAATTTGCAAGCTCAAACATGAATTGAATTCCACCCAAGATTGTCTAAAGGATGCTCAAGAAGCACTTCAAGAATCTAAGATCCAAAATGAGCAACTTCTTGAGGAGTTGCAAAGTTCACGGTCTCCTTCCTATGTTTCTGATTTTTGTATGGATGATAGCAGAGAGATTCCTCATGGTATGGTGAACCATGAGATTCAAATTGATTTGCAGATGTTTGAAGGGTTGAAAGATGAGCAAGTTGAATGCCAAACACTTGCCATGGATGAAGAAGAACACGAGTTGTCTCATGGAGCAAGTCTTGCACTCGTGGAAGAGGCACATGATCCTACACACATGGAACCAGCCTTGAGGAGAGGTTTCCAATTTCTTGACTTAGAGGATGAGTTGGTGCATTGCACTACATCCTACATGGTTACTTCTTTCAGTTTTCATCCCAGTGAAGTTTGGGTGAAGGGGTTTTTTTCTGTTAGTGCCACATGAGGAGTATGAGACTCCTACCCTTCATGATGATCCTATGATATGTGCACCAATTCCTTTTGAGCAGCATTTACATCCATTGTTTTGTATCACTTCCTTGAGCCACTTGGAGGCTCCTTCTTTGATTGATGGAGGTTCTTCATCCATTGCTTGGATAAGAGAACACATGATGAGACATCTTGATATATCTTATTCTTTCTTGCAGCATTATGAGACATGGGATCCTCACCTATGTTACCGGATTAGATCTGATTGGTATCTTCATGATTGTGTGCTTTTGACACATGATGATTTTCTTGATTGGAGGTGTAAGCTTCTTGAGTGCTCTTTGATGGATGATCACTTCAGCCACATTGGGAGTGGCATATCTTTGTATCATTTCACTATGTTTCATTATGACGTATATATATTAGTGATTATGATGTATCGGAGAATGCATAGTAAAACTTGGGATCCTGGCACCCCTCCCCATGATGTATTATTTTGTACCACTCTGTGTATTGATGGAATGCGCCAGTTGTGGGATCCTGGCATTCCACACTTGGTTGGAATAATTGGGAGGACATTGAACCCCTCCTACCTTGATGTACTATTTTGTGAGACCTTGTGCATGGTAGAGATGCACCATCATTTGGACTTGGGCATCCCACATTCTAATTTGTATGTACTCACACTATGTATTGATGGGGTGCGCAAGTGTTGGGACCCTAGCATCCCATACTTGCGGGACTTGTTCTTGATGACATTTTACACTAGGAGAGTGAGCAAGCAATGGGACCCAAGCATTGTTGATTATGGGAAGCTCATTGGGAACACATTGTGGTTGGTTGGCTTGAGGAAGCACACCTCATCTCTTCTCCATGGGTTCATCTTTGCAGCAGTTCGTTATGGTTTCCTACATGCTTTTGGATGGACTTATGTTTTTCTTACAGGGTGTCATGATGACTTCCATGTGCCTCTAATGCATTGCATAGGAGAATATATATTGCACCTTGCATTTCTGAGGATCAGTTGGGATCCTGGTATCATTGGTACTTAGTCTTCACATTAAGTGCATGGTTGATGGTGGAAGATTGATGATGTGATGGTATGGTTTCTTCATTGCTTGAGGACAAGCATATTTGGGAAGGGAGGACTGTCATGTCCCCAATTCTGGCCTAATAGACCAAGGTCACCTAAGAAGAATTTAGAAAATTATTAATGGTGACGTAATAATTACCCAAGGCATGGTTTCTGCTGTTCTATAGTATTTTTCTATGGTATGGGCAAAAAGTAAATAATAGAACATGGTTTTCATTGGCCCATGGTATTGGAGTCTTTTCAAGGATAAAAGGCGGCAGAGGCAAAGGGAAAAGGGCATGCTTGAATATTTGGAGATTTGTTCTTAAGACCGTCTAGGGGTTAGCCTAGAGTTTTCGTTTGGGGTTGGCAAACTCCATCCATCCATTTTGGTCTAGTTTCGGTGGTGTGACGGACCCACCCTAGCTGGACAAAGGGGGAGGATCTATTCAGGGTCTTCATCGGAGTTTCATCATCCGGGTTGGCATCACCTTTCAGGTTCTTGTTGGATGTATTTTGGTAGCTGATATCACAGCCATAGTTATTGTACTGTTTACTCTTTGTTAGTAATAATAAAGGTGCCAATATTATCTCGCCATTGTGATGTGTTATGGAATGCCTCTAACATGTTTGACGAAATGTCTATGAGAATGCATACTGCTGATGAAAGTTATAAATCAATGTAAAATTGATTAATGTCGGTAATTTCATAGATTTTGTGATCTCCCGGATCTGGGATATTACATACTCCATGAGGTTGGAGCCTCTCTCCCCTCGCATGCGAGTCTGTCCTCACCCACTCGCTTGTTGAATGGATGCAATATATCATAACTTTATAACATAACCAAAGTTTTTTGAACTCACACATATGAAGAGGGGTCCACACACCACCCATTCGCTACCTTCACATGGTGAAGCGTGTGTCACATGAAGGTTGACGTCACCCTTCATTCGAAACAACTCGTAATCTCCTTTAATACCCAAAGTTTGGTTTACCATTAAGTTGGAGAAGGAATGCTAACCAACATGGCCCACATGCCATGTCACTTCACACCTCTAAAAAATGAATTTTTTTGCTTTTTCAAAATTTTGACTTTGTGCAATTTGTCAAAATTTAACATTTTTTTTAATGTTTTGTAACATTTTTAGCGAAATAATGCCATGCGTGACAATATAGTCACTCGAAGCACGAGAAAGTGGGTCTTGAGGTAAAGGAGGTGCTCTAAGCTTGAAAGCAAGCCCATGCACGCCAAAAACGGATTCCATACGACTCAATACCGATGCCTAACACGCTTATATACATCGACACATGAACTTTAATAACCTCCTAAGGCCTAACCACCAAGACGAAAATTCCAGCTTTGGAAGAGCCGGTGAAAAACTCGAAAATTATACATTGCTTATTCAGCGTTGCATAATTGACAAGGGAAAAAACACCTTGGAATAATCGGATTGATAGCCAAGTCCTAGGAAGCCAAGTCCTTTACAAAAGGTTTGTTGTATTAGAGCATTTATTACAACACCCCCAAGGGGTATGAACATGCATTTTATTAAAAGGGACCACAACTGGTCAAAGTAAAAATATCCCAAATAACCTTTGCTAGTGCAAATAGTCTTCTTGGTAGCACAATGAAGGTTCTTTAAGTAACCATAATTATAAAATATAAGAGCTCAAGTTCCAAACTAGATGCAGTTGCACAAGATATTTAATAATTTCTATTGGTGCTTAATAGGAACCCAGTTATGAGGGTTCTATACTAATTTAAATAAACCTCAAACACACTATTAATATATATTGTGTAGCCAATAATGAGTTTTCATCAAATGTATAATGTCACTCTAAACTTATATTAGAAAAATTAAAAATGTGCTTGAATCAATTTTTCTTGGTAAGTGGGTTAAAATATGAAAGGACAAATGTTGTCAAAGAAACTTTCACATCGGACAAACTTGCATGCACAATATTGTTGTGTTGACGTGGGATGTTATTATGAGACATACCCTTTGTGTCTTAGGTCATTGGTGAAGAGCCTTGGGTTGAGTGAAAGGTATAAAGGTAATGGCCCCCAAGTGGTAGTTGGTAGGCCATCTATCACCATCCAAAGGAGATAAATTGATTCTAGACCAAACCAATTGTGGAGGTTGATTCCCTAGTCGATCCTTGTGAGACAATATAAAAACAACTACAAGTGCGTGCTGGTATCCAGGCTTCATGTATGGGGCTAAAGGATAGGTGCTTATGGATACCATGACCCCTCTTTGGTAGCCTCAATGATGATGAGATAGGATACTAGTGACTGGCTAAAATTTCCCTTTTGTCCTGGAATTAATTCTAATTGGCTAAAAGCTCGTCCTCCTTGGACATAAAGAAACAAGGTAACAACGCCAAACCCATAAATATCTATCATGAGTGGAACTCTGTGCCCTCACTCACAATCATCTACTTATTTTAAGTGACCAAGTTTATTTACACACAATGATGTAGCTACAAATTAAAGTCTTGAAATAGTTTAATAACATAAAGTAATATACATTTTTTCCTACCACTCTGCTATAACATATTACAAACTCATATGAACAAAAGGAATGGGCATGAGATGCTAATATTCACTAGATTGCAACCCAAACTCCATTCCCAAAGAGTTGCGTTATTAATCCATAAATGGTGCCAATTCTAACCAAGGATAAGGAAAGTTCAAAATGGTGACTAGACACTAAATCCTCAAATGAGATCTGCAGCCTGATTTGTGATCGTGGATTGCCTATTGTATCCCAGATAAAAATGTTATTGCATATTGCATGTAATTTTCGATTGGCTAATGTATCCCAAATAAGAATGTTCCAGCATATGAGTGATGTTTGCCAAGAAAAACCTCACTTATCAGTCCCGTCTAAGCTGGCTCTACCATGTGCATAAGTGGAAATTCCCCTTCCGTCGATGTTTATGTAGGCCATTTTCAAACAGGATTTGTTTTATTATTTACATTTACAACTCGGCTACTCAAATTTTTTTTTTTTTTTTATTATACCCGTGCCCAATTTACTTTTTTTTTTCTTTTTTTTTGAACCCGTGCCCAATTACAGTAAACCCAGGCTGGAGACAAGGAGCTGAGGACAGAGAATATGAAAAACAACAAAACCTAAATCTAAGATCCGCACTAGACAAATTAATTACAATTTTTTCTTTTTTTTTTTGAACCCGTGCCCAATTACAGTAAACCCAGGCTGGAGACAAGGAGCCGAGGACAGAGAATATGAAAAACAACAAAACCTAAACCTAAGATCCGCACTAGAAAAATTAATTACAAAATGTAGACTAGTAGAAATTTTAAGCGTAATATCTGCATTATGTAAATTAAATAAATAACCAGTTAAATTTTATGAGTGTTTAAAAGCAGACCATGAGACAAACTTTAGCATTTCTTTGAGATTCAGGGGGGAGCTTCTAAACAACTACTCGACTAATTGCTGATTCGTGGGCTAAATTAACTTTAATGTTCCCTTAAAGATCCACGAAGGCCCCAAATAACGACACAACTAATTAGTGGCCCGCCTGACAACTAATGATGTTTCTTGCCTACGTGTTAGGATGAAAGAGATGATGTCGTGTCAAAGATTTTAGACAACGCTAGATGGTCATTTAGTGCGAATTAAAGTGCACATGATGGGATTGATCCCGGTGGGATTCGAAACTCGAACCGGTTACAAATGCAACATTGCATACAATCTAACCGGGAAGGGCAGCAGACTAACTGCTTAAAAATATCAAGCTAAGGATTCCTCAAGCATATATAAAAACTACGAATGCCACAACCCGAGACATTACAGCTTTTCATTTGTATTCTGTGCACTAAGTTCTAACGAAGTTTATACTTTCTGTGTAATAACTTCTAACCAATCTCATCATAGAAATTACCAGACATCAGAAATATTATTCACACTTTCATAAGCCTTCCGATATGTGCATAAGAAACATGACCGCAATTTGATCGTTTTCAGGAATCTCGCCACTTTCTAAGTATGTCTTTAAAATGCAGCACTTGAGATTCTTTCTTTTAATGAAGGTGCAATTTACAGAAAAGATTCAATGCACTTGAGATTCTTTCTTTTAATAAAGGCGTGATTTACAGAAAAGAAAGATTCAATTCAAGATACAGTTCATTTAATGAATGTGTAATTTACAGAAAAGAAATATTCAATAGAAAATACAGTTCAATGAAAGTGTAATTTACAGAAAAGAAAGATTCAACTCAAAATACAGTTCATGGATTAAAGTTCAGCGCTTACATAGAAAAGCATTCACATTCAAACTTCTAAATATTTCTTCTAATGCAGGCCGTGAAATAAATTTACAGAGAACAAATGTAGGCAAGGCATCAAAGTGAAAGGGTAATTTATGGACGATTATTCCTGTATAAAACTCAATAAAAATCTAAAGGAGCACTCATATTTTTATTTTTATTTTAAATGCAACTCATGAATTAAAAATGTAATAAATGGGCAAGGCAAGCTTAACTTGACATTTATAGTCGATCGTCTTGCCCTGCATTATCCACACCGCCACATTGCTCGCCACAATAGCATCGCGTGCTTCAAACTAGCATTAAAAATCACACTCGATGGATGATCGGCACCATCCTCCCCTCCAACAGAAGCTTGAACTTCCTCTAAGAAAAGGGATTCCCCTTATTTTCTCTTCATCTGGACGAACATGGTAATGCCGCAGAGGGTCAAACTCAATTTTCCTTTGCCCAGGAAGCGAGCACAACTCCTCTAGCAATGCATTTTTTCACTTCACCATGAGTGCCAAACCTGAAAGGCAAAGACTGAACTGAAACGCCTGAATCGATCGTTTCATTCGACTTGATTCGGAATGACCGGAACCAGATAAAAGTGGAGGATTCAACTCATCAATTGAGTTAACTAAACGATCAAATTCACATAGAAGATTTCGGATTTCTAACCATTTCGTTAGAATGTAGTAAAAATCTAATATATAGAGAAGAAGCAATTGGAGTAAGAGGTTTTAGTGTTACATAATTGCATGGTTGGACTAGGCTCTCGGGATACGGCACAGCTGGATCCTTTCCTCGTCGATTGTGGTTCGGGTTCGATCCTTTCCCCTCTATTCCACTCGCGCTTTTCATGTGGTCATGCATTTTAAAGGGTGATATAGAAACGTTGTTCTAGGTGCATGAATGTTTCTTCCAAATAAAAGAGGAAGGTCGAGATAAAGCGCAAGAATGCAGGATATCATCTTGGTAGTTTACTTCGATGATGATGTGGAAGATTTTCGATGGTGCTTATATATGTGTGGGGGTAGAAAAAGGGTATATGTGTGGGGTAGAAAAAGGGTGATATGGTATATGGATTAGAATTGTAATAATATTGTAGTTGGATTAGAATTGATTTTTGATGAAAATAAGGAGTTTGGTATGGTTTATGAAGCAATAATTCTATTTTCTTTGATAGTATTGTATATAAAAGTAGGGTTAGAGCTAGGAGTGGAGGGTTTAAAATATATAAGGTTTTTTCATTGACGGAGATAAATAAAGATAGTTCTCTTTCTTCCTTTATCTTAAATTTCATGATAGCAAGATTGTTTCACAATGATTTTTTCAATCGGCTATTTCATTCGCACACCCTTACTAAGTGAAAATATTTCTAGATAGTCAAAAGCATTCTTGTACAAACTAGACACTCCAACCCATACCTTATACATACTATGCACTCCTACCCCATATCCATACCTATCACTACTACCACCTATTCTAAAAAAACAATACAAATCTGCACTCTTGCCTTACTCTATGAAACAATATTATAAATGTTATTATAATATTATTTTCTTATTCATCATATAACTTTTAACCATTACCATACCAATGAAAATAATTGTACATATAAATTAAACAATCCCTCCAACCAAATGAATTCCCAAATTGCATGGTCTAGTCAAATTAAAATAGCAAATTTAAAAAATAGGGAAAGGTAGTAAAAAAAATGACCAAATTTGAACACTACCACGGCTTCATAACTCTAATGGAGTGAGGTTAAAAGAAAAATATATAGATAAGATAATGCATTAATTTTGAAAGCCACCATGATTAAAAAGAAATGTGGAGACTTTATTAAAAACACATTTAAAAAATATTAGTAAAAAAGATAATATATTTATAATATTGATCATTAAAAAAAATGGAGCATTATGTGAGTGAACCTAAGAAAAAGGTAAACATTGCACAATTTGTAGAAAATGATAATGTTAAACATAAAATATTGGAAATAAAAACATATGAAGTACAATCTTATAGAAGTATTTAGTTAAAAAAAGTTAAATCATATTTAAAATTATTATAAATAAATATTATTATTATTATAAATAAAGAAATTCATTATTATGTAGTAAAAGAAAAATATATACAATTTTATGGAGTAATCTATTTATTAGACATTTTGGAAGTTTTTGTGATATTTTTGAATGCATATTTAAATTCAACATCCTCAAAAACTCCATGAATATCAAGATTATATAAGTTTAACAACTTTTCAAGAATTAATTTAAAATTTGTAGTGTTTTATATTATTATTCATATATTGAGAAAAAAAACTATAATAAATTAGTTAAATTGAAAATGATAAAATCATTGCTAAATTATAAGCAAAATGTATCTTAGAAACCAATAATAATAATAAAAGTAGTGTAAAAAGAAGGATTTCAAAAAAAATTAAATAATCTATCCAAACCATATAATTTTTAGATCACTAATGTGTAATAATAAAAAAATTATCCAAATCATATAATTTTTAGATTACTGATGTGTAATAATAAAAAAATTAACAAACATAAAACCAATCTTTACCCAATTAGGAACCAAGCATCCTTTAAACCCGTAGGTGTTCATGCTTCATAAACACCTCACTTTAAAAATGGGCTTACATATTTCTGTATATATTTAATGCAGTTTATAATCATATAATTTTTAGATTACTGATGTGTAATAATAAAAAAATTAACAAACATAAAACCAATCTTCACCCAATTAGGAACCAAGCAGCCTTTAAACCGGTAGGTGTTCATGAAGCATGAACACCTCACTTTAAAAATGAGCTTACATATTTCTGTATATATTTAATGCAGTTTATAATCATATAATCTATCCAAATCATATAATTTTTAGATTACTGATGTGTAATAATAAAAAAATTAACAAACATAAAACCAATCTTTACCCAATTAGGAACCAAGCAGCCTTTAAACCGGTAGGTGTTCATGCTTCATGAACACCTCACTTTAAAAATGGGCTTACATATTTTGCTAAATTATAAGCAAAATGTATCTCAGAAACCAATAATAATAATAAAAGTAGTTTTAAAAAGAAGGATTTCAAAAAAAATTAAATAATCTATCCAAACCATATAATTTTTAGATCACTAATGTGTAATAATAAAAAATTTATCCAAATCATATAATTTTTAGATTACTGATGTGTAATAATAAAAAAATTAACAAACATAAAACCAATCTTTACCCAATTAGGAACCAAGCAGCCTTTAAACCGGTAGGTGTTCATGCTTCATGAACACCTCACATTAAAAATGGGCTTACATATTTCTGTATATATTTAATGCAGTTTGTGAAAAATAATTACATAGAAGAAACATCCCATTGCTAAAGCATCTAAATGAAATGAATGTAATTGTAACTCATGAAAGCTAAGTACTTATATATTTAAATATTTTTCAGTAATGTTGATGAAGAATTAAATTTAATAGAAGACTTAAAAACTTAAAAAGACGCTTAGATTATTAAATTTTTTTTTTCTTTTACAAAAACCCAACTCCCAATTAAATTAAATAAACAAGAACCATTGAATTTCTATATTTAGAATGTAGCTCATGGATAAAACCAACCTCAATTAAATTAAAGGAGTGGGCTACCGACGCGACGATTTTGCCCGGCGGCAACCGTCGCGCCGGCTCCCCACTCCTTTAAGGAATACGGGATCAAATCCATTAAACAACATTGGGGAAACAACTAATTAAATTCCAGTAACAGACGGCAAAACTAATATGTATCTAAAAATGAATACGGGATTGAATTGACAGCATACCATCAATATTCTTTCGGCAGGCTGTGGCAATACCGGTACTGGAAGGATACAGGGTATCATCCAAATCTGTGAAAAAACAAAATATCATCAAATCAACTTCAAAATTGGTGGCAAAATGTTCATAATAAATCCAAACAAAGATATGCGAAAACTTCAAATCGAAACAAAATCCGCAATTTCTTATGAATTCAGGTACCGAAGAGCAGGCAATCGAAATGGGGCGTTGACTGTGCCATGATATTGATATAACAAAACTCGCAAATTCAGAGATATTGGATCTTCAGATCTACACAAGCAAGCACTGAGTGCTGGAAGATCACCTAGGAAGACGCCAACAAAGAAGCAATGATAATTACTGAAGAAAACTAACGGACTTAGTAGGATAGGATTCAGCAGTCGCGGATCATGTTGCAGACTTCGGAGACAGAGCAATGGAGCCGCGACCGGGAAACAGAGCAATGGAGCAGCGGGATCGTCATTTGAATTGAAATGTGGTTGGTGGCGTATTGATGGCTACGTCGTGGTCGATCACTTAACGGAGCTTAGCGACGATCACGTTAACGCCGATGAGGTTGATGGAACGGCGACGGGGTTGAAGCGGCTGCCGGCAACGGAGAGGAGCGGTCGCCGGCGGTGGTCGGAGCGCCGGCGCGACGGTTGCCGCCGGGCAAAATCGTCGCGTCGGTAGCCCACTCCTAAATTAAATAGACAAGAACCATTTAATTTCTATATTTAGAATGTAGCTCATAAAATTTAATGTAAAGAAATTATAATTTAGATTGGAAAAACATTCAGATTTGAGTATTTATGATGGAAATTATGAATTGACGTCAAAAAAATAAGTAAACCTGAACATTCATATTTTTAATTATTATTTAAATTTATTAAATTAAATTTAATGAAATTATAATTAAAAGAATAAAAAGATTTTTAATTAATTTTCCCAGTGCAAAGCTAGTGAATTAAAGATTCAGATTCAGATTTATAATTATTATTTAAAATTGTAAATTAAATTTAATAAAATTGTAATGGAAAGATTAAAAAGATTTTTTATTTTTCTTTAAAATGCAACCCCGTGAATTAAATTTAATGAAATTCTAATTGAAAAAGTAAATTGCATTGGAAACCAGGGGCTGCAGAACTGCATGCTTGGGTTCGAACCCGCTCTAGGATAAAGTAGAGGCTCAAATAGGCGAACACTAGACCTTGGGATTCGTCAAGTTGGTACTAGACCTACGCGCGCCACCTCGTCGCACTTTAGCTTTATATGGGAGTTAACCTCTAAAGAATTCATCAATTTTAGATTTTACAGGAAAATTAACATATCTCAGGAATATTTAAATTTCTAGCAGATGATGAATTGAGTTAAACTCATGAGATGTAATTTACAGAAATTAAGAATTGAGATTTCTAATTAATCTCTCAACCAAAATGTAATTTAGAGTGGAGGAGCAGCATTCAGATTTCTAAATATCGTTTAAATCTATGAAAGATCACGCAGCTGATTAATTAATTTAGATTTCTACATATTTCTTTAATTCCATATATTGATCTTTCATGGATCTAAATACAGCTGATTAAACTCATGAAATGTAATTTTCAGAAAATAAGAATTGAGATTTCTAAATCTCTTTAAAAATAGTTTAATTCAACTAAAATGTGGATTTAAAAATAGTTTAATTCTATATATATATATATATAACTCACGAATAAATTCACATTAAAGAAAACATTCAGATTTCTAATGATTTATTTAATCCACATTAAAGAAAACTCACGAAACATTCAGATTTAATTCTATAAATTGATTGATCTTTCATGGATTTTTGAGTTTCGTAAGGTTCGAATTTACATAGAAACCACATATATTAAGAAGGTGGATGGATATGTTACCATTTATCTAGTGGTTTTTTTCTTACTGTTCATACTTAAAGTTTTAAAGTGATGTTTTAGAGTTGTGTTAAGGTGGCATTGCTTTATGTAGGACATGTTTTTAGCTGTAATATTGTATAGAATTGTGATAAAATTGTAGTTTGAATAGAATTGATAATGCAAGAAAAAAATTATATTGATGACAATGGAGTGCTTGGTTTATGTGGTAAGCTCCCATTGTTTTTTATAGTATTGTATATAAAAGTAGGGTTAGAGTTGAGAGTTGAGGGTCTAAAATATCTATAAGTTTATAGGATTTTAGGATTGATAGAAATAAATAAAGATAGTTTCCTTTCTCCTTGTTTTAAAGTTCATGATACCAAGGTTGTTCCATAATGATTCTTTTAATTAGCTATTTCATTCCTACCCTTGGCACACCCGTAGTGATTAAAAACACTCCTAGACATCCAAGAGCATTCCTAAACAAACTAGTCACTCCAAGCTATATCTTATACATACTATGCACTCCTACCCCATATCCATACCTATCACTTAAAAATAAATAGGTCAAGGTGGTTGATAAAAAAAGAGGCCACTAAATTTGAACACTACCATGGCTTCATAACTTTAATGAAGTAAGGTTAAAAAATGTATAGATAAGATAATGCACTCATTTTGAAAAAGACCAAAATAATAATAATAATAATAAATTATGGAGATTTTATTAAAAAAATATTAATAAAAAATATAATAATAAAGATGATATACTCTTAATCATTTAAAAAAATGAAGCATAATGTGAGTGAACCTAGCTAGGAAAAAAATACATCTCACAAATTATGGAAAATGGTAATGATAAACATAAAATACTAAAAATAAAATCATATTAAGTACAATCTTATAAAAGTATCTAGTTAAAAAGAGTTAAATCACATTAAAAATTATTAAAAATAAATATACTATTAATAAAAAAAATAAAATGGTAATGATAACATAAAATCTTGGAAATAAAAACATATTACGTACAATCTTATAGAAGTATCTACTTGGAAAAAGTTAAATCACATTAAAAATTATTAAAAATAAATATTACTATTAATAAAAAAAATTAAATTTTATGGAGTAGTTTATTAGACATTTTGGACTTTGGAATGATTTTCTTATGAAATCATGTATTTGAAGGTATAAATGAATTCAATATCTCAAAAACTGCATAAACACCATGATTATGCAAGTTTAACAACTTTCCAAACACCAAGATTATGCAAGTTTAACAACTTTTGGAGAATTAATTTAAAATTTGTATTATATTATAGTCTCTTATGAAGGAAAAACCTATGGCAATTTAGTTAAATTGAAAATGATGAAATCATTGTTGGGTTATAGGAAAAAGGTAACTTAGGAACCAATAAAAAAACTCTTAGTCTAAACATTAGAACTCTTAGTCTAAACATTAGAGATTTGAGTTTTCAACATAATTTTGGATAAATTTAGGAAAAAAAATTTAAAATCTAGGTTACAGTTGTCAAATTTTTGAATTTTTGGTACTCCATAGGGATGTTGAATCTTTATACCATTAAAATAGCAATTAAAACACAGTTAATTCTTAATTTTGTAAAATAAAAAATGCAGAATTTCAATAACAAAATTATAAAAAAAAAACAGTCTATCACATTGAACTTTAACAACAACAAAAATTATTAACATATAATAATAAAAATATTAACAACATAAACCCAATCTATAAAACAATATTTATTCCGGAACCTAGCAATCTTCAAACCAGTAAGTGTTCATGCTTTTCTTTGGCCGCAGTCAAAACATCCCTCTAATGGAGAAAGCCTAGATTTTAAATTTTATTGCAGTGTTTAAAGAAGGTTCACAAACTAAATAGGCAACCCTAGAAGGATCATAAAATTCATGAATTGATTTCACTAAATAAGCAACCCTCAGATTTCTAATTATTATTTAAAATTATAAATTAAATTTAATGAAATTTTAATAGAAATAGTAAAAATATTTTTAATTATTCTTCAAAGTGCAAAGCTAATGAATTAAAGAAAAATCATTCAAATTTCTAATTATTATTTAAAATAGTAAATTAAATTCTTTCTGATTGAAAAAGGAAAAAGATTTTTAAGTATTCTGTAAATGCAAAGCTCGTGAATTAAATTTAATGAAATTCTAATTGAAAAAGTAAAAAGCATTGGAAACAAGGGGCTGCACTACTTATACATACCTGCATGCCTGGGTTCGAACCCGGATGGAAACAAGGGGCTGCACTACTTATACATACCTGCATGCCTGGGTTCGAACCCGCTTTCGGATAAAAGTAGAGGCTCGATGACGCGAACACTCGACCTTGGGATTCGTCAAGTAGCTACTAGACTTACGCGCGCCACCACAATGGACTTTATAGAGCTTTACATGGAGTTAACTTTTAAAGAATTCATCAATTTCAGATTATACAGGGAAATCAACATATCTTAGGAATATTTAGATTCCTGGTAGTTGATGAATTGAATTAAACCCCTGAAATGTAATATACAGAATTTAAGAATTGAGATTTCTAAATATTTCATTAAAAATTATTTAAGCTAACTTGCAAAATGTAATTTAACTTTAATTTAGCTATAAAATATCATGCACTTAATGAATTAATTTAGATTTCTATTGATTTCTTACCTTTGATATACTTTTACATAAAAACACTTCCAAGAGCATTCTTATACAAACTAGACACTCCAACCTATATCTTATACCTATTATATACTCTTACCTTCATATCCATATCTACCACTTTTGCCACCTAATTCTATAAAACAATATAAATCTACACTCCTACCTTATACACATACCTATCACTACTACCACTTATTCTATAAAACAATATGACTGTTATCTGTAATATTATTTTCTTATTCATCATATGATTTTCAGTTTTACCATTTTCTTATTCATCAGATGACTTTTAGCTATTACCATACCAATAAAAATGATTGTACATATAAATCAAACAATCCCTTCAAACAAATGAATTCCCAAATCCCATGGTCTGGTCTCCTCAAATTAAGATAGCAACATTGAAAAATAAATAGGGAAAGGTGGTTGAAAGAAAAAAGGACAGGACGAAATTTGAACGCTGCCATGGCTTCATAACTTTAATGAAGTAAGGTTAAAAAAATGTATACATAAGATAATGCACTCATTTTGAAAGAGACTAAAATAAAAAATAAAATTGTAGAGATTTTATTTAAAAAATATAAATAAAAAACATATAATAATAAAGATGATACATTTGTAGTATTGATCATTTAAAAAGGCATATCTTATAATGTGTGGAAAATGGTAATGATAAACATAAAATTTTGGAAATAAAAACATATAAAGTACAATTTTATAGAAGTATTTAGGTGAAAAATTTTAAATCACATTAAAATTGATTAAAAATAAATATTATTATTATTAAAAAAAAATCATTATTGTGTAGTAGAACATAAATATACACAATTTTATGGAGTAGTTTATTAGACATTTTGGACTTTTCTGTGTTTTTTTATTGAATTGGTTAATTTTTCTTTTTCAAAATAATTTTGAAGGGTCTAAATCATGCTTTTGAATGCATAACTAGATTCAACATCCTCAAACAGTGCATAAACACCAAAATTATGCAAGTTAAAACAACTTTTGGAGAATTAATTTAAAATTTGTACTGTGTTATAGTCTCTTATAAAGAAAAATCTATAGTATTTTAGTTAAATTGAAAATGATAAAATCATTGTTGGGTTATAGAAAAAAGGTAACTTAAGAACCAATGAAATAAAATTCTTAGTTGAAACATTCCAGATTTAGATTTTCAACATAATCTTGAATAAATCCAATCTAAAGTTTTTAAAATCCAAATTACAACTGTTAAGTTTTTAGAATTTTTGATACTCAAGATGCTAGGTCTTTTTACCATTAAAATGACAATTAAAACACAGTTGAATCTTAATTATGTAAACTAAAAAACTCAAAATTAAAAAAAAAATTAAAATATATTCAAATCATTCATTAAACTTTTAATCCACTTCTACAAAACAATTATTGCTATATAATAATAAAAATTATATAAAAAAATAACAAACATAAAACCCATATTTATCCGAATTAGGAACCAAGCAGTCTTCAAACCAGTCGGTGTTCATGCTTTTCCTTGGCCACGGTCAACACATCCGCAGAGAACGCCTAAATTTTAAATTTTATTCGGAGTGTTTAAAGAAGGCTAACAAACTAAACTAATTTAGAGTCTACCTTCAAATCTAGTGAGGCCCGAACAACGAAACTAATCGTTGGCCAGTTTGACAAAAATCCGGACATAATCCACTGAGCCCCTAAACAACGACAATGAATTGTTGGCCAGTTTGACAATAAAACCGGACATAATTTTGTTTACGGGAAGATAATTCTCAGCTTACATCCGATTGCTCAGACACGGATATGAATGTACTTGTAATGTATAAAAGCTAAGTACTCAGATATTTAAACATTATTTTAGAATTGTAGATGAAGAATTAAAATTAATAAAAAACTCAGGAGCACCCAAATTTTTAAATAAGTTTTAGAAACACAACTCACAACTCAATTAAATTAAAGAAACAAGAGCCATTGAATTTCTGTATTTAGAATGCAGCCCATGGATTTAATTTAAGGAAATTATAGTCTCTTTATGATGCAATTTATGAATTGACGTCACTATATAAGCAACCCCATATAGAAAGAAGCATTCAGATTTCTAATTTTTATTTAAAATTGTAAAATAAATTTAATGAAATTCTAATGGAAAGAGTAAAAAGATTTTTAATTATTTTTTAAAATGCATAGCTCGTGAATTAAAGAAGCATCAAATTTTTAATTATTATTTAAAATTGTAATTAAAAGAGTAAAAAGATTTTTAATTGTTCTGTAAAATGAAAAGCTCATTAATTAAATTTAATGAAATTCTAATTGAAAAAGTAAAAAGGATTGTAATTAAATTTAATGAAATTCTAATTGAAAAAGAAAAAAGGATTGGATTGTAATCAAGGGGCTGCACTACTTATACATACCTGCATGCCTGGGTTCGAACCCGCTTTCGTATAAAAGTAGAGCCTCAATGAGGCGAACACTAACCTTGGGATTCGTCAAGCTACTAGACCTACGCGCGCCACCACCTTGGACTTTATAGATCTTTGGACTTTATAGATCTTTAGAGTTAACTAATTTTAAAGAATTCATCAATTTCAGATTCTACAGGGAAATTAACATATCCTAGGAATATTTAGATTTCTAGTAGATGATGAATTGAATTAAACTCATGAAATGTAATTTACAGAGATTTCTAAATATCTCTTAAAAATAATTGAAGTCAACCAAAATGTAGAGTCAATAATTTAGAGTGAAAGAGCAGTATTCAGATTTTTAGCCATTTCTTTAATTCTATGAAAGAACATGGAACTGATAAATTAATTTAGATTTCTACCGATTTCTTTTCTTTAAATCCATACATTGATCTTTCATGGATCTAAATACAGCTGCTTAAACTCATGGAATGTAATTCTTATTTTAGTGAAGGAGCAGCATTCAGATTTTGTAACAATTTCTTTAATTCTATGCAGCTCATGAATTAATTTAGACTTCTACCGATTTCTTTAATTCCATACATTGATCTTTCATATATCTAATGCACCTGATTAAACTCATGGAATGTAATTCTTAGAAAATAAGAATTAAGATTTCTAAATATTTTTAAAAATGGTTTAATTCAATCAAAATGTAGATTTAAAAATAGTTTAATTCACATTAAAGAAACATTCAGATTTCTAATGATTTATTTGATTACATAAATTGATCTTTCATGGATTTTTGAGTTTCGCAAAGTTCGAATCTACAGTGAAACCACATATATTAATATATGTATTTGATGGAAAATCGTGAACCTGCTGCACAAGAAGAGGGAAAGCGAAATAGGAGCCATTACACACTCAACGTGGTAATCGTTAATCTCCTCTCATAAAAAGACGGTGATTCTTGATTGAAAAATAAAGAGAAACCCTATCGTTGGCCACTCTCAGCTTTCCGTTGGCTTTCAACTAGGCCACTCTCAGAAGTTTTTGGTAGTCGGTCCTTCTCCCCGCGTCTTGAACTCGCGACGTGTGTAGGTTAAATGTCCAATTCTCCAAGAGGATACGTTCAGCCCATGATCCAACCAATTTTAAACAAAACTTAAAATCAAAACAATTTTAAACCAGCTGGTAGGGGATGCGGATACGTTCATTTCACGACCATATTCAACGAAGCGGTAAAGGAGATGCGGATACGTTCATTTTCACGACCATATTCAACGAAAATTAAACTAGGAGCTAGAAGACGAGGCCCACAAGCGAATGGGTAAAGAAGCAACTCCCAGGCATAATTTAATGGGTAAAGAGGCAACGCTAAGACGATGGAATCCATCCTAATTTACATGTAATTTGTTTCCCTGAAACTGGGTACTCCTCAAATTTATTAACAACTAATAACGACCTAGGATTTCACTTGCGATCTGGGTGTGTTTAAAATTAAAATTAAAATCTATCTGTTATCAGCTAAGAATAACAAAATCCATTATCAACCAAGAATAACAAATTTGTGAACAGTGCAATACAAGAAATTTATCTTAAAAAATCTGCAAAGTTTACAGAGTTAAATTCATGTATTCCTCTCTTTCTTCTTCCACAGACTAGCTATAACTCATCATTATTATTTTAGTCAAACCAAAAAATATTTATGTGAAGGAAAACAAAGATGTAGATGTACCTGTAACACGAGATTGTTGATCTTATTGCCTGTACGTCGTACCATAGCCGCTGCATCGTGACCTGCACTGTCATTCTGACAACTTCTTCTTCCAGGGCCAACAGACTTGGCTAAACTCGTTACTCCCTGTAATTAATTCAACACGGGAATTTAGAAGATAAAACAAATATCAACCATATCAACTTATATCAACCTATCAGCTTAAAAACAAATATTAACCATATCAACTTATATCAACCTATCAGCTTAAAAACCAATAAAAACAATCCATAATCACAATAACTAAAATGCAATACCATGCCATGGAATCATCTTCTTTTTCCTCAATTGTTAGATGCCATGGATTCATCCTCTCTTTCCCTCAGGATTCACATGGACAAACAAACACATAATACATCCATCACATCACAAAACACACAGAATACATACACAAACAAGGAACACAGAATACATCCACAGAACAACACCACATACATACGGTAACACGAACACATAACAAACATAAAAGAAGAAAAACAACGCCAACCAAATGAGCGCTCAACTTCACAACGCTGCCTGAGAGAAATCGAGCAAAGAGCACATGATAAAGAACAGAGGAGCAGAGCCCTCTTCCTCTCAAACAAACGTAATTGGATTGATTCTGAAGTGTTTTAATTCGGATTCGATTCCCCTATCTAGCCGTTGAGAAAAAGCAACTTAAGCTCAACCCTTAGATCAGATCTAACTGCCATGAAAAAACAGCACAATTACAACCCTTGGATGAGGACAGTTGTTAACATCCAGCTGCCAAGAAAGAAGTTGTCAGAAGCTGTCAGAAAATTTAAAATCTAACATCCCACTAATACGATTGTAGATATTCCACAACTTTCATTTTTTTATAAAAACGTTATTTGCATGATATCTCTCATGTATGCAATAATTAATTGATGTTTTGATTGTTTATTTTTTAAACTTAATATTTAATATTTATTTATTAGAATTAATATTTTTGTAATTCTTTCGTAATTAAAATTTTATATATAAAAACAATTTATTTAAAAATATTTACATATTTTTTTGAAATTAAATAAATATATTATAATTAATAATGATTTGATTTAGAATTATTTAAATATTTAATGAAAATTTAAATAATTGAAATAATATTTATTTTTATTTATAATTAATAGTATTTATTTTTTATTTATAAATAAATATTCTTAATAACATTTGAATATATTTTATTTTTATTAAATTAATGTAAAAATATATATTTTCATCTATTTCTAAATATCATATAAAAATCGTTAAATATTATTTAAATTGAATATTTATGTAAATTTTTAATTTTATGATGATGATGATTAACGTCCATTGAGAACAACTTTAGTCTATCACACCTTAAGAAGAGTCACTTATTTTGTTTACTTTAAAATTTTATTCTTATGCTCAAAAAACTTGACTAAAAGCTTTCCAACATCACTATAGTTTTGGCAAGTTAGGAGATTAGAAAGGTTTGTATTGTAACAAATACTATGAAACTCAAATATCATGTGGATGTAAATAGGACACTCTAAGATAGTGATTTTCATCCTCAAAGCTTATAAACTCACAAAGATGGCAAACCCTTTCTACCCATGGTGATTTAGGAATAAACCAATGCCATGTTTAGTTATGGAGCTCATGAGAATTTGTTTTAATCTTGGCTATATTAATTTTCTTCTTTAAACTAGTTACTACCTAGAGATACTTTTGATCTTCCAAAGTTGGGTTAATGATCTCCTTATATTATCTTAATTTTTTTAACTTTATATTTTCATGTCCCAATGGTTTAACCTAGTCATGGTATCTTTACACCAGCCGTTGTGCTTTTACATAGGGTACCTAGTCATGCAACCATGCTCTCAGTGGTGGGAAGACCCACTTCTATGAGGAGAATAGGATCAGGAGTATTGCTTTTAATTTTGAGATTAAGGCTTGTGGAATTACTCAATCTTTCTCCAAGGTTCTCTAAAAATGTTATTGTTTTTAATTTTGAGGTTACACCTTGTGGATTTGTTCAATCTTTCTCCAAGATTCTCTAAAAATGTTGTGTGTATAAAAAAACTATGTATATATTTACATATAATATCTATTATCTTAGTTTTAAAATATCTCTTAACAATTCATTGGAAGACTTCCTCATATTGTATATATTCAAATATTATGTAAATATTAATAATTAATTAGATATTTATATAAAAGAATTTTGAAATATGTGTATGCAAAAAATATAAGTATACTTCCTCATATTCCATTTGTTCATTTATAACGAAGTTTGAAATTGTCCTCATATAGTATAGGTTCTATTACAACTAAGTGGTAAGCTTTTCTAGAGGCTATGATGAACTCTAGTATTTAGTAATTTTGTTCACATACTTTCCAAATATAGTATCTTGGATTAAACCCTTTTGTAATCAAATCTAACTTTGATTATGATATTTAGTTTTTTATTTATCTTATTTAGACTCTATCATTTCTTTAGTTTTGATTTTCGTTCTATGTTAAGACATACTCAAAGAATAATAGATCATAATATGTAATTACAAATATTTACTATTTATTGTTATAAAATAAAAATATATATTTATATATAAAAGATATTTGTTCTATTATAAAAATGGAAAATATGGTTTTATATATAAAATGGAAAATATGTTTATATATAAAACAAGAGCTACTTCAATATTTACTATTTATTATTATAAAACAAAAAATATATTTATATATAAAAGATATTTGTTCTATTATAAAAATAGAAAATATGTTCATATATAAAATAAGAGCTAGGAAGTGGCAATATCACCGCAGTTGGTAACAACTATTCTTATATAATCTATAGAAATATGGTACTTTGTCACAAATTTCTAACAAAAAGGAAAATTATTTTGCCAAAAAAATTACTTAGCCATCAAATCGATTTCACTACTTAGTCATCAAATCGATTTCACTACTTAGTCATTGAATTGATTTCTCAATGTTTTGAGGAAACAAAGATAATTGGAAAAGATGAAAAATGTGTGCTAAGCATCCTTATTCATGATCAAAGATCCAATTTATTGCATATTAAATATGGATACATCTAGGTAAACTTGGAGAAGGGTGTAGCATACACGTAAACACACAAATGACTTCAATGAAATAGGTAGAATAAATAACCTTCATGGCGACCACTCAACCAA
The DNA here is from genome assembly GCA_001517045.1 of Pseudotsuga menziesii. Lineage (NCBI taxonomy): Eukaryota > Viridiplantae > Streptophyta > Pinopsida > Pinales > Pinaceae > Pseudotsuga > Pseudotsuga menziesii. The sequence goes on from LPNX010630048.1 coordinate 156,857, forward strand.
AACCATAAAATAACTACAACAAATTAAAACACATCAATGCAATATAGCCCTTCAAGCCATGGATTTTCTTAAAACCTATATACATTAGAGGTGAAGGAAAATTCCTACGAAATTAAGGGAAATTCCTATGAATTTCATTTAAATCCATTGGATTTCACTAATAACTATCATAATATAAACTAAATTTCTCAAAAATTGTATAAGAACACCTTTTATGTTAAGAAAAACTAAATAAGAAATAAATCACCTACCTATTGAAAAAATAACTTTTCCATTACAATTGTATATTATGTGAACAAATACTTTGTAAATAAACAAATGAACCAAAGTATGTTAAAAAACTCAATGAAGGGTAAAAGCATAGTAATGTGTCTCACTTTGTGGCAAGAAAATTTGTGCTGTTTTTATAAATTTATTTAAAATATTTATTATAAAAAATAAAAATTGTGATTTAAAAAAAATTTAAATTTTTTTTTAACAATAACTTGTATATTATTTACATATTCATATGAAAAAGTATTGATTTTGATGTCTTGAAATGATAGTTTTTTGGGTGGCGCTTTATATTGATAATTTAATACTAATTAAAATATATCATAAAATAAAATTAAAAAACATGTACAACAATATTAAAAGCGTCTATAAAAAACTTGTTCAAAAAAATTGGAATTAAAAAAGTATATGAAGGTAGATATGGGGGGTCACGGTTTTGTGGGTACTTATGAGATGCCTGAAATAATAGTAAATGGCCCCTAAATAAAATGAAATAAATAAGATAAAAATAATTTTTTTAATTAAAAAAAAATACCATATAAAATCTCATTCATAATGAAAACTTTTGTTTCATTGCACCATTATCTAATTCTTGATGGATTTGTATATTTGTAAACAAATACTTTTAGTCATAAATTTCATCACCACAAAATGGAAAAAAGTGAGACAAATTACCATGTTTTTACCGTGAACCAAACTATATGAACTAACATATAGTTGGTGTATAATAAACCAAACTTTTAAAAATAATATATCATTATATTATAGAGTTAAAATCATTATAAAACTCTCGCACTAAAGTTTCATGGAATTGAACTTAAATTTATATCTTTATACTTAAACTTCTACGCAAATTTGATCGTTATTCCTTTAAGTTAATTCTTTATTTCATGTCGCTTGAAGACCCAATAATTTTGATAGCTTAAGTCGCTTACTTTTGCTCTTGTGTCACGCCAAGACCCACTAAAATTTTGGGTCAACGGGTGTACACTACTTTTATTATTTCTATAATGTAATGTCAAAAAGCCCTACACATCACACTACAATCTTATGTTAAAACTTGTACCGGTCACACCAGTTACTAATTGCTATGATGTTTGCCCCATCTGCCAATGCTGAAGGGGAGAAAGAGATATCAAACCTCATCAAGTACATAGACAAATCATCATTAAGCTAAATAGTTTTAAAAAATTTATATTTAATAAAAAATTTCATAACTTTTACAAAACTTTGTCAAAATATTAAAAATGCAACTTTTGTACGGTAGAATTAATACAATCTACCCATCTATATATATCACCCCTTGAGGTGACATAAAAATAACTTATTATTTGGACCTACGATATTTATCAACCACAAATTAAATATACTTATAAATATAATAAAACAAAAAAAGTTCAGCTTTTTTCCTTTAGAAAAAAAATAAAAAATAAAAAATTTATTTAAAGCTAAAATCAAAATCGATTTCTTTTACCAACCCAACAAATTACACAAAAACATGCAATGATAAAGTCTCACATTATCGTTATCATTCATTATCATTTATTTATCTGACATGTATTTATTTCATTCACGTTGAATGAAGTCTCACTTTATTTGTTTGGTTCTCTCTCAGGCTTGAGACCATGGTTGGGATAAAGTGTTGATTATTTAAATCGATTATTTGATACATACCAAATATGGGGTTTTCGTTAATGAAAAATTTTGTTACCAATGAGAAGACACTAGTGTCATTATCCCCATTAGTGCTTGTAAAAATATTACTAGATTAAGACGAGTCTTGTTTCATATCACTAGCAGTGTGCTTCGCCGTCTACCCTTGAGACCAAATTTCGAGACTTACGTTAACACAAATTAGACCAATCATAATTTTTTTAAATTCTTTTTCAATCCACAATTAAAATAATAAAACTAACCTATACATATATGTCACCTAACATCATTATTATTATTATTATTATTATTATTAATTAAAAATCATACAACTTGGACCTGCCTATTAATGAAATGAGTGAAATTACTGTAATGTTTAACCTAAAAAAAGATAACACATAATTTTTTATCATTATAAAGTCTCCCGCCTCTCTTAAAACTAAAAGAAATTTCAATGGAGTGGTCATTGAATTTGCTTAGGTAATCTAAAAAGCAAATTTCAAATATTTCCTTAAATTCGATGCCACGATTTAATATTGTCAAAGATTATTTAGTATGAATAAATCTGATACATGTTACGTTTAATATAAAACAAATTTGCACGATAAGCATGGGATTACATCGCCCTTAGACGACAAGGCTTATTTATTAACCATACTGTTCACGTCATAGAATTCCTGTCTTAGTGGCACCCACTCTTTTTTTTTCCAAAGAAAAAATTCCTATTATATATATACAAAATACATTGTGAGGATGGTCCACTATCAATATTTGATAAGTGATCATTAATCCCATATGTTCAACTCAAAAAGCTAATACAGCAAATGTGGTATTAAAAACATCATACCCAAATGTACAGCCCAAAAAGTTATAACTGCAAAGTGTTGTAATAACCCAGCATCATACACAAATGTTTAACAAAAAACAATTACAGCAATCGTGGTATTAAAAACCAGCGGCATAATCTATCAAAATATCTTTCATATCCTGATTAAAAACCCTTCCATACTTCAAAAATGATAAGAGACTTAATACAAAGTATGTATACCACTAAGTTGTATAAAAAGTTAAAACCACAGCTGTTGTTCACAACTTGATCTTCTTCATCTTTTCAAACTATCCAGAAAGGTATAGTCTTCATACTGGGAAATGTCCAAAAATTAGCATTGTCTGAGCTGGACAATAAGCTTCAAGGACCAATATAAAAACAGTACCAACTGATAGTCAAAATATCCAAGCTATATCAGCCAAATATGTAAAAACAGTTAAAAAACAAGAGTTTCCATAAGTCTAGGACTAAATATCATCATCAGAAACCCATCTCCCCCAAAACAAAGTGCTTAGAATACCTGAAAAGTATCATGTCTTCTAGTTCCATTATACTCACTAATAATCCAGTGCCCAAACAGTTTTTTCCCACCATCATTAGCAAGTTTATCAGCAAAAGTATTCATTTCCCTATAAATATGTTGATAGTCAGCCTGCTCAAAAAATTCATTAAGTCTGATTACCTCACACAGTGGCTATGCAAGATGTAGATTATGACTTCTGAATTTGCCCAAAATCCAATTAATAACAAGCAAGGAATCACCAAACACCTGAAATCTCGAAACCTGCTTATCCAAATCCAGAGTTAAGAGAAGTTTCAAAGCAAATAACTCTATGTAATTGTTTGACCCTTCCCCCAAACCAGCTATAAAAGTAAAATAATGATCATCTTTGAGAAAAAGTACCCCACCAGCTCCACATACCTGAGGGCTACCAGAAGCAGATCCATCAAAAAAACCCCATGGTTTTGTTTTATCAATAAATTCCTCAGTAATGACTCTAACCTTCAAAGTAGTAGTATTCAATGGATAAGATGAAAGCAAACCCAAACTAAATGTTGAAACCTACGCAGGGGATGTGTCAAGGTTATCAAAGCAGCTACGGTTTCTAGATTTCCAAATAAACCAAAAAAAAAAATAGGCAAAGATCTTATTGGTTGTACCATTGAATTGAAAACCCAATTCTTTAAACAGTTGAGAACTGTGTCCCCAACCCAAAGATTCTAAATGTTTACCTTAGCTTCAATCTCCTTCCAAACAGATTTAATATAAGTGCACTCAACCCCTATATGTAAATTTGATTCAAAATCACTCTTACATAAATGGCATCGACCAGGACCTTCCCATCCCCTTCTAATAAGAGTATCCCAAGTAAGGGATTTACCTGAGAAAAGATCCCAACAAAAAAGATTTGCTTTAAGAGGACTCTTCAAATGCCAGAACATATTCCGCCACCATTCAATTTCCCTGACATGCTGTTTCTGAATTAATTGCATGTAACCACATTTGGGAGAGTAAAAACCAGATTTAGCTTGATTCCAGACAAGTACATCTTCCTCATCTTTAAATCTTATAAAACTAACTTTAAGAATGGCAAAATAACCATTCCGGGCATTAATATCATGATTCTCAACAAGACCTAAATCATAAGAGCTTAACCAACCCTGTTCCATAAGGTTAGTGACAGGTAAATTCCCAACATCTTTTAAAAAATAATAACCTGCAGAGTGCAAACTATTAATCAGATGGGATGGTAAGATATGGCGCCATTTACAACCTGCCCAAGGATCCAAACCAATTCTTACATTAGCTCCATTCCCAATCTTCCAAACAAGAAAATCACCAATAAGATGAAAAGACCAAAGCACAGATTTCCAACAAATGGATATACCTGATTTCTTCTTATCACTTACTCTAATCCAATCCAGCAAAGAGAGTGGTCTGATATATTTCTGAATAACAATTTGTACCCATAAACCAGATCCATGAATGATGTTCCAAACACTTTTGGTTGCAAGTGCTTTGGAAAATAAAGCAGGTACTTTCAAACCCCATCCTCCCAAAGATTTTGGACTTGCCAAAACCTTCCATGAAGTCCATGGCATCCCAGATGAGGATCCATAACCACCAGACCATAAAAATTTAAAACAAAGTTTTGTTATCTTCTTAATAATCCCAAAAGGAATCCAGAAGTGCATCCAAAAAAAAGGCAAAGCTTCAAGTATAGACTTAATCAGAACAAGCTTGCCTCCCCTAGATAGCCATCTATGGCTCCAATGCATTATGCGTTTTTCAGCCTTAGCAATAAGCCAATCCCAATCTTTCAGCAAATATCTGCAAGGTTTTAAATAAAAGCCAAGGTATTTCATACCACTGTTAATATCTAAAACAGAATATGAGAAAATATTTTGTAATGAGATTAACTCATCATCATCAAGTTTAGAGTAATAAAATGAGGATTTATCCTCATTGATCATCATTCCAGTAGCTCTTGTAAAGTCCATCAAAATCTCATATAAAATGGACAAAGACTGAGCTGATCCATCAGTAATCATTACAATATCATCAACAAATAGAACATGTGTCAATGTAATATTATTACCAAACGAAATTCCCTTGAATATACCAGTGGATTTAGCAGATAAAAGAGCCCTACTCAAACCTTCAGCAACAAGAAGAAATAGTAAAGGTGCAAGAGGGCACCCCTGTCTAAGTCCTCTACCAGATCTAAAGAAACTTGAAGCCACTCCATTAATCAAAACATAAAATGAAATAGTAGTTAAACTGCTCATAACCCATGTAATGAAAGGTACCCCGAAACCCATTTTGGTTAATATAACCCGCAGATAAATCCAACTGACCCTATCATAGGCTTTAGATAGATCAATTTCCAGGACCACCGACTTTAAACCCTTACAGTGGATAGAATGTAATCCTTCCTGAACAGCACCAACAGCATCATGAATTTGTCTGCTAGGCAAAAACCCAAACTGCTCATAAGAAATATATCGTCCCAATACTTTCTTAATCCTGGTAGATAAAATCTTACCAATGATCTTGTAGCTGAAATTACATAAAGATATAGGTCTGTAACCATCAAAAGTGCTTGGATTATCAGATTTTGGAATCAGGACAATAAATATTGAGTTAAATACAGTAGGGATTTTACCACTCTTCCTGGAATCCTCAATAACCCTTAATAGATCCAAACCCAACACCTCAAAAAGTGACCTATACACCTCGATAGGGATCCCATCCGGACTAGGGCTCTTATCATTTTTGCTCAGATTAAGTATAGAAAGAATCTCCTCCAAAGTAACAGGTTTCATAAGATCAGAATTCTCCTCATCCGTAATGGAAGAAGGAAAATTGGCAGAAATTTTCAGAAGTTCAGAAAGGTAAAGATTAGAATCAGCTTTAAAAAGTGACTCAAAATGACTAATAGCAGCCCCAGCAATATCTTCGAAACCTTCCACCTCCTTTCCCCCATCATCTTTTATCTTCCATATTGAATTTGTATTCTTTCTTTGATTGGCATATTTATGGAAAAAGGGTGTATTTTCATCACCACACAAAAGCCAAGTGGCCCTGCTCTGCTGTCTGGCTTCATGTTCACCCTCCAAAAGGATTTTCCTCTTACGAGCTTCCAATTCGATCAAGGCTGCCTTATCCTCATTTGTATGGAAACCAAAACCATACCGCTGAGAAAAAATAGACAACAAATTAGCTCAACTTCCACTAATTCTTTGAACTCCATCTCCTTTTTATTTACAGACCAAGCAACGGAAACCTCCTTAATTTTCTTAAGATTTGTAGCAAAATGAGAAGCAAGGCATTCATGAAAATTATTGGAATAAACCACCCAGGAATCTTTCAAAGATTTGACCAAATCCTCATTTTCAAGACAATGAGGGTTGAATTTGAAAGGACTTTTCAGTTGAATCCCCTTATTCAAAATCTGAAGATAAACAGGATGGTGATCAGATTCTCCACCACTTCCCACCCACTATCTAAAGAAGTAATCAAAATCAAGTAAATCAACCGATAACAAAAACCTATCCAATCTTTTACAAATGTTATCTACTCCCACTCTTATATCAGATTCTCCACCACTTCCCACCCACTATCTAAAGAAGTAATCAAAATCAAGTAAATCAACCGATAACAAAAACCTATCCAATCTTTTACAAATGTTATCTACTCCCACTCTTATATTATTCCAAGTGGGGAGCATAACTGAAGGAACAACATCCACCAGATCATAGTTTTCCAGGGATTTAGTAAAAAATTCAGAAAGAGGATCCAGTCTAGCTCTATTGCCCCATATCTCAGAAAATCCCAATGAGAAATTCAAATCCCCGCCTAGGATTAATTTCTCACCTTTGTGGCAAATCAAATCAAAAAGATTTCTCCAGAAACCTTCTCTGTCACAGTAAGGGCCATAGATATTGACCACACATATTTCCAAATTTAGTTCAATAGAGAACAGTGATGCACAAAGTCCCGAATCCACTCCCCATGCATTCATAAAGTGGAAAAATCTAGATCTCCAGCCTAATAGAAGGCCTCTAGATTTGCCCTGTGCATCCAAGGATAAAAAAGTCCATCCCTTCAACAAAGATTCCATTTCAACCACAAACAGCTGCCCCTTACCCATAGACTCTTGCAAAAATAATACATCTACATGTTTATCTTCAACCAGTCTGCAAATTACTAGTTTTTTTGGTTTACTAGCCAAACCACGACAATTCAGGGTCATACAAATCATAAAGTAACCAAAGTCGAGGACAACTCTGCTCTAAGAGTCCCATATGAATGAAACTGTTCATGCTCCTTCAAAGAAACACCATCAGTTCTCATACCCATAGCATCCCATCCCCCGTCAATCCCTGAAGAATCTGGACCATTCCCATGCAGATAAGAACAATCCTGAGTCTCTAGCATATGAATTGGGGATATATTACCCAGATTTTTTATAGGAAGTCTTTTTACAAGACCCATATCAAAAATTCCATCAGTAGCATCTGGATAGGGTAAAACACAATGGCTATGAGTTGAAAGGCTGTCAACCCCCTGATCAGAGCAAACCAAACCCTCTTCCCTAGTATTACGAGTAGAATCCCCCCCCTTAACAGAAACAACAGAAGACCCCAGATGTTTAACCCTCCAAACAAGTTTAGGATTAATCCCCTTACGTAAAAAAAAATGTTCCAAGGTTAAATGACATTGAGATGCTAAGTGACCATACTTATGATATCTATTGCATTTGAAAGGAATACCTATGTAATCTAGAGATTGATTGAAAATAGTATCCCCAATTTTAATATCAATATCAGAGGCTAATCCATTCCGTAAGTCCAAAGAAACCAAAACCCGACCAAGACAGCATACCCCAAAAACTAAATAGGAAAGATCAGCTTCTATAAAAGATCCAAGGGTATTACCAATAAGTTTGAAAAAAGGCAAAGACCGTAACTGAAAAGGTAAATTGGATAATTTGACCCAGATAGGCATCACATCATACCTCTCATGCCTTGGATCAAAAAGAGGAGCCCAGCGCTTGAGCATTAACCCTGAGTAGTCCACTTCCAAATTCCTGACAGAATTTTATCTGCATCAGTCATATTGTTGAATTTAAATGCCAGCCAACCTTTTGGAAGAAGAAAAATGTCAGGACATGTGACATTTTCCCATGTACTAAGAACCCAGACTTTCACCCCTTTCGGTGAGACTCTGCAACCTCTGAATCTACCAACCAAAGTAAGTGCGTTTGTAAGCACTATTTCATTTAGTGCAATATCCTCTCCGACTACCAATAGAGGTATATCCACCTTACGAACAGTTTTTTTATTTCTCTTATGAACAATAGGAACACCAGGTATATCCAAATCAACATCTGAAGATGGAGCAGAAGCTTCAGATGCTCCATCCAAAGACTTGGACTTACCCAAAACCTCGAAAGAACCTCCCGAAATAAGAGCATTATCCAGACCCCCATCCGCCTTAACCAGGGAGATACACACAACCCCAGAACCAGAAACCAAACCCAAAGGGGCATCCTCCCCCAAAAAAGCATTTGTCTTCGGATACAAATGAAATTCTTCAACAAAATCTTCCCTCCCATCAGAAATCGACTCAAACGCTTCAGTAGGCATAACAGAATTAAAAATCTAATGTGAATACCCCGTAACAAGAATAGTCTTCTGTGAAGAAAAACTACCAAAACAATCATCTTTAAATTCCTTCGCCCCCGAAAAACAACCCACATAAACATCTAAACCCCGAACCTCCATATCTAGGGTTACAGATGCAAACCCTAAACCAGACCCCAAGGCCCCAGGACAATCTTCCCCCAAAAGTGCTATCACATTCGAAGGATTAACAAAAATGTCTGCATCTACTTTCTCCCTCCCAACAGAAACCGGCAAATTAATCTCAGAGGAAATAGCATTTTTAAATACCTTATGTGAAAAACCCGAAGCATCACCCACCATCTAAGAAGAATAGCTGCTAGAACAGTCGCCAATAATTTCCTTCGATCCCAAAACATATCGTCCAGAATCTTCTGCCAGATCCACACAAAGAGGAGGCCCCGTGGCGTCACGAACCTCTGGTGAAAATGCCAAAACCCCCATTGGAGAACACACGAACATCAGAGAAGAACGAACTGGATCAAATGGTTTATCCACCTGAGACCTAGTAAAAATCCCTCTCCCAATTAAAGGAGATCGAGCCATCTTCTGGTTCGAATTAACCGACACCGCCCCATAGAAAGAAATCAAAAGCTTCCCAGGACAGTTAGAGACCGAGTCCTTCGCCACCTTATCACAACAAAGAAACGGTGCCTCCACCATCTGCGCCATTGTTAAACACGGATTCAGAGAAGGCACAGAGCTGATAACCGACGCATTCACCATCGCACCCACCGCATCGCTCACAGGAAGACTGGACGACAAAACTAAGTCATTAGGTTTTGTTCTCAACCCCCGAGACCGTGTAATAATCCGTCTGCCCTTAGGTGGAGTACGAGCTTTGATTTTCACTGCTCGTAGGGACATAACCGCATATCACCGCCAAAACCAGCAATAAAGGATTCCAATAAGGATCCAATACGGAACCCCGCATCAACGTTAATTCGTATTAAAGCAATAAACCACCTGTCAAATACCAGGGATGAGTATTATCAACCCCCAGCGCAGAGTTCTGAACAACGCATCACAAAGTCAGAAATTCACTGCCACATTAGCCCGAAACCTGGATAATCTCCGATAAATTCTCCAACCACCAGGACTATGGTCCAAAACGAGACGTTGAATTACGGTCTGACATCTTAATTACTATCAGTCCTTCCACTATTGATAAATCTTTAATAGGTTCTGTCCTACCAATCTTGAAATTGATCAGGAAAGATTCAAATAATTACGTTCTGTCCATCATCAACGTCAATTATCTGTCACTTCAGCGTCAGCACCATCCCTCAGGCCAGGTTCAAATAATTACGTTATGTCCATTATCAACGTCCAACTACTAAGGTACCTACCCTGTCGGTCTAGTGGCACCAACTCTTACTTACCACCTATTCTTAGATGTGACTTGTTTCTAAAAGAAAACAACGTACTGTGATTGTGCAAATCTTTTAAGAATTTCGCAGAACTCTTATGACGTCCGCTCTGTCACCTACTCTTGAGACTAAATTTCGAAACTTACATCAACATAAATTAAGCTAATCAAAATTCAAATAAATTGTTTTATTTAAATATATTAAATATTAAAATTTTAAAACATTATAAATTTTTTAAAAAAAATTGAAATATTTTTCAAACTTACGGTTAAAATAATAAAACTAACCTATACACAATGCCACCATTCTTGTGACATAAAAATATATTTATTATTATATACATTTTTAATATTGTAATCCATTTTTTAATATTATTTTATTTTATTACTTTATTTTATTATTATGTTTCACTTTTATCAAATTTATTTTATTTTATTATCATGTTTCACTTTCTCGGAATTACAACATTTTTCCATAACACCTAATAAATTCTATATTTTTTGATACTATTTTTTTATTTCACTATAAATTTTAAAAATTAATTTTATTATTTTAATTAAATATTAATTTTATTATAGTCAGTTTCCTTTTTATATTAATTATTAATAATTAAATGTTATAGTTGACTAAAGAATGAGGTCCATCATTGTTAAAAGATTTTAAACTATTAATTATTACCATTACACTTCAACTATAATATAATATTTTTATATTTTGTTTCTTTAAATTCAAAATTTATTACACTTCAACCATAATATAATATTTTTATATTTTGTTTCTTTAAATTTAAAATTTATGAAAAAGATTACTGCACACTTTATTATATCGAGGATGGGGAGAGAGAGTCCGCTCAAAATTGGAACACTAGAAACTTGATAAACTCCCAACACTTCTACCGCAAGCATGGATTCTTCTTTGAAGATAAAGTCAAATCACATTTACCTTTTATTAATATTCAAAATTTCCTTTTTTTAATATTTTTTATTAAAATAATATTTATATTAATTTTATGAATATATTTTCTTATTGGTTTATAAAATTTTCATGGACTAAATACTCCTTGGTGGGTATGAATATTTAAGTATGCATCTCTATATAACTTTTAGTGTAATAATAGATGCTCTCAAAACAATTATTATAGTTGATGTTTAATACAGTAACTACAATTAATTAGATCACTGAACTCGATGTTATGCATAGTCGATGCTTAGTGTAGTAAATGCCTTGTCTTCTAAGGTGGCATCCAGCGATCAAATTTGAACTCGTCCCAGCCCTTCCAAAGGGGTTTAGCCCGTCCTAGAAGTGTTAAGAAAAATTTACCCGTAAAAAAAAATTTAAAATTTAGAAATTACCCGTCCAGGTGGAAGGTCTAACTAAACTTCAATCTTTCAAAAGAAGGGTAATTGTTTTCATTGCCCATCAAAATCTATTTGCACCTGTAGGCTATCCTGAATGCAGTGGATGGGTCACATCACTGCTCATTGTGGTCAGAGTTTAATTTAGATTTTGGTTAAGTAACGTTTACAATGTTAAGCAATTAAATAATGTTTGATTATTATTGTATTCCCTATAGTTTGTTTGCACAATCTCTTCAATTTTACTGCGTGACAGATAAGATATGAACATGAATACAGTGCATTTATGTCAATGACATGATGACAAGATAGGTAAGAAACTGTACTACTAATGGACTAGACTAGGGCGAGTGGAGTGTCCGTATTTAGACTTGATGGATGTAGATCGAGCCTTTGAGGCATTTAATAGGTTTTTAAAATAACATTAGTAAACTTAGAGTTGTCTAATCCATCAATTTTTTCAGTCAATACCCGGCTGAAATGCTGTGCACTACAAGTAATTGCTGATGAAAAAATCCTCCATCGTAGATGAACTCAGCTAATTGCTCTAGTTGAACCAAGAGGCTAGAAGGCCATAGTAGATGAACTCAGCTAATAGCTCTAGTTGAACAAGGAGGCTAGAAGGCCATCTAAATGACAAGGAAGTAGTAGTTGTTGGGAATACAACGTCCCTCGAAGTCTGACAGTATCGAAATGGCGGATCCTCATGGAGCGATAGAGGGTGCCTAGAATGTCATTCTTAAGGGCTATTTCCAGTCAGGGAATGGAGATGAAGCTATGAAATTGGTTACTCAAATGCTGGTAACATGTCCAAAACTAAATGTTGTATTATAGAATAATTTGATAGTAGTATGTGCTCGTGCCTCTCATTTATTTATAATATAAATAGATTGTCAACAAGGGAGCCATTCGCTCTATGGAGAGAAAGCAGCCTCTCTATCACAACCTTCCTTTTCAAGAAGTAAAAGAATAATTTGGAGCCCTTGTTTCCATCCTAGATCCACTGTGATGGTACTTAGACTTTACAGATCCCTTTAATGAGTTTTAAAATAATAAATATGAGTTTTGTGGCCACTTGTGGTTCTCATTCCCAATCCGAGCATTCACAATTTAATATTTTGAAGGAAAATGGAAAAAAATAATGAAAATGGTGAGGGAATAGATGCAAATGAAAAGGATTGAGAATGCCACTAGAAGGCACGTAAAGGAAAGATAACACGAAAATGGTGAGGGAAAAGACTGAGATGAAAAGGATTAAGAACGCTATTAGAAGACAATTTATGTTTTCTATGTGTAGGAGTGGATTTTCAAAGAAAGTATAGAAGCTCTCGGTGCTCTGTGATGTTGAAGTGGGAGTTATGATTTTTTCGCCAAGAGACAACCTCTATGATTTTTACCTATAGATTGGTGTTGTTTTATAAATGTTGGATTGCTTTCTCCGTCCTTTTAACACTCTGATTTTCTAGGTGATTGCCAATAGTTCGGTAGAGCTATGAAAATGGAATGTCCAAACTATTTAGGTTTTAGAAATGAAGGTTTTTTTTTAGTGATTCTTAAGTTTTTCATATAGAAGTTTGGAAATCAAAATAGATGACTTGAACGGTTTACCCTAATTATCATGGGTAATTCATTGGATACAAGGTAAATTGTTGATAGTTTTTTGTTTTTTTTTTTTAATTTTATTTTNCATATAATATAACAAAATATATATATATATATATATATAAGTTAAATGATTTAATGTAAATAATAATTAATAAAAATGATTTTAATAATAATTAGAGACTATCATTAAACAAGCATATTGTTGTCTAAATCAATGGATCAAATTTCTTGAAGTGTAAATTATTTTTTCTTACAAGTAGAGAAAAACTTTACAACTCAAGAAATTTGATTCCTCTCTATGCTTGATAGATTGAGGTTCCAACAAGTACGACAGTGTGTCAAAGAAGCTTCTTAAACAGGCTAAAAAATGATGATAGATAAAGACCAAAATTAAACAGGCTAAAAAATGATGATAGATAAAGACTTTCATTGGAGACATTCAATATGCTTATGTTTCTCTCTTTATGATGTATGGAAACAAATGAAAGCTTGACAATCTCTTTCATTTTCATGTGGCTAACTTCATGTTTTCAATAATGTAATCCCAAATATTTTTGAATAATATCAAAGAAATGGAAGGAAAATCTGTTGATTTATCAATTTGTTAGTGGAATTTGAAAGAAACATTTGTTTATTGATTAGGTCTTAATAAAATTTTGCAATGTTTTGATGTAGTTGTTATTTATTTGAAAAGACGCTATTTTATTTTCATACTTTTTTAAATGAAGAGTTTACTTAATTTATATTTTTGTATTGAAGAGTGATTATTTTTATAACTTGTCATCATTGAAGGGTTAGATGGTTACATGTCCTTCCAAAAAAAATTAAGGGCAGCCCTTCAAATTTGACCACTGGTGGCATTGTGTATGCACTTTTTTTTCTATCTTCTTTCTGTTGGTACTAGAATTTACCCAATTTTTTGTTACCAAAGTCTTTAAATTCTTACCTCAAGTTATAGTCAAACTTTGAGTTCTTTAACCTATCATATGATAAGTCTCACTATTATTTTCTTTTAGAGATTTTTATCTTCCTTCTCTTGGTATTAAAATCTGCCTAAATTTTTATTACCAAAGCCTTTAAATTCTTACTTCAAGTCATCATCAAACTTTAAGTCTTCTTTAACTTTTTTTTTTTTTCAAAGAAAAAAATCGTAAATATTTTATTCACATTCAGCAGATGGCCCTCAAGGTCCATTATACAAAAATTCAACTATGAAGTTGTCATTTACATAATATTTGCCTCAGACGGAGCACAAAATCCAAATCAAGTCTTCTTTAACCTATCATATAATAAGCCTCATTGTTATTTATTTTTAGAGTTGATCTCAAGCCAAAATATCTCATGATAATCCAGTCTCATATATCCCTAATCTCATAATCAAACCAAATACTTAAAAAATAAATATAAAAATATATTATTTTAAAAATTATTTAATAGTTTTAAAATAATATTTATATTTGTTTTTATTATGATTTGGTTACATTGATACCAAGAGAAGCCAAGATCAAACGCGAATGCGACTTCAGATGCAACTTCTTAATACAAACTCAAAAGCTTGTTCGTCTTCGGAGGGCGAAGATCATCACAAGCGTAAACTTACACTGACCAGAGTTTATGATCCCAGCTGATCACACTAAGTGCAGAGGGAGAGCATACGCTACTGGTTTTACATACTCATTACAAGTGAGATCACTGCTTTTGATCCCAGCTGATCACTCGAGGCGCAGAGGGAGAGCATACACAGTGCTCGACACACGGAGAAAATGCAAAAAGCTTACTAGACTCAAAAACACTCGGTCCCCAAATGAGAGGAGGAACACCTTATTTATACAATTTTAGCCGGTAAACCGGTGACCCAAAACTTACACCTATCGATAAAAAGACTTGATTCGGATCTCATGGTAGTGGATCAAATCACACCTTTTGTTGGGTAAGTCACCCAAACCATGTGAAAGAATCTACGGACTGACAACAGACTGGATTTTTTTCCACAGTGGAGCTACTATTAACGGCCCACGATGCTTTCCATTATTCATTGTCATGATTACAAATACATGGGTTTTCCCCACATGTACAACCAACGAATCTATCAGAGTCAGAGTCGCTATCTAAACCAAATTCGGTATCCGGAAATAAGCAATTTGATAAACACTATTCCACATCGGATCCGATCATGACTTCATTAGGAATATAGCAGAATTCTCCTTGAAAAATGGATTCAACTTTAAGGTTTAAAGGAATTCTTCTTGTATGAATTTTATGATCTAAGAGGCGGCCATTTTTGTCCATTCTTCTGAATTTATGCTGAGTGAAAACAGGGGGTTCAAGCGGAGAGTAAGCTCCTCCAAGATGTCGCGGTTTAAATTTAAACCACATATGATTGTGGTGTGCTGCGATCATGTCTGCTTGAAGGTGTAGGATGAAATTTGCACGTCGTTAAACCCAATCTTTTCTTGGACAGAATTTATCAAGGAAAACTTATGTCCATCCGAACCATTATTGTTGCACCAGTGTAGAAGGATCTCCATAAATTATTATTTCTCCCTGTTCTCTACAGAACTGCAATATGAGGTTATAACTATTCCATGTTAAAAAGCCTGGACCGATAGCCACATAATACAATTCTCGTCCATCTGTATAAGTTGTGTCAACCCAAACGTGATTAAGCTATTGAAGCTGGTGCATGGCATTTTCTAAGCCTTTAAAGGCTTGTTTTTCCCATCTCTCCAATATTTGTATTTTCAGGGGAGAGGCATTTACTTGTTGGATCAAGGAGAGTGCCAGATACTTATCTGCTTCCTTTTTGTTGGCGTAATTCAAAAAATATTTTCTTTCTTCCTCTGACAAGGGATCATTGAAGATTCAAAACCTAGATTTTTTGTTTGATGAGATGGATGCTCCATAGCCAAACATGTTGAGGCTAGGTTTCTCCTGTAATTCTTCTCTGGTTAGCATATTAGCAACACAATTCAAATATCCTGGTTTATACACAATTTCAAAATCAAAGTTTTGCAACCAAAGAAACCATTTTAGAATCCTAGAACTATTTTCTGCCATAAGATTTTCATTTTTGAATATACCAGGCATTATTTTCAGATCTGTTCTAACAATGAACTTGACAGGTTTTAGATAAAGCTTGAAATGGTTTACATTCTTTTTTACTGCGAGGATTTCCTTATGAATTACGAATAATTGATTTCTGCATTTTTGAATGCTCTTGAAGCATAGCCACAGATTTCTTCTTGATATCCGTGTTTTTCTATGAGAATACCTCCCCAAGCTTTATTGGAGGCATCTGTTTCAATCACCATTTGACCCGAGCCTCGTGGTAGTGAGAGTGGAGGAAGCTGTTTTACTTTTTCTTTGATTTGCTTTACTGCATCCATCATATCTTTATTCCATCTTTGGAGATTTTTCTTCGATCATTGCTATAGCAAATGAATGTCATCTACCTGTCCTTTATAGAATGGCCTAATATAATTTAGGCTTCCCAAAAATATCTGCAATTGAAATTTTTCTAAGATTTGATCAAGAAAGTGAGCAAAAACCTTCAGGACATGTTCTTGAAGGATCACATGTCCTTTACTTATTTTATATCCTAAAAATTCAATGTCCTTTTTGCCAATTTCCATTTTGGATTTTGACAAAACCAATCCATGTTTGAAAACCAAAGAATAAAATTCCTGAAGATGTTTCAAATGTTCTTGCAAATTGTTGGAACAAATAAGAATATCATTTATGCACACTAATGCCCATTTCTTTTCTCTGAAGATATCTTCCGTTCTTTTATGGAATTCTGATGGTGCATTGTTAATGCCAAATGGAAGGACCTTCCACTGATACTGCCCATGAGGAACAATAAAGGCAGTTTTGTACCTGTCTTTTGCTTCGATTCCAATCTGGTAAAAACCAGACTTCATGTCAAACTTGCTAAAAATGGTGCATCCTGCTATCCTTTGCAGCAGACTAGATTTATCAGGCAGAGGGTAACGGTCTAGTTCAAGGATTTTGTTCAAGGGTTTAAAATTCACAACCAGTCTAGGTTTTCCTCTTTTTATCTCAGAGTGTTTATTGACAACAAATGCTCGACATGCCCAATGGCCCTTAGAAGGTTCTATAAGGCCTTTGTCTAAGAGTTCTTTGATTTCATTTGCACAGAATTCTCTTTCTGAGGGAGACATAAGGGCATCAGAGGATTTTTGAGCTTTTGGTTTTTCTAGGGGGTTAAAAGGTAAGGAGACAAAGTATTTTTCCTTGGTCCAAAATGCATTAGGTGACTCTAAGGTGCAATCCTTCTCCAGTTTAGAGGAAATTTTGGAGAGGGCAGATTCTTTACGCATTTCTGCATAGGCGATGCATCTTTCCATTTTGAATAGTTCTGCAATACTAAGAGAGGGGTTGGATTGGGGAACAAGATTCTTACATTTGAAAGAAGCATAATAGTATAGAGGGGTGGAAACTCTTCTACCATTTATTGTACAAGAAAAATTCATATTGGGCTCATCAACTGTAATGGGGCTGACTTTATGCAAGAAGGGTGATCCTATGATGCAAACTTCTTTTAGGTCGTCTAACCTATTGAGATGCAGAACTTCTTTTATTCCATTGATGCTTATTGGAAAATCTTGAACTCGTCCTTTGAATTGTACAGGAGTTCCTTCATTGGATACACGATGTTCGTTTGTTTTTTCCTAGTAAAAAGATGGTATAGCATTTCCTTTTGCCAAATTCATTTGGCAACCTGAATCTATCAAAAAATCAAGCTCATAAGATTTCAGATGGACAAAACTTTATTTTAATGAAATATTTAGGACCAGTGAATAGTCCTAGAGATCCTAGTGATGGTTCATCATTATGACAGTCTTTTGTTCCCGAATCACTAGTGTGCTCAGAATGTTTTGGACTTTCAGCAATTTTTGGTGACTGTAATGCTTCGGCATAGGCTCTACACATTTCTTCATCAAAGGACTGGTCTCTTTCTCTTATTGTTATTTCAAGCATTCTTTTCAATTCCTCGATTTCTTTTACCAGCTTCTTTAGGGAATTCTACTTATCTTTGATATGTAGTCTTAGCATATTTTCTTTATCTTTTGTGAACTTTTGTTTATCCTCATGATGATCAGGATAGCCTTTGTATAAATCTGCAGGCTGGTAGAATGTCAGATTCTTGCTAATTTCTGGAGATACGGATTTCTCTTTTTTCTTTTGAAACTTTTTCTTTTGCTTTTCTTCTTCTTAAAAGCTTTCTCTTTTCATCTTTCAGATCTTTCCTTTTCATATATTGATAGACTGGGATCTCAGACAATTCTTTGTCAGTTTCAGCAATCCTAAATTCTGAGGAGACATCAAGCGGGTTGGAAGAGAACATATAAAAACTGAAATCAGGAGGACCAGAGCAACCTCCTAAATTTGCTTCTTCATCATATTCGGAAGAAGAGGAGCCAGATGAGTTTGGAGCAAATTTATCTAAGGCAAGGTCGAAATTAGAGGAATCTCCTTCTTTTGGTAAAAAGACGATTTCACCTTCAGGGTAGTCACCTGCTGCACACCAAGCTAGATCCCACCAGGCTGGATCCAGGTATTCTGAAAACATGGCAGCAAGTCTAGGCTTTTTCTTTTTATTTGGGCATTTGTTAGCCCAGTGACCCTTTTTACCGCAGATGAAACATTTTTCTTTATCTGCAGGTTCAGATCTTTTCTTAAAGTAGGCTTTCTTTTGAAATCTTTTGCCTTTTTTATGCTTATAGCCTCTGTCTTGATGAAATCTAGGTGCACTAGTATATTTGGGTTGTTGTTTCTTCTTACAACTAATGATTCACACCCGAAGAGTCCTCGGTTGTGGGCGCCACACCCCCAATTTGGTATTTTTGCAATATCTTTACAAAAACCTGGGGAAAACATTGAAGAGTGTCGCTTGAAATCTTTAGCCACTCTTTTCTCCAGACAATGTTCTTGCCAAGTTTCCTTAATGAATCCATGCAATTGGGCAAGGGAAAGTCCTGACAGAGGGATGTTTTTATCTTTAAGATGTTGTTCAACAACATCAGGAACATGGCCAGGAAATCTTCTCAAGTAATGCTTCAGATATGCGGGTTTATTAGCATTGCTAGAATAAATCAACAATTTTTGCATATAGCAAAAATATTCTTCACTCTTATTTAGGTCGCAGATTCTGGCTAGCATAAATAAAGATGCAATATGTTCATAATCTTCATTTTCATCAGGACCATAGAATTATTTACCAAGGCCAGTAAGAATTTGTTGGTCCGCATCTTCTGCATTCAACATTTCTTCTCTGGATTCTTGGGGAATCCAACACCACCATTCTGAGGTTAGCCCTGAAAATCCTACAACCAACTGGAGTGCTTGTTGTTGGCCAGTTATTGTATTGTCCTGTGTTCTTTTGTACAAGACCCAATTTGATAGAAGCTGGATGGCAGATCTAATTTGGGTGCGGGATTGACATTATATTTTCAACACGGGTTGATCAAGCATTTGAGAGATTAAATTATTCATCCCATTTATTTCGAAACTAAGGGAATGAGGTACTGACAAAAGAGAAGTGTTAGGAAGATCTGACATTTCAGTATCAAAATGAGGGGGAGGACCTGTTATCTGAGGATTAGTATGACTTTGGTCGTTTTGGATTTGAGGATCCAATAATTTCTCTTTTTGGGATTCAGAATGCCGATAAATATCTATCTAGGAGGGCATTTGGCATTTGTTTGAACTGGGAGACCATATTTTTTAACTCATGAAGCTCTGCTTGATCTTCTATTTCTTGACCAAAAAGGAATTTTGGTCTTTGGTCATCTTCTTGGATACTCATCATTCCAAAAGAGTATCTTCTTTCATTTTTGACTTTATGACCTTTAGCTGCAAGCTCTAATGCAGTTTGGCTTACAGGGCTCTTTTTACTATTTACATTTTGTGTTCTGGCCATCATTTTTCCTAAGACATCTAGCCTTTTTTCTAATTTTTCGCTTGCTAAGATAATAGTAGCTTTTACTTCTTCTTGTCCTGCAAGCAAGTGATCAATTTTAGCTTCAAGCAAGGAAATATGCTCTTTTTCTGTCTAAACTTTTTGTCTGAGAAGTAAAATATCAGAGGCTATGTCATCGATGTTTTGGCCAGTCAGTTGTTGCCGATAATTGTTCTAATTAAGCAACTTTATTTCATCAGAGACAGTTTCGTGTGGATTTGATGATCTATGTGGCAGGAACTCTATTTTAGAAATACCATCATGAGCAAACTATCGAAATAGAGTATCGAGAAGATTTCTTCATGGATGGAACGAGGTATCATCCTGTGGGTTTGTGGAGGTGAAACCAGGGCTACTTCTAGGGAGAGACATCATGTACAAGCTTACTCCTTTGTTTCTGATTTTTAGTCTCTCAAGTTATTTTATGCAAGCAAGGCAGTCTACATGCTGACCTTTGTGAAAGAATACACTTCAAATGCTTTTGAAGATTATCTTCGCCAACATGGAATTGCACATCAGACTACAGTTCCCTACAATCCTCAACAAAACGGTGTAGC
>LPNX010630048.1:179679-214587 GCA_001517045.1 Pseudotsuga menziesii
AGGATTGTTAGAATATAATCCATCGGGATTATTGTAAATAAATAAATAAATAGGAATATGAATAGTTGCATAGGAAGGTGAAAATGTTGGTTCTCAACCGCCACATTGTAATGTATAAATAAATGTTTTAGCCATGAATAGAATTGAATCGGGAGTTATACCTAACAGTTATGAACACCTGAAAAGGAAAGGCAGGAAGAAGAACAAGGTTCAAATAAGGCTGATTTTTCAGAAGTATTATTCAAAGAGAAATATCTTACAAGAGGTGGAGCAAATTGGGGAGAAGAAAACCCTTTAGGCAATTTAAAAGAGTTTGAAAATCTGTCAAAGACAAGGGGTTCAAGAAAATTGGGTTTCGGCCTGTTCCAAACTCCATGTAAGTCCATTTTTTTTAATCTTTGGTTATATTTAAAAAAGTTTGGATATGTAAAAAGACTTTTGTCCTTATCAAAAGGACATATCATTCCACCTCAACCTAGAGTCGTATTCAAACTAATTGTTGAGAGTCAAGTCATTATGCAGTGTCGGCATGAAGAACATAGGCAACATCCAAAGAGCCAAAAGCATGCACCATGACGTTAACTTGCAACATGAACATCTGAACCCCTTAAACTCTGTTTGCTCTTTGCATGTGGGAAAATTATCATAAGTAAAAAAATAAAATACTGAAGATGTTGGTTCTCTGTCTAAACCTCGAACTCCAGTGTCAAAAGCGATTAAAGGAGAACAATGATTTTATGATCAGTTTTTGTGGCCACCAAATGTCAGCGATTGGGAACTAAGTCAAAAAGTAAATGTCCAAGTGAATTCACAAAGCACTCATGCTAATGCGATCATCATGTGATAAGCACCAAACAGCTAACACTCTGTCCAAGCATTGATGAAGGGATAGATCCAGAGTGCACGTGTTAAGCTAAGTTTTATGAATACCAATGCTAACGCCCAATATGAAGACTGTGCGGATTAAGGCTGATGAGATGATAGTGAAAATTATGAAGAACAGGTAGCAGAGCATTTCTGACAGAGTACTTGGCAAAAACAAAAACAAGAAATGAACAAATTTACAGGCAGTCAATTGGTATTTAGAAAGGCAGTACAAACACTTTCTGATTTGAAGATATAATTGCAGCAGTTAGAGGATCGATTCCATATTTCCAGGCAATTTAACTTACACAGTAAAATCATCAAAAGGCAGCGTATTTTGTTACTAAAACATATAATTATGGTTAATAACAAGTTAATAGCATAATTATCTACGCTAATTCATGCTAAGCTTCCTCAAAGCAAGTATTTATGATTTTGTGGCGCATAGGTTAATAAGAGTGCATATGATGCATCTACGTGGGTGTTCATGATTCACATATATTTATATGCATGCTTTTGTCTGGGCACATTATAAATTGGTATCAGAGAGAGTGTTTCAATACTTGGCTTTTAGGTGAATCTTGTATCCATTCTCTTCCCCAAAATAAAGTTTTGTATGCTTCTGAAATTTGAGTGATTAGATGCCACACTGTAAAATTAGCAAACGTACAGGATCATCAGGATGGATTGAACCTCAATGTGAAAGAAGACTGAATGAGGAAGAAGAATTTCATTGCTAGAATTTTCAAACAATCATGGTGAAATTATTCAAACAATAGGCAAAAATTTGACAACATAACATTAATCTGATAATCATTAACTTGTATGTAATACATCCATGATACAAAAAAGGAGAATTCAAATCCTCTAGGAGTGATTCGAATCTCATGACTTGGACTGACTCCAGACATCACTAATTGTGGGAATATCTCCATTGGAGGCTCACTAGTGTAACTCTGGACAACTTAATCACTTCACAATCAGTTAACTGACCAAGGTAAGTGAGAAAAGGCACCTAACCTCCTTAAATCATGCAAATGTGGTTCTAGAATAACTCAAGATTAACTGAATGTGGCCCATCAGAGCACAACTCAACATTGACTAGGGTGAACTGATGGTGGGACTCCTGTGACTTAGTGTGGGATCCTAAAATGTAGGGATTGGTCTCTAGAGCTCCTAAACTCATGCAAAGTGGTGCATCAAGTGGTAGGTGGGCCCCAAATAACTTCTCCATGGAACTAATTAAGTGGCAACATTTTCCTAAGCTAGGAAACTGACATTTAGACTATGGTGGACAAGGGAGGATTACGATAATACTAACAAACAAGTTGGATGTTCATCAGTTATGATATCAGTTGCGTTATACTAAATGTTAGTTTCTAAAATTACTTTTTGTAAATATAAATTTTGTGAGCAAAGATCAAGCGGGTGCTTGACTTCTTATTAAATGCTATAAGGATTCACCATGATTTTATATATGATTGAATCAATACAGGGTCAATGCTAAGTCATGCATGTAATTGTTGATGCAGTTTATCTCCAAAGTTAACTAGGTTTAACCAATGAATTATCAAGTGAGCACTTATTTGTTATGTGTTTATCCCTTAAGCATGTGGAAGCTTACTGTTTTCATCTCATAGAGTAAATATCTGGAGGTGGTTTCACCGAGGAAAATAAATGATCACTTGTTAATTAAGACCTTATCAATCCGAGTTGTGTCCTCATTAATATTTGTTGATTTTAGGTCGAGCTGTATACTTAGCTTCGGTGTATGGTTTTGTATGTTAAATGTTGTTGTTTGTATATATTTAAGCATATTAGATTTCATTCTAGAAAGCCATTACATGGATAATTGTAACCTAATGGGAATTATGCTATTATTATGTGTTATATGTTAGATGAATGTATAATTCATTCTATAACACTAGTTAATTCTATAGTGGAACAGTCATATGTGGATGGGATTGTATCCAAGTTGAAGCTTGCATGGGAGATTGATGTTATATGTTTATTTAGTACCAAATTGATATCTGGTAATGGTGCATGGTGTATGCATTTACCTTAGTGGAATTCTAGAGCTTGGATTATGGTGGCCCGAGCGATTGATTGTGAAGGGTATTTCCATGGTTGTGTTGTGGAAATTAAAGCTGAGAAAGTGGCAGCACATTTTGTTATAGTTCCTTTTAAGTGCTTAGTTGTCATTGTCTATGGAAGGTTTAGTAGCCAATTATTTTGTGTTTGAATTCGTGGAGCATGTGGATACTCACAATTTCTTAGGGAATGATGATGCTCAATCATGTAGAGCAAGTGGGTGCTTGGTAAGTTAATGTTTGGGATATTTGATTCTCGACTTATCATATTGCACTCAGGTGGAAACCTAGATTGCCAATCATGAAAGAGTACTAGGTTCTATGCTAGATAGATCTAGTATTTAATTGATTTCCTTATTATTGAATTGTATTGTTCACTAATGAAAGTGAATATATATGGTAGTTGTTATTCCCGGAGTCGTTTCTCGTATCCTCTAGTTCAGGGCAGTGTTAGAGTTGTGTAGCGGGTCCAACAAATGTCGAGAAAATGAAAAAGTTGTTATGCATGCATTGCATGATTTTTTTTTTTTGGGAAAAAAAATGTTCATGTTCTTATGTTTAGCATGGATTGCTAAATGATGTAATTATTTATAAGTGTTATGCGAGCATTAAGTGATATCATGATACCCAAGGGAGGCGTGATGATGGAAATAGGACCTTGAACTCTAAAAAAATTTCCTTAAGATCCATTCATGAAATTAAACATTATGTTGTGTCCCTTCAAGTTGGTCTTAGTTAAATAACCAAGCTAGGTTGGGATTGTGATCCTATTGGTAAATCCAAGGAAGATAGTCAGGTTTGTGGTTTTCTATAATGCAAGCTAATTATCTAATTACCTTCCCACTTGTGTTGACATATAGTACCAAAACCTTCTTTCCAACTAAGAATAGCACTATCGAGGGGGAAAAGGTTCATGAGGGACTACCTAACAACGAAGGGGATAGCCTTTTGGTATGCCTAAAGAACTCTTTAGAAAAGAAAAGGTAAATACCTCGGTGTTCTGTGGGGTAGAAAAGGAAGGTGTGTAGGTGATCAATAGGGTTGGGAAGATGTTTGGATAATGTGTTGAGGCATGAAATCAGTAAACTCACCATGATGTTAGATGAATGGCATAACTATTCAATATGATGTCAAGTGAAAGAAATGAAAATTGAAATGTTAAATAAATGAGAGGGAAGTGGTGTTCTACCTGAGTTGCTATATTGTGAAAATTCTAGAGTGGCATCGCGTGTGTAGTTGTCATGGTTGGATAAGTGTGGAATGTATGATGGTTCCTTGTTAGTTGGGCATACCTGGTTATTGTGGCATTGTCCGGGACTAAAGCCTCAAGCCTTGGTTGAAGACCATAATGGTTAGTTTGTTATTTTTCTCTGCTTAGACTCCTATTTGAATCCATATTGTAAGGATGAAATTGATTATAAACAATAATTAATTGTTTTTATGTACTGGAAATTAAATGATATTACACGGTTACATATATGAAATTTTTTAGATGAATGTCTACTTTATAAAATTATGCATTCACATGCTTCGATGCAGGTCTGGATGTTTGGGTTCTTGTTCACCATGTTTTGAGTAAGCAAAAAATGAATTGTTAAAATTCTCCAGACTTAAGAGAAATCACGACAAGTTAAAAACTATGAAAATTTTACTAACTGAGATAAACTGTTAGAAGATTATAAATTTTTTAACTACTATCTAGTAACAAATTAACTGATTTTAATTTGTTAATGATTGTTAACTAGGGCCATTTGGTATGATCAGTTAACTGTATTTATCTAATGTTATGGCTAGAAGTTCTACAGAGAACGAGGCTATGATACTAAAATTATTTTGCAATGAATGAGAATGCAATATCAAAGTCCTCTTGGAATAATAGAGAAGCCCATTTGTAAATCATGGTATTCAGTGGATGTCAAGCTACCTGAAATGTTGATTCATGGCTACGCTAGAAGAATTAAGAATGAGAAAATGACTGAAAATTTTGTTCTAGATGCAAGAAAGAAGGGAAGACTCTTTCGCCAAATTTCAGTTTCATTTTGAAGAGTTTTATTTAAAAGTATTTATATTTAGATAATCTAGAAGATAGAGAACTCTTAAATTTCTTAACCTAGAAGGCATCTAAATGCAACCTTTTTGTCAGCACTAATAACACCGCAATGGGAATGGGTGCATCCATGGTGTTGTGTCCAAGTGGAGAGGATGGAAATCAAATAGTTACCAAGTGTTAAGAATTAAAGTGGTTCAGTGATGTGCTAAGATGTTTAAGAATGATTTGGTTTTATCATGATACTGATGAAGTTTTACTGGTTATCATGGGATCGTTATGTATATAAATATGAAAGTTGGTGTTTGCATATTGAAGGAGGGAAGTGAAGTGAAGTAAATGTGTAAAGTTAAAGATGAATATTGTGATAGTTGAAGGAAAGGAGCAATGATTAAGGAGAAGAATTTTATGCAATTTGGTGCTTGCATTGAGGACATGTTCCTCTGTATAAACCCAGAGTTGGGGATGGTGCCTTAATCTGGGTAATAAATGGGAAAGGCCTAGTCTGGACATAGGTGGGAGATATAGTATGGAAGTCATACTTTTCTTGAACAAATATCTATGTCTTGACAAGCGCGTTCAGCCGAGAGATTAAAAAATTGAGAATTTGGTGATGCCAAATTTGAGAAACACTAAAGAAAGGGAGGAAGAAATCCTGAGGTACTGTGTAGTTGGGAAGGGAATTGCTTTGTAGTACACCCGAGGTACTGTTAGCAGAGAAGGGGTATATTTCGAGTGTTTATGTTGAGATGAAGAGGAAGATGTCTAGAACTGAGGAGAAAAATAAATCTATGGGGGATTCTTACCGGCCTTATATCTTTAATTATGTTTACTTTCCAGAAACATAATTTGTTTGAATGCATGTACAACTAAAAATTGTTGTGTTACTTTGTTTGAAATAGTAATTTATGTTGAAATAACTAAATATGTGTAAGAAGGGATGAAGATGACGATAGAAGTCATTTGTATGCATGAGATGAATAAGATCAAAATTGTGTGGTGCATATGAAAGTGTTTCAAATAAGGAATTCCATAATTGATCATTTCTTGAATGGAATGATATAGTATATATTATGTTGGACTAATGAGTCCATGGTTGTTGATTATTCAGGTAAACACACTTGGAATTTGGTTGTTGCTACCTTAAAGCTAAAGAGGAATGGGAAAAAACACTTATTTTGATGAGGAGGAATAACATGATGGCGTATGTTACAGTCCAAAGAACTGGAATCAACTCTTGAAGTGCAACTTGAAAGTTGAAGCGCAAGGACAACCCTGTTGTGATTAAGAATTGTGATGCATATAAACATTTTATAAGTGTCTATAAGTGCTAGAACACCAAGGACAATGTTTTTATTAAGGATAAGGGGAATGTAACACCCCGTGAGTTTCCCTTCCCTTGGTTACAGTTGAATTGGCTATAATCCAAATTGAGATGTAAAATATTTGGACACTATATTAATAAATAAATGCAACTGAGTGTGGTTGGGGTGAGCACAAAAGAGAAAGGGGGGCCATGAATCCATGAGAGAGAAATGTCATGGAGTGATGGGAACAAGGGGTTGTATATGGCCTCAGAGGCCTAGCATATGGCCCTACCTTTCTTCTTAATACCAAAAGCACCTTAATGCCTAATTAAACCTTAAAACATCTTTTATTAACCCTAAGAATTGGTTGTGCTAAATTCAAGTTTAAAACCCTCATATTATCCTCAAAACTTGTTTTAAGTGTTAATGAAGTGATTAAGTGTTCTATTAAAAAAATGGTGATTAAGTGTTTTATTAAAAAAATGGGAAAGGCACCATGCACAGTCAATAGTGTACATGAAATATTGCAATTGGGAAATTCGATATGGGGGAATTAATTTGGTTTTTTTTAAAGCGTGAAAGGGTTTTGGGAGTGTGTGGCATGAGCTCCTATGAGAGAAATTGAGAGGTAAAAAACATAAGTACTTATAATCAACTACTTAAAATATGTTACCATTAAATGTAGAAGGTTTTTCCATCTAAAATTTTATGAAGAGAGGAAATGCATGTTTGGGAGGTGTTCGAGATGATTACATTGGAGCCTATAGTTTTAAATTTGAGAGCAATACTTTTCTCCTTGTGGGTTCATGGTCTCAAAGCATGTGTCTCACCACATTTGTTATAATAATAGTTGTTAACTAGATCAATTACACACGTTATAAATATGCCTGGATTTAATTGTTAGCAATTTTTATGAGTTTCATGTTTATATTTTGGATTTTGTTGTTAAAGTATTTGACATTGAATATTGCAATGAAAATGCATCATACTTTGATGTTCAAATGCCAAATGTATGCCTAGGAATGACCTCATTGTTTCAATGGATGCTTTGATTATTAAATTGATAGATAATATGATTAGCTTGTATATTGTGAAGTCATTTTTACTTGTCATTAATGCCCAATTTTTGAGTTTATCATTTAATTGTTTGACAAAACAAGACTACAAACTGCCCATATATAATTGGAGTAGATTGGTAAATGTTATGTCAAGACTTCTTTAATTGCATATAAGTTTCTCTGCAGTCCATTAGATGTGTAAATGAGATTGGATAGGCAAATGTATAAAATACCATGGGCCAAAATATAAATGATATTTTGCACTTAAAAACCCATGCTTGGATTTGTTTGGTTTACATACAAAAACCATGGGTTAGTATTGAGTGGTTTTTGCATTTTCGTTTTAAGAGTAGGATTTGTATGGTTTACAAGACAATACCATGGGTTATATTAGCGTGGGAAAATATTCTATGTAATGGTTGATGGAGAAATTGAGTATCACTGAAATGATCCTATTCAAAGTAGTTTGCAAATCAGACGGTCAAATTCCTGTTATAAGTTTAATTATGTTAAGAATATGATCTTGTAGCTTGTATTTATCAAACTTGAAGTAGCTTAGAAAACTCCTATAGAGTTTAAATTCCAAGTTTGCATCCTTTAAATAAATTTTAGATCGATTAGCTACATGATTTGCACAATGTGTTAAGTTGAGGTTAAAGATTAGTTTTATAAGATTGAATCCTTCATAAACTTTGAAGTAGTGGAGATTTATGCATTAGATTATGCTTTTATCATTTGTTTGTTGAAAAGAAGTTTGATTCATTTGGCTATTAATCCTAAAGGTTCTAAAATATTAGAATAAGTTTCAAATAAATTAAAAAATGTGACATGACTTAAATATTTAATAGCCATATAATTCATATAAAAACCCCTATGCTTATACTTACTTAAGCAACAAAATATAATGTATGAAATATCTATGTAATGGGCATATAGGATTTTTTCTAAAGGGTTCTCGATGATTGCAAAGTAGTTACCTTAAGTGGTAGGGTGTAATGATGGTTAATTTTTCTTAAAGGTTTGATTTTTTTACTAAAACATATAATTATGGTTAATATCAAGTTAATAGCATAATGATCTACACTAGTTCATGCTAAGCTTCCTCAAAGAAAGTATTTATGACTTTGTGAAACATAGGTTGACAGTGGTGTCTATGATGCATCTATGTGGGTGTTCATGATTCACATATATTTATATACATGCTCTTAAAAAAAAATGGGGTGCATTTTTAGGTAATGTATCATCTAGTCACGTTACAAAACAGTTTTGACTACATGAATAGAAAACTGGAAACTGAAAGAGCTACCCGATAGTCTGGTGGCAGGCCACAAAAGTTCCTCTAGTATGACCCACTAGAGAATCAATAGAATATTTGTCATCATTTAGATTGACTACCTGGGGTGGGGCAGGAGAAGGTTTATGTTATTGAGGCAAGACTGAAGTGTAGGGATTCTATGTCACTCTAAGAACCTTAAACTCGTAACCCTATGCTTTGGAAAGGAGGTTCTATTTGGCCTCTACTCACATTATCCTCCTTGTTTCTTTTATTAGAATTCTTGGTGATGCAAAATGGGATCATGAGATTAGTAATCATGAGGAAGCATCTCAAAATGTACTCGACCAGTTGGCATGGTAATGTAAACAACCTATAGACATAAATTTCCATTCAGTTCCATTATTTGGTCAGTCATGCGAATGGAGGGTTTTCATGCCACTATTAATGTTGGTTCCATCAAGTCAATCCAAAGGATCCCTATCATCTATCTTATGTTTGACATACCAAAATTTTATTATACCAATGTTATTTCCCCCATCCTATGGTTGCCCATTTTTAATCCCATTTATTCAACATGTATTTCCATGTTATGGTCTTTCATCATGATTAAGTAAATTATATTATGTTGGTTCATAAATGGTTTGAGTAGCCTACGTGGGTCTCCTTTGTCCATGTCATCTAGTTGTTTAAAATCTTTTCTCGGTTAGTGATGTTGGAGGTCCAACTCAAATAAGTTGATCTCACCTTCTTGATTGTTGACACCTTCGTATTTTCCAGCATGTCCTCCAATTGGTTACCTCGACCTCTGACATGGGAGTGAGTGAGAACTTGGATTCTAGGAATTACATGGGCTAGTTCTTATATTTCATATATACACCATATATAAGGCTCTGTATCATGGACAAATTGTTAGCCTTGGAACCATGCATGATATTTTGAATGGATTGGATGAGTATTTCGGAGTCCCCCTCAATGACCAACTTATTTATATCAACTCTCATAAATTTGAATATCGAAAAACAAAGCCTGAATTTCAACTGCATTGTTTGAATATGTACCTATAGGCCTCGCATAAACCCAAATTATTTTCCATTACTCATTAGAGAAAACTCCTCCATAACCTCCTAGGCATGGATTGACTCGTGAGCGCCCATTGAAATTAAGATTGTAGAATCTGAAGGGGGTGCTATTCCAAACGTTCGAGCTCTAGCTATGCACTTACCTGATTTTGAATAAAATAGGCTTGACCGTAATGATTAGGTTCCAATTATCCATAATAGTCTTCTATTGATGCGTGCAAACAAGATCCTCCCAAGTCTAAGTGTTATGAAGGAGAGTTTCATGTATGTTAGAGCTAAGAATTCTACAAACCTGATGCATCTCCATAGTCTCATTTTTTAATATCCTTATGTCGCGCTCTTTCCAACCTCCAAAATAAGGAATCCCAATAGAATTTGCCATATTTTGTTAAGGATATTGTTGTTAAAAGGCTATCAAAACCACTTTACAATGGTGGAACTAATGGAGTTCATGTCTTTGTCAGATTCTCGAAAGAGGGATGTTGATATGTCCCGAAGTGTGGATGCATAAGAGAAGTTGTTCAGAAGATGATTCATATCCTCCCTGTGATTCTTACAAAGGTTACACTGTAAGGGTCCTAAAAATCCTCTTCTTTGTATCTTTCCCTAAGTGAGTATTTTTTTGTGGATGACTAGCCAAATAAAGGTGGATATCTTATGTCATATTTTTGAGTTCAAAATACTTTTCCAAACCATTTCCTTTGGTAGGTTACCTTGCCCTGAGGCTAGATAGTAAGCTTCTTTGACATTAATATTTCCATATGACTTGTATCCCCATGTGAGTTTCCCTTTACCTTGATTGCATTTAATTTCCTTGGATTAGATTTCATTCCAAAGCAGTTCCCTGCATGGTCCCTCTGAATGGGAATTCCATAAGTCTCTGTTCAATGATTGCCTCCTCCTCATTTCCCTCTTTAGGCTGCCAATATGATGATATTACCTCCTTATCTTGGATATTTGGATGATCTCTGAGATGGGAGGAAACTTTGTGTTTATTTATAGGGGAGAGCTCCTACCAAGCATCATCCCAAAAGAGTGCACTAGTTCCTTCCCAGATTTCCCAAAAACTATGATTTATGATCAGATCTCTTTGTTCCCATGCCAAGTTCCATATGATGGATCCTTTTCTCTCTCCATCTAGTCTAAAAAGGAATTTTGTTCTTTTTGGTATCTTGCATTTGTCTCTCCATATTGTAGCCCACGAGCTAACGGGATTCATGACAAGTTTCCACCAAGCTTTTGCGAACAAAATTTTATTGAGGATGTCTATGTCTCTAATCCCTAGAGACACTTCAGGTTTAGGAGTGCAAAATTTTTCCAAGGAAACCATGCTCCATTTTCTTGAAGAATCATTTACACTCCATAATAAGTTGCATTATGTGTTGATGAATTTGTTGAGGATGTATTTGGGGTCTTCCATAAATAAGAAGAGGAAGAGAGACATAGTTTGAAGAACCAATTAGAGTAACACCACTCTGGATGGAATATTGAGTGGTATGTAGGTTCAGTTTGATAGTTTAAGGATTATAGTGTTTAGCAGGTCTTCCTAGGAGACATTCCACAAGGCATTCTCAATCACAGGTGCTCACGGGAATTTTGAGGGGAGGGGACTTCTTTGAAATTATAGGGTTCACAAGATTTGGTTTTTAGATCTAAGGAAGTATTGAAGAAAAAGATTTGAGACTTCTCAAGGTTGAAGGAGGTTCCAGAGGCTTGCATAAAAGTTTGAAGGATGTCGTTAAGGGATTTGGATTCATGAACAAAGGGGTTACCCACGACCATGGTATCATCCACAAATTGAATGTGAGAATGATTTTGGTTCAAGGGGATCTAGAGACCAGAGAAGTGATTCTCTTATTTAGCTTCTTTGATGCTTTGGCCAAGACCCTTGGCCATAAAAATGAAGAGAAAAGGTGAGAGGGGATCTACCTGGAGGATTCCCCAGGAAGGAGAGAAGGTGTAGGTGGGGGACCCATTAAGAAGACTAAAGAAGAAGGAGGAAGAAGTGTGGGAGAGAATAAACTTGACCAATTCATTATTGACTCCAAAAGGTAGAAGAACTTCATGAATATATTTCCAACTGATTTTAGCAAAGGATTTTGACTTATCCAACTTAATTAACACTCCATTCTTTTTCTGGGATTTGAAGGTGTGAATGACCTCATGGGATAGAAAAATACCATCTAGAATTTGTCTTCCTTCCACATAGCCACTCTATTATTTCAAAATAAGAGAGGGAGAAGGGGTTTTAGTCTATTAGCAATCACTTTAGTTATGATTTCGTAGATCACATTAGAAAGAGATATAGGTCTAAACTTGATTGGCTCTATGGTGCCTTCCTTTTTTAGATTAGAGTGAAGATGGTTGATTTTATATCCTTAAGCTCTCCAGATATTGTTCTCAAAGATTCTACTGATTTCCTAATTTATTTTTTGACTATATCCCAACATGCTTTCAAGAAATCAATTGTGAATCCATCCGGGCCTGGGGACTTTCCAACATACATCTCTTTTACCACCAATTTCATTTCTTGCATTGTGATAATTGGTTTGATTATATTTCAATTTTGATCATGAGTGATAAAATTTGGTATATGCTTAGTGATCTTGGTTATTTCCTTGGTTCGATTTGCTACGTACTCTGATAGGATATTATTGTAGTAATTGACCAATTATTCTTCTATTTCCTCTTGGATTTGCAGTTTTTCTCCTTGTCGGGAGCGGAGATTGGAAATCTTGTTTTGGTTTCTTCTCTATTTCATTATATTATGAAATAATTTAGTGTTCTTCTCACCATTTTTGGCAAAAGAGATATTGATTTCTACCTCCATAGTGTCTCTTCTTGCTTGTGTCTTGTATCAATATAATTTTGTAGATATTTCTCTTTGATTTCCATCTCCTCCAATATTCCTTATTCAATGATTGCTTGTTGAAATTATTTCATTTTTGTATCTAAGTTTTTCTTTCCCTCAAATATATTTTTGAATACTTTTTTGTTCTATTTTTTAAGCTCGAGTTTAAGGTTTTGGAGATGTACCTTGAGATGGTGCATGGAGGGTTTTGTTACTGGTTTGCTTCCTCTTACCAATTGTCAATGTTATTAATGATGCATTTGAGGTCAATCCAGAAGGATTTGAATATGAAGGGATTGGGTTTGTAGCTTCATTTGAAGTTTAGAATGAGACCGATCGGCCAATGGTATGAGCCAGCCACTAGTAGAATGGAATTCTCTGCAACAATTCATTGATTGAATAGGATTTATGATATCACAAAGCAATCCAATCGAGAGGCAATCTATCTCTCCCCCATATTTATTGTTCCAAGTGAATAATCCAATCTTCATCTCTGTATCTATCGGGTTAAGTCTTAAATGAATTGGGTTAACTTTAAGGAGTTTTTGTTAGTGCTACAAGGATGTCCTTTTGACTCCTTGATATTAATTATCATATTGGAATCACCTCCCAAGATCCATTTTTCTCACAACAAGTTTTCTCCTATGCTTCAGATACTTTCAAAGAGGTCCATCTTTTGGGCTGCTATATTTGGTCGGTAGACATTTGTATGAAGTCTTCAGAGCAAGTTCCAACTATATTGAAGCTATATATTAATAAATTAGGAGAAATGGAAAAGTTATTCAGATGAATCTCTTGAGGATTCCAGAACGTTACCAGACCCCTGGAGGCTCCTTGCACATCAACCACATAGACTTGACATCCTTTCCTGCCTTTCATAGTTATTTGTTTTAGTCTTTCTAAGTTGCATTTTGTTTCTTGCATCATCATAACTATTGATATGTCCAAGCTATAAGGACTATCTTTTAATATCCTTTGTTTAGAGTCAAAATTTATCCTTCTAATACTCTAGGATATTATTTGCTAGGAAACTATGGTGTGTGGTGGAACATCTCATTCAAGCTAGTGTATCGGCCTAACTTGATTAATTTAACTCCTATTTCCTTATTTTTAGTTGCATTGGAGGCGTTCTTTGTTTCTTCACCTCTTTGTTCTTTTGGGATTGGTCCTTCAAGGGTACTATATTTAATCCTATGTGTGTGGTAGAGTATTCCCCTTTTTTTTTCCCTGTTGGTTTGTTATAAACCTTAGTCACAAATTCTTTTAAAAGGATTATTTGATGTCATGGAATGGAGTTGGTCTCATTTATGTCATAGGTTATTGTTATTTCTACCAGATATAGACCTCATGTGTCCATTTCCTCTTCCTTTGGTTCTTATTTTTCATGATCTTTTGTTGTGATTTGGTCTTTTTTCTCATCTATTTCCATATTAGAGTTCAACTTGGTTTTCTAGTTGTCTAGGGAACTGATTATGACTTACATGTTCTCCTACGCTGTCTTTTCCATATTTTTTCCTATAGTGTTGCTCTGTGTTTCATTTTCTTTTCTAGTATGATCTAGATCCAGAGCATCATAAGTGCTTCTTATTTCTATAATCTTCTTTTGGTTTATTCCTTCTTGCTTTCTATCTGATCTCTTTTTCGTGGAAATTTTGGTGACTCCTTCTCCATATTTTTTAGTGTTGTCCTTGGATTTTCTCAACTCTTTGTTCAAGGGGGGATCTCTTAATAGGTGGCCATGTTCATGGAATTTTTGAAATCTAAAAGGTATATTTTCATAGTCCATGGGTTGATCTCATTTTATTTTTCCATGACTTAGATAGACGGCTTCTTCAAGATCTTACGTTGTGTTCATGCAGACGCATATTCTTGTATATGCTATGTATCTGGCTATCTTAGTGGCTTCAGAGGCCTTGAAAAAATTTCCCATAGTATTTCCTATTCCTTCTAGGGTTTTTCCCTCCCAGCATTCCGATGGTAAAGAATAAAGGTGTATCCATACTAGTACACAAATTAGGTTTTATCATTCTAGGATAAAAGTTGTTGTCCAAAAGCGTAGGTATAATCATGTTGAGTTGAAGAAGTAAGGTCCATTCTCAAATACTCTCTCTCTGTCTTCAAGTTGTTGAATAATGGCAGTGAAGAATCCCTTTGAATGTTGAATATGAGCATTAGCTATGTTGGATGCTAGTTCATACCTTGGAATATGTTGTTATTTCGGTATGCAATGAATGGCCTAAATTTCTGTTGTCTCCTTCTTTGGTTGTGTCGTTGCTCCTCACTTAGACGGTGGGGTTGCAAGATGCGCCATAATAACATGAGGGTTGGATGAGCTGTGTCCAATATTTGAGTGGCCGTCGGCCACTGTACTAAAGGGGGAGGCATATCCCCCCCCACCCCTCTTTTTTGGGTCTGCCATTGATCTAGTTGAAGTACAACACGATCGTGGAAGTATTTTATGTGTCAAAGATTATGCAATATAAAATATTGATTTAGGGTTGTTTTTCTGTCTTGGTTGCAAAGCCCATCTCATTTTTTTTACAGAAAATACAACACATTATGTGGCATTTACATTGAATGTAAACAAGTAAAGATAGCACGTTATGTGGTGTTTAAACTGAATTTGAACAAGTTAGCCAGGAATAAAATATGTATATAGATAAACTAGTGGACATCATGTCTTTCAAAGAAATATACTAGATTAATAGCCAAGAAAGCCACACATTTTGTTTATATTTCTATTGTAGTTATAGATTTTTATTATATTGTTTTCATTATTTAAAAAATAATAATTTTTTTAGTTACTTTTTATATTTAGGAAGGTAAAGTAGCATCTCCCTCTATATTGTGTTGTAAACCACCTCATTACTCTTGTTGCAATAATTTAGAAGTGAAAGAGTGGATATTTAAGTAAATATTTAAAAGTAAAGATTAGAAATTAACATTCAAATAAACTTCAATATTAATATTTATGATAGAATATGCAATATTCCATTATAAATTGCCTTAAGAGTGATTGGTGATAGCCATAATTTGACAAGAGTTGTCAAACATTTTGGATTTTCATGTTGAGAATCTTTTTAGCTTTGAGAAGGGTGGTCAAAGAGTAATAGATGTAGTATTATTGGTTTTGCAATTTTGTGTTCTCATGTTGAAACTTATTAATTTTGTGTGCTTGTTTCTTGTATGTATTATGGGTTTTTTATTATTTCATAAGTAAAAACAATCTTCTTCATAGAATGTTAACCTGTTTTTTTATATGTATTATAAGATTTTAGCATTTCTTAACAACCAGTATTCTTATATTTAGATAGCATCACTATGTGATGAAGCTTATTTTTCTACAGTATTATTATGTGATGAAGCTTAATAGAACAGTCAAAGATAATAAATTGCCTTCAATCTGGCTCAAGATTGGATAGGAGGAAAGTGGACGTTGGTCTACTAGGTTTAATTTCTAAGTCACTTTCTCAATATATAAGGCACTTTTTCGTTAAGTTTCTTAAACGTTCATAAGTTTTTCTTTGCAAATGTATTTGAAGAAACTAGTACGGCAGGTTTAACCTACTTATTTTTTATATTATTTAAATAATATTATACTGTGTTTTGCAAGAAAGAGTGAAACCTTTTCACCTTAAGGAATTAAGGATAGTGAGTGTTAGCAACTCAAAATATGAAACTCTAGAATTCAACGACATGCTTAGGAAGTCCTACAGAGCAAAAAAAATTCTAGTTGTTCATGGGTTTAATGCACGTCCTTTGTCTACTGGTTCTTGAATGAGAATTTAGATCAAAATTACATATCTAAATTCGCATTCATTTCCGAAGCAGAAGACAGAGGGTCTGCTTTAGACTCGTTCACAACTGGATTTTTTAATGCTTTGTAGGACTTCTAAGGGATGTTCTGGGAATCTCGAGCTTCTTCTTCTGAGTTGATAACACTCACGTGCCTTTTTCTCTTGCAAAACACAGACGAATATTCTTTCAATAATATTATGAAACAAGATTGTTACACCTATTGTACTAATGTTTTCAAATATTTGTGCAGGAATTCCGATAACTTCTGAACTTTTAAGGAACTCAAGGAAAAATGGTTTCCATATTGACAAATTGATGAAGAAATCAAACTAGGGAGACCAACATTCACTTTCCTGGACTATCCAGGAGGGAAAACTGAAATTTGTTGGCTCGAACTTGATGGTGTCAGGGAAGTAGAGTTAGCAAAGCTCCTCCTCACCAGCAAGCTTTTCTACTAAGAGCTCACGCCACCAGCAATCTGTCTCGTAGGCTTCTACCTAAATTATTTTTTGCTGTTGGGTTTCGCCTTCTCAACAGCCACCTTTTCAACCAAAGACTTTCCATGAGTGCTTTGAAACTTATTCGAACAATATCTCGCAAACCAGACCAAACCATACAGACTATGTAATTAAAAATCTAAATGTCGTGTATTATAAGTAATGTATTTATTAGCTGTAATTTGAGTAGTTAGGAGAAATGATTGTTATCTTCTTCACTCAATTCCAACTTTTATAAGTGACATATTTGATTTTGTTAAGTCTTTATATAATTAATAATTGAATAAATAAATAAACTTATGTTTAATTTAATTTAGCAAAGCCTTGATATAAAAATTAAATTCAAAACCAAACACTTTTATATATAAAAAACAATTTCCCATCCATGAACTTGCCAAAAG
The DNA here is from genome assembly GCA_001517045.1 of Pseudotsuga menziesii. Taxonomy (NCBI): domain Eukaryota; kingdom Viridiplantae; phylum Streptophyta; class Pinopsida; order Pinales; family Pinaceae; genus Pseudotsuga; species Pseudotsuga menziesii. The sequence continues at coordinate 196,948 of LPNX010630048.1, forward strand.
TAAGATATCATGTTGTTGAAATCTTATTATTACTATTCAGGTCTTTATGTATATATTTGAACTCTTTTCACTAAGAGATACAACCGCTTTCAATATGCTGAATTTATTTAATTTTTTTATAATAGATAAAATATTATGATTTTTATCAATTATAATGTTAGTTGTTTGAGATGGTCAGGAGATGTTATATTTCCCAGCCTATGTAGGATGGGGGACTTAGAAACTACTATTATAATAGATAAAATATTATGATTTTTATCAATTATAATGGTAGTTGTTTGAGATGGTCAGGAGATGTTATATTTCCCTGCCTATGTAGGATGGGGGACTTAGAAACTACTATTATAATAGTAGTTTCAGGATAAATCGTATATATTAAAGTTTTGATATAATAGTTATAATGTATTGCAATGTTTATAATTTATATAATATAAATTATCAATGTCATATATTCATAGGTGTATATTAATATAAGAATATCAATAGTTGTATTATTATTAGATTTTTTAATATAAAAGAATTGATTATAAAATATATTAAAATATTTATAATATTTGGTTATGATTAACTAAATTTTGATTGATTGACGTTGATTGATAATGAGTGACTGTTATTGACAATTGTTTGATTGATAATGGATGATAATTGTTTAGAAATTGTTTGATCATAGTTAAATAAATTTGACAATATTTTATTCTAGTTACTATTAACCTAAGTAAGAAGATTAATATAACAAAGAAAAAAAATGTTACACAAAGAGTAAAAACTAGAGCTTTTATGGTTGACTTACTAGACTAGAAACCTTTGTTGATTAAGTTATCATTGATGCCAATGGTGTCTGGTCATTGATGTCAACTATTGAGTCCTTGGTGCCCCTTGTGGAGCCTCTGAGGGTTAGTGTTTAGTTTGTGGTTTTCTATGTCAGAGGAGCCCTTTTGACCTTGTCCAGGCCCAAGCTTGAATCCCTTGTAGGCATTGGAACAATGGAAAAATCCCTAGTTACCCATTGACTTGTAAAGTGCCCCTAAGTTGTATCTTGGTCCCATTTGAGTCAATTGTCGAGTTCCTTGATCCTAGTTGATATTTGGTTACCGATATTTGTGTTGCTTGTTATGATTGTACTGTTTTTTGTGTCTTGATTCGTTGTTGGATGGATGATGTGGCTCATGTGTGTAAGTCCCTTGATGTGTTGATGCTGGAGCCCATCACTTGCATTCAATGGTCTTGAGGTTGTTGAGTTCTTGTGGGGTCATTGATTCCACAAGATTAGATCTTGATCCTCTTGCATGTGGATACTTGGGTCTTGAACCCACGCATATGGTGGTTTGATGGCCCTTGGACGCTATATGGTCATTTGCATGTTGTATCCTTGTGATCATGCATATGAAGCCCATAAGGTGTTGCAAAATAGTGGTGAGGTCTTCGTACCCCTGTTTTGGGGTGTTGGTACTCTTATGGTGATGAATATATATAGTGGAATCATTGGATATGTTTTTAATGATATGGACACCTTGAATATGATGATGATATTCTTGAAAATGTCTTTGTTCCCACTTGATTGATGGTGTTGAGGTCCCTGATACCCTTGATATGATGAGTATATGGTGGGTCTCTCCTCCTTATTGATGTGAAGTATGAGGATGTGAAGACCATCGAATCCCTTATTATTTTGATGACGTCCATTGAATCCTTTGACCTTGGAACTTATGCATAAGGTAACATGGTCTTTGGCAAATTTATGTGTGGAATATTTGAAGTCATGAACAAATTGAATAATTTAAGGGTATTATACCAATAATTTGCAAATAAACCCATCATAGGGAGATATTCCTCATCAATCCATTTCCATTGATATGTGGAGCATCTTCTAACTCCTTACGGTTGTAGAGATATGAATTTTTGAAGTTGGTGTACCCCACCCTTTTGGGTCAGTCAACCAAACAAAAGAGAATTTAATTATTTGTAATTTTGAATTGCATGTCGACCCAGTTTAATGTACCAACTTTTTTGTACGACCTATATAATTAAAATATCAAACATTTCATTTATAGTTCATCAACCAAGTCTCTCTTTGGTATTTCACAACTCTTTGAGAAAAGTGCAAAATTTTGTGGAGGAGAAATTTTTGGGCATCTTCACTAAAATTGACATAACTTTCTCATATGGAATCAGAATTACAAAATTATTGGCTCATTGGAAAGCTTGTGTAATATCATGATTTTAACCCCATTTGCATTAAAATTGTAAATGATGTAAATAGCGTTATTAAATCATGGTGAGGAGCTCAAGGACAAGGCCCCACCATGGATTTGGTATTTTATGTATCGGCAATTAAAATCGATGCATATGGTTATCATGCTAGCTAGACACAATGTATTTTGAGACATCATGTAAATACGCAATTTAATAAAAATACCCACAACTAGCTATGCAATGCAACAAGACATGGAGCAATGATTTCACGAGGAAAAGGGGGGGCTTATTCAAACCCTTGAGCCAATAGTGTAAAGCCAAATGTCAATGAGAGAACCCATAAACTCTCAACTACCCATTTTGACTAATGCACCTAATCATTTAATTCTTCCAGAAGTTGGTTGGGGCAGTTAATGCATTGGGAATGGAGAGGTATGGCAGCCAATTTCGTATTGGGGCAAGCCATCAATTTTGAAAAACGTGTTTTTACTTATTGGGCAAGTAAATACATAGAGATGCATCCCCATTCCATTCCTCACCCATGTGTTTCTCTCCCTCACGCAGTTGGATCTTTCTGGTCATTTTTCCCTCACATTTTATGCAGTTTTCTTCATCTTTCCATGTTGGGAAACCCGTTTTTGTATTGCTCAGTGAATGGGTAGAAGAGAACCACGATTTGGGGGTTTATAGAGGCCATTTTTTATCCCATAATTCCCATAGACATTTTCTGAATTCAAATTCACAATTTGGGGGTTTGTAGAGGTCGTTTTTCCCATAATCGTGTTCTGAAATTGAATTGCTCACCCAGTGTTGTTTTCCCCCATCTACCATTTTGATTTTGTTACCCAAGACATTTTTCTTCATACCCATCACTTGTGTATGCTGTTGTGTGCATCCTTTCTTTGGTCTGAACTGTTAGGAGTGGAATAGGCCCAGAATTGGCTTGATAAACCTAGTGAAGAGAGGAACCTCACAAAAAGATCAAGAGGGGATGGTTATTCTTCTATGCACACCCTGAAGAGCACTAGAAGGGAAGGTATGGCCTGAGGAACTGTGTAGCAGTGAAGGGAATACTTCCTTGTCTTGGGTGTGTAAGTATTGTGGAGGCCAAGCTAGATAGATCTTGTGTAGGTGTCCATAGCTCTATGGTTGAGCTCACTAGCTTAGCAATTATTCCTTTCCACTTTCTTAGCATCCTGATAAACCCAACGGTAGATTGGCTTGGATGAGTCTTGGTGTGTTTTTGGCTATGTGTGAGCCTGTTGTTCCCTTTTTCCTTGTGGAAATCATGCCCAGCTCGGGGGTGGTAGTTGTGCTGAGAGATTGATGAGAACAACTGACCTATGGTTTCCTGGAACGTTGTAGTGACATAGCTAGTTGCTCGGGGCATCTCATTTACAAGATAAGTTCTCTCTTGTATTCAATTTTTCAATGTATCCGCTTTATGAATTAATATGAACATATTGAATGTATGAATGTATTTGTATTTTCATTTGTTATACATCTACATATGTATTTTATTTCAATGCATTTTTGTTTTATGTTCCTAGGGCTATATGCCCGAATATGATAGTAGTCGAGTCACGTCCTCTTTAGGCGAGAGAGGAGGGGACGTGACAGCTTGTTGCAAGGGATATGTGATAACATGATCTACAACTGCTTTTGGTTTGTTTACTGTTTCTTTATATTTTGATCTTCAAAAAGGTATTGTTCGTGCTTCTCGGTTTCTCTTGTGATGGCACATGTATCTCATGGATAGATTTCATATTTGATATTAGTATGTGGGCCTCTATATTGGTATATCTATTTGAAGTCATTGTAAATGTTATGGAGGCTATGGTGATGGTTATATTGGAATATATCTTGATGTGATATTCATATAGCTCTTGATAATTATCTTGGATATTGTTGACATAGATCTTGGTGTTTATCTTGACTGATGTATAGTGTAGTATTGAATGAGAAGTTGACATGTAACTAATATATCTTGTGATCAACCTAATTTTTTTCTTTGAAAACTAGTTTGACAAGTGTTGATCGTTGAGTCTTTGACCTAAGTGGAGCTGGACTATGATTGACTATTAATGACAACCTTTGACAGTATTGTAAGTGATTATTTGCTTGAAATTTGTTTGATTTGTTGACTTGATTTGAGTGGAGTGAAAATCCTTTTGCGTCTAATATTTTATGATATTGATTGAGTTTGACATAGTTGGTTAAGTATTTTATCTTATTGGATGATGTTATGGATGTTAGTTGGTTGAGGTATGTCATGTTTAATTGTCAAGTATTCCTTAACTGTGATTGAGGATCACTGAGGTGAGTAAGATTCAGTGAGTAAAGTCATGATCATGTTGTAATTGTATTATCCTAACCCTATCTTGACCGAGTAAGAAAGTAGGTTTCCAATAGAGCAATTGTGGTCAAGTATTTGAGCAATTACATATTTGATTTAGCATAGGTTCAGTTGAGTAGGACTGGCACAGTTTCTCTTATGTGTAGTTGGTTTGACTCAGACTGGATGAGTTGTATGTGCAGTTGGTTTGACTCGGGTGGATTGAGTTTGTTATGCAGTTGGTTAGACTCAAAGTGACTGATTTGATTGATGTGAGCCACAGATTGATTGGTACAACTTGATTGGACTGGTCAATTGTACAGGTTAATGATCAGTGGTTAGTAGTGGCAGTGGTTGGACAATGTGATACAAATGTTGTGCGGTGCGATATAGATTGTGCAGTACATGTATTGATTAGCATGTTTGTAGGATCAATGCGGTTGGTGGTTCAATGGTTAAGTTTCTATCTTCATATCGGGGTTGTAGGACAGGGAAAGGAAAGGGGGTTGTAGCCTCCTTCCAGTTGTAGCCGGAGAACTAGGGAGTTGGAGCTTCCTTTGAGTTTTAGCCTATAAATCAAGGGGTTGTAATCTCCTTCTAGTTTTAGCTGGAGAATTGAAGTCATTGTAATAAGGAGGTTGTTTCCTCCTTCCAGTTGTTGTTGGAAAAATACTATTATAAGGCTTCCATGGTTTTTCCCCTAGGACTTGGGTTTCCACGTAAAATATGGTGTACTGTGTATAATACTATGCTTCTTATATGATGATGATAGTAATGTTGATGGTGATATAATGATAATGTGATAATGCATAATATTGAATAAGTTGTTGATTGTTATAATTGAAAACGTAATAAAAGTTATGCACACTGATTCACCCCCCCTCTTAGTGTACCTAGTGTGTCCAACAACCTCAACCAATGGAGAGGCTCAAACTGAGTAAAAAAAGCACCAAAGATGAGTCTTGAGAGGACTTATATGTTGTCCTTCCATTGATGGGTAACCAAAGAGACATCTTTGAAGGAAAAAAATGTTAAATTTACTTATAAACAAAATAGTCCTAAGAGTTAGGAACTTGAGATTGGATTCATAATTGAAAGGAGGTTGATTCATAATATCTAAAGGAGCATTAGCCATATATGTTAATAGATCTATATTGAACGATGTTCATGAGAATTAGTTGAATACTATATTGAGACTGGTCATTCTCCAAGAGAAGACAACCAGAGGGTATTCACCTTGTTGAGCAATATTTTATCACGTTCATTCATAAAGGGGGGTTTTTTAATTACGAAAAATAAGGTCAATATATTGTACGTATTGGGGGAATGGGTGTAGGGTATGGGAGGTTTATATGTATTGGGGGATATAAAAATGGGTTTATAGTAAAAATAGGGAATATATCATAAAATTAGGGTTATTTTAATTGGAAATATGTATTGGGAGGGGGCCTCAACAAAAGGGTGTTTGTAGGTAATTATCAATATCTAGTGAAATTAGGGGTATTCTTTGATATCCCATGATCGAAGGCACTACGTCATGGTTTCACTGAGTGAATTCCCCGTGAAGACGACGAAGCATGATTTTGAGCACCTAATAAGTTGTCAAGCCATCATTAACAATCCTCAACTGGTTATCATCCAAATTTCCATGAACTTCCCTAGTCATGATGGCTTCTCCCTTGTTAATCCATTGCCAATATACAAACACGTGCAATCATTATACCTTCGTTCCAACCAATGTTGCCTATTATCTCCCCCTTCCTAATATATGCTTTGTATTATTAAAATTTGTTTTGAACTACTCTCATAAAATAGAAAAATCATGCTCTTAGAAATATCTGAAGCTCTCTCTACCTTTAATCAATAACAACTACTATGACCAACCTTGATAATATGTTATCTTATCAACTCCATCAATCCCACAGCTTTCAAAAATATTCTTTCCATTCCCTGCAAAATAAATATACACTAGTAATGGGTGGAAAGGGTTTAAAACCATTAAAAATCAACTAAAAACATTTAAATTAAAGAATTGGATTGAATTGATATGTAATGAAAATAAGTTGCAATTTTTGTGCATGTTATGATTTAAACAACACATTAACTTAGTTATTAATAGCTTGCATTCATATTCAGGGTGGAACAAACAGTTTGAAAATAAAAAAAGTTGTTTATAACAATAATCATATATGCATTTTTTATTAAAAATAGATTCTTAATTATTAAATTTAAGTTCAAATTATATAGTAAATTTTATGCAACTTTAAAATTCAATAAATATTCAAAAGAATTAGGGGATTTGGGAGAATCATACCATGCAAGTTTAAAATTCACTATATTTTCAAAAGAATTATGTGACTTGGGAATCTTAAACCTCGCCCATTATCCCAACACCCTTATCACTATACTCCAAGGAACTCTTAGTATTAATACACCGAAATCTATGACTATAAAGAAGTTATATTTTAAATTTAAATTTAAAATAAATAATAATATTAATGTTAATGTAATATTTAATATTTAAATTTATATTTATATTTAAAATAAATATTAATATTAATATTAAATTAATATTTAAGATTTAATAATTAAATTTATATTTATATTTAATATATTTCAAAATATATATATATATATATATCCAACTTTTTCCACCATTTAATATTCTCATATGCAACATTAAAATTCGTAATATTTGTGTCCATGGCATGTAGTATTCCAATCTCTTAGAAATTAGTTGTAAAATTATTTTAATGAGTTTAAAGCATGTTTCTTTTTCTCTTAAAAGTGAGCCAGCAACCAATTATATCTCAACCCAATTCCACGTTTAACTCTACACATTAATTGTTTTCCTTTAAAACTGACAGTAGATTATTATAACCGACCTAGGTAGACATCACTTGGGAGTAAAGACACGTTGACAGACACGCTAGCACAATCTTGTTTAAAATTCTTTCTGCGTAAGATTTATTTTGGATCTCTCCTAGATACTACTGGTTTGATGTGGCAGTTAACTGGAATTGAAGAGGTGATCGTTTTCCACACGCCGGACAGCGAGGTAGTGAGGTTAGGAAAGTTGAAGATAGAATCTGACAAATACTAAAGATCTACCACAACTTTCATGTTCGAGGTTTTTACCTGGTATAAAAAAAAACAGTCCAGGTGGTTAGTCGAGTGGGATAAGAGGTATTCATCCAAGTCTATGTGGATTGCAGGAGAGGGAGAGCGTCGATAATGTGCGCCACATAAGTTAATCACGAAAAACAAAATCGTTGTCTGATATGAGTTAAAAAATGCACAGTGGTTATCTACAGAACCAAAAAGCTTGCAGGTCTGAAATGCCTAGCATTCTTTCGCAAAAATGAACAGTGACCGGAGACAGCGGTTATAATTATAATTGTCACAACAGGCTCTTCATAAACAAGGTCAAATCATTATGAAAACTTTTGATTGTTTTAATTATTTAGCATTCGACTTAGTTATTGTTGAATCATAATACTTAACGCAACAACGGTGAATATGATTACCTTCGAATCCAAATTATATGGAATTTGAGAATCACATGGCGTGAGATCAAACAACGACAATACTTATAACTTTCAATCCAGATATTTTGTCTAGCATTGGATGAGTTAGCATTGGATGAGTTAAATTAGCGGAGTTTTTTAATATTCATTATTATTATTATTTTTTGTGGATATGTTATAAACTTATAAACATTACAAATTTTACAAGATCTTTCTCATAATATTACATGACATGTTACAAAAGTTACATCATGTTACAAGATCTCTTCCATAATATTCATTATTACTATTATTTTTTGTCGACATGTTACAAACGTTATTAACATTACATCACGTTACAAGATCTCCCTCATACTGGGCTGTAGAGCGTCTCTTGGCGCAACAACCTTCAATGAGAAGTTCTCATTGATTAAATGTGAAGTGATTTTGAGATAAGCAATTGCAAGGTGGTTAAGAGTTTTTTTTGGGGGGGTTGAGATGGCTATGAGCTTTTTTTTGGGTTGAGATGGCTAAGGAATTTTATTATTCCTTGTTTAGATAGAGTAGGGTAACTTTATTTTTTTTTAAGAAACAATCATATATATTTAATACTATATTTTTAATAATTATAAGATTCTTTTTGGGTTGAGATGGCTAAGGAATTTTATTATTCCTTATTTAGATAGAGTAGCGTAACTTCATTTTTTTTAAAGAAACAATCATATATATTTAATATTATATTTTTAATAATTATAAAATTTTATCCGAATATAGAAATAATCATATATTTAATATTATATTTTTAACAATTATAATTGATGGTCATTTTTTGTTGAAATGATTAGGCCAAACAATATTTATAATAGTAGAGTAGTTGATAATATATCATGAATATATCAATATTATATTTTTAATAATTATAAGATTTTATCCGATTATAGAAATAATCATATATTTAATATTATATTTTTAACAATTATAATTGATGGTCTTTTTTTGTTGAAATGATTAGGCCAAACAATATTTATAATAGTAGAGTAGTTGATAATATATCATGAATATATCATATTGATAGGTATATGTTAATATTTTTTATGGTATTATATCAATAGTTATTTGTACTAACACAACTACATGTTGGAGTTGGAGTTTTAATATAGTGAGATAAATTAACATCGGGTCTCTTTAATAGTATAAATTGAGGTTCTTTCTCGTACATTCATTAATTTAGACCAATAGAGTGTTTATTCTGTTATCTTGTTTTTTTATTTATGATCTAACTTAATCCAGGGATCTTTACAAGGTATCAGAGCGGGCACATCCCTAACTCTCTCACTATAGAGGTTGTGATACCTATCCTATGGGTTTTTAGTGACGTTTCAGTTATTTGGTATAATTTTATTTGGATTTTGTTGCCTCAATAGTTTGGAATGTGCATTCACTACCTCAAGGTTTTGAAGATTGTTAATATTCTTTTTACGGTATTATACCAATAGTTATATATACTAGCACAACTACATGTTGGAGTTCTAATGTAGCCAGCTAAGCTTACATAGGAATTATCATATGCCTAGCTCTTCTTAGCTATGGCTTCATTTTTAATAGATTGTTGATTATATTAGCATGATTGTCATATTTGATCCAAGTTAACCCCTAAATATTTACATTACATAATTAAAGTGGTTGATATAAGTCATCAATAAATTGATTTGATTAAAGACCATGTTTTCTTAAGTTGTTGATGTTAATCAAATAAATTGTATAAAGACTCTTCCTTTCTTACAATATCTATAAGAGGACTTGAATAATATGTTCAAGTACACATGATACTTCAAAATACCGAACACCTAGAGCAGCCATTCACACAAACAGATCACAAATCAACACACCAATGTTTTCACATGGTTTAAACTCTCGAAAGGGAAACACTCCACGACCCCGTCCAAATAGCTACTTGAGGCATTTTATTATGAAAAAGAAACAAATTTACAAATGAGCTTCTCATAATCGATCAACTAGCCAATGACCCTCCATGCGCTTTAAATAGATATCATGGACCAATCAGGCGCTAAGCCACAAATCGAAGATAGTTATGATATAAGAGAAGATGAACCATCAGATTACTCTATGTCTATAACATATCATGACCGTCGAATTAGATATTTACAAATGCATACTAAAGAAACACAATTTTCCCTACTTATATATTATAACAAGTTGAACTTAACTAACTCTTAAGTGTCTAAATATCCCAACATCCCCCCATACAACAACTTGGGATAAGATTGAAGGATTTACAGGCTTCCGATAATGCGATCATGAACAGGATTTCTGATGAAGTGGATATGTAGCTCAATGTGTTTCCTTCATTGATGTTGAATTGGATCTTTAGCGAGCTTAATAGAACTTTAATTGCTTCACCAAAGTGGAGTAGGTTGTTGTTTCTCGAATCCAAACTCTGAAAGGATCTGTCAAAGCCATAAAGCTTCCTGACTAGAATTAACTGTGGCTCGATATTTTGCTTCTACTGAAGAAAGAGCAAGAGCTTATTGTTTCTTAGAAGCCCAAGTGACAGGTCCAGAGCCCAGACTGAAAAATAACCTACAATAGAATTCTGATCAACTAGATCGTTGGCCCAATCTAAATCAGTGAAACCAATCAACAAAGGAGTCCCCAATGTACTGTTGTTACAGCTGATTTTACCACACATGGTGGATCACACCTTTATGGCCTTCCCTGTCCCTCTGCAAACTCTTTAGACCCCATGGACCATTTTTGTACCTTTGATGTTTCCAAGATCATCCCTAAAAACATGTCTTATTTGCTATACGCGACTTTTAAACCTATTCTCGCGTATATACACGGATTTGACCCTCAAACCCGTGTACATCGTGCTGTGTGCAAAAGGCCAAATAGTGTTGGAGTTTTCCTTGATGTGGATCCGAGTCACTTGTCTCTTGGCCTTCCATATGCCTTAAGATCGCTCGGATTTGACCTTCCATTGCCCCATTGAAGCACTATATAAGGAACCCTTTGGATACATTGAAAGGGGAGGAATCGAAGAGCAAGAAAACTATAGTCCATTGTTGTTGGAGCTTATACTTGAGTCTGCATCCCTTTGTCCCTTGGAGCACTTTGTGTTCTTCCCAAGCTTGCCTTTGCTTGTGAGCTTGCTATCGAGAAATGGAGGATTGAAGTGGTGGAGGCCTAGGTGGAGGACTTGGTTTCTTCGATTCGCAGACGTGCTGACAGAGGTTGTCACTATTGTAATCTCTATTTTATATTAATAGAAATATCTTTTCCTGTCCAATAATGTGTATTTAAATGAGTATTGAATCCATGGATGATTTTAAATTCTTATATGTTATTGATTATATATGCTAGAGTAGGTCTAACACAATTATTTATAGCATGCTTGTCTTGTTTGTTGAATGTTGAGAGAGCAAATTACTTATACAAGTGGGAGTGGAAAATCTCAACGGGGATCTACATCAACCGTCCAGAATAAGGTATGTATTGAGATCCTTTAGTGTTAGATGTTTGGTTTCTTTTGCATATAGGAAAGGATTGATTTCTGCGGTTACTCTGTCTATTGTGGTACCCCAAGCCATAGGAAGTTTTCTCTGTAACAGAATTGGCGACCATACTGGGGAGTTCCTAGTCATTTCCTTTGGGGGTTTTATTGGCATTCAATGTTCTTGAATTTCTCTGATTTCTCTGTTTCTCAGTCGGGTCTGGGGGCATGTTTGCATAGTAGTGTCTGATAGGAGTAAATTTTGTCTCAGCTTGTCTGTTTACCTTCTTTTTTATCTCTTTTTCTTCATGTACGCGAGTTTTTGCTTCATAGTCGCGTGTACACATGGTTTTTACAGGGATATCCGCATATATATGTGGGTTTTCTGCCCACAGTCGCGTATGCTCTGAGTTTTTCCTTTTTGGGGAAGATTAAGTGTTGTTGGGTGAGTTTTGATAATTGCTGAGTCTCCTTGGATGCTTCTAGAGTCTGTATACACCTCTGTTTCTTACCAAAGACGTCTTTTAGTTAGAATTTTTTAAATGTTCTTATCATTGCATTTTCTATTTTTTGTTTTGGGATTAGTGCATTAGGTCTCTTTTACCTTGGTGCTTTGCTTGGGTGTTGTCTGATAGTGCTTCCAGAGTCTGGGGGTGGTAGAGTCATTCTTTTGCTTTATTATCTCATTTTAATCCAAAAAATTACAAAAATATTTGCCTCTTTGCATCATTATGCATCATTGCATTTTGCATTTTGCATGGTACTTGCACTAGGTTTGCTTGGAGAACTATTAGTCAGATTTTCATATAGGAATGATTGCATTTTTCATTTGAAGGAGAATTTTGCATTTCACGTAGTCGCATACCCCGTTTTTCATTTGACACAATGCATTTGCATTGATTGTTAGGTGTGCATTTTACTTCTTGTTGCGTCATAACACCATTAGTTGCACGATCATTTACCCTTTTGAGTAATAAGTCAATTAAAATCAACACATAATAAAATGAATTACACTCTTTTCTTTTATAGGGTGCACTAACAAGATTAGGTTTTAGGGTCTTGGAATAGTTCATTGTGAGTAAATTCTCCAAGACCACTAAACAACAACATGTATGTGTCTGTCTAGGTGAGAGTGTGAAATTCCTTGGTATAATTAGTGTTTCTCAGGATCCTCCTCTTACAAGGGAGTTAAGCACGAGGCAGTGTGAGCAGTTATTGATTGGGATGACCCCTAGTCATAACTGAGTAGCACTGGAGATATTTCCAGGATTGTATTCGTATCTGGGGGCTCTTTCGGGAGTTTCAGGCTTTGCTACCATGCCCATACGGTCAATCCCACCTGCGACTATCTGCCTGAGCATTGATTATATTGAGGTGACTTTAGTTGCCTTACCTAGGTTATCGAGGGGGTACTTCACAGAGGTTATTATGTAAGTGTCCCGGCCAGGTTGGGGTCGGACAACACAGTCACTATATGAGTTGAAGCTGAGGGCCACAATAATTGGTTACGAACCTCCGCTTGTTGTGTATGGGAGTCTCAAGCCTCTCCTAAGCGAGACATACCTGCTTCATTTGGGAGCTCACATATCCTACCCTTGCTTGCTTATGATTTGGCTTTACATTATATAGGTGTATGCTCTGTGCACGCTAGTTTGCCTAGGGTTTGCGTAATTAGATAGAGTCTTTTTCATTTTTTGAGTCATTGTGGATTCGAGTGCGGCACTTCGCCATTCTCGTCGTTTAGCAGGACTTTCGCCTTCCACATCTCCTCTTCCTTTGGGAGAGAGAAATAAACTGTTCGAGTGGACTACTTCTCACATTGATTCACACACGATAGGAGATCACGAGGATGAGATTCCTGAGATGGCTTCTCCACCTCAAGAGGTTGGGGAGGAATATCCTACTCCCATACATGATCCTTCACCTAATATACCTTGACATTTCGGTTATGATCCCTTATTCATAAGTCGTCGGTATAGGTTTCCGGACGACGAGACTCACCATGAACCCACAAGCACTAGTCATGTCAGTTATGGCATGCCTGATATCCCTGCACACGGTCTGACATATCATGTCGAATCGAAAGTTGAACCTAGCACTACGCCTGGGGGCACTCCTATTCCTTTCCATGCGGAGAGATTTGGGAGTACTAGTCACATTGCACCTCCCATCCCGGCGGTGGAGGCTACCTCACATGCTCGTCCTAGACCTAGTGTTAGTAGTCATATGCGGATACCAGAACCGAGACGAGTGACCATAGGGAATACCACTTATATCCCTTCACATGTCCCTTTGTCCTCCATTCCTACTCCTTCGAATGCATTTTTAACAACCCTTCCTCCCCCTCATTCACGTGATCCTTCGGGTTAGAATGTTTCTACTAGTCATGTTCGTACTGCGACTACTCGTACAGTAGTTTCTCAGAGTCAAGTATCTCCTGTTGTCTTAGGAGGTCATATTCCTATTTTTGGATCATCTTATGGTACATCGCATTGAATTCCCCATATCCCTACTTATGGAGCTTCTCATGGGATATCCTATGGGACATCTTATGGAGCTTCTCATGCACAATCGTATGGACCGCAGTATGGACAGAGCTATCAACCTTATGAGTACAGGTATCAACAACCTGCTTACTCCTCTAATTATGGCTTCATAGCACCGCATAGTCAAGGTACACCACATCATAATGCTTCCATGCAGACATACAGGGGTCAAACAGGAGGAGGATATTATGGCCAAGGCCATGGTATTTACAGTAGTCAGCCTTATATGAGCCAAAACTATCAGGGAGCGTGGCATAGACCGACTCAACCTAGGCTCCCTTTCCTCACAACGTTAAATTTACCTGACTTGTCGAGACTAATGAATGATCCAGTATCTCATGACCCGGCTTGGCCGGCTGTCCCTACCAAGATTCCCTCAGGCATTCCCAAATTTGAGGGCAAACCAGGAGAAGATCCTAGTGAACATGTCACTACCTTTCACCTTTGGTTCTCTTCCAACTCCTTACACGATGACTCAATCCATTTGAGGCTATTTCAACGCACCCTCACCGAGCCTGTAGCAAAATGGTACATAGAGTTACCGAGGGGGGCATTCGTTTTGTTTGATGACCTTGCTATGAATTTCCTCAATCACTTCTAGCTACCAGTGCGTTACGACGTTGGTACAAAACTCTTGTTGACATTTAGGCAGGACAAAGCCACACATATCTCAGACGATATCCAAGAGTGGCATAGACGGAAGAGGTTGATTAAAGCTTTCATACTACCGGAGTTTCTCCTTGAGTGGTTCCTTAAATCGTTACTACCTTACATCACGAAGGATGTTTCTACATTCGGAGTCCATAACAAGGAACAAGAAATTTTTAGGGCACAGGAATTGGATTTGATTTATTCTCAATCCGGACTATTATATGAGATCATACCTAACGCTCCGTGTTCTAGTTTCGATCCCAAGATCAAGCCTGGACCACATGTCGATGGCATTGTGGGTTGTACTAGTGCCAAACCTGCGGATTCGGTTGCGAAACAAGTGAGTCAATTTTCTATCAATCAATCTACATCAGGACAAGCTACGGCTTCGTCTCAACCCACCCAAACGGTGAGTGTACTTTCCGTGCAATCTTCGGACCAGAAGGGCAACCAACAACCCGGAAGGAATAAGAAAAAGGGTAAAAACAATTGTAAGGGTGGGAACAAGAACAAAAATGCCAATTTTAATGACAAGAATGACTGTAATGTCATGGGGGACAAGCAGTCTAAACGTAAGGTTAAGTTTGCTTGCAAATTGTGTAAGGATGACCACCTCACTCACTTGTGCCCTCGTATGGAAGACACCTCGAGGTTCATAGCATAGGGCCCAGCTGTGCTGACCAATCCTTTACCCCATAATAAAAATATGAACTCGAGGACCCATGATCCTCATTCTGCATCGAGTGGAGATCAAAATCCACCGAAAACCAGTATTGGTCATGGGTGCATCAACATGGTGCGTGCTACTAAGGTTGTGACTCGTGCGAAAGACTATGGTTCGTCACAACCAGACCTTGGAAAGGAACCTCCTCCTACCGAGAGCCCTTTGCGTATTGAAAATTCTACAGATAAACCTGAGATTGCACCTCGCATTCCTAAGGGAGTCCTAAAGCGTTCAAGGCACAATCCTAATGCCCGAGCCGCCTAGAACTATTCTGTTGTTGATGTTAGTTTTTCAACATTTAAGCTAGAATTATGTTAAGATCTTTTCACTGAGAGAATAACAAGCACAGCAATAACATAAGCACATCACAAGAGACAAGAGACACAAAGAGTTTTCCTCAGGGAAATCATAAAGGAGAAAACCCCGCAACTTCCTCTAAGATAGTATCACCACAAGATGTGAAACCCAAAACAGTAAGATGCACTCTCCACACAGCAATAGCCATCTGTCTTCTGTCAAGCCAAAGTATTTCCTTCTCCAAAGGTGCGCCACACTTGAGAGAGCAAGTGATGTAATTCCAAGTGACAAATAGAGAGACTCTCACTCTCTATTTATATTCATCCGTTCACTTGAATTACATTTTCACACGTAGGCTCGACCTAATAATTACTACTCGAGCCTACACCTTAATTAGTGTATAATAATTCAAGTGCCCCGAAACTATGGGGACTTACCTAATGACTTGATATGACTTGATTACATTATTAATCCTCCCGATCGGAACATCGGGGCATGACCACATGACTCAAATACATAATAGAAACATCCTGGAATGAACATCGGGTTACAATACATAAGATACATAGAAGAATACATTCCGAAGTTACATATACATCAACACTCCCTCTTAACTAGGAAGGTATTCTTTCGACATAATTTTCAGCACTGGTCTTCTTCTCTGCATCAACTGGATCATCTTTGTCTTCAAGTCATCTCCGTATGCAAGTCATCTTCATCTTCAAGTCATCTGGATCTGGATCATCTCTCGATCTGGATCGTCATAGAACGTCATCACTGGATCTGGATCATCACTCGATCTGGATCATCATCACTAGACTGGATCTGGATCATTACTCGATCTGGATCACCACTGCTGGATCTGGATCATCACTCGATCTTGATCTCTCAGAGTCATCATAACTGGATCTAGATCATAACTCGATCTGGATCACCTCTGATCATCATCATGTGTGTACTATCTCATCATAGGAATTTCTACAGAGCCAACCCTTTTTCATGTTGGTTGTAGGCCTACCCTCATGTAGGTCTTCGCCCAGCACTTACATCTGACCTGCTAGTCAGAAAGGCACGCCCAACACTCACATCTGATCATGTAGTAAACTACAATCCCATCAGAAAGGCCCATCACTCACATTCACCAGCATGATAGGACACACCTACTATCATCTATGAAATGGCTCAGCACTTACATTTGACCTACTCGTCAGAAAGGCACAACCATCCAGGGGAACACATCCAACCACACTGATGGAAGACTCCCATCCAGACAGGAACACATCCTATCACAGTGATGAGAGATTTCAGCACTTACATCTGACCTGCTCATCAGAAAGGCACAACCAACCAAGGGAACACATCCAACCACACTGATGGAAGACTCCCATCCAGACAGGAACACATCCTATCACAGTGATGAGAGATTTCAGCACTTACATCTGACCTGCTCATCAGAAAGGCACAACCATCCAAGGGAACACATCCAACCACACTGATAGAATACTCCCATCCAGACAGGAACACATCCTATCACAGTGATGAGAGATTTCAGCACTTATATCTGAGCACGTGGGAACACATCCCTCAGTCGCTCCAGAAAGGCTCTGCACTTACATCCACCCAGGGGAACACATCCGACCACACTGATGGAAGGGCTTGCACTCACATCTGATCCTATGAGAACACATCCCAGCAGTCATATCAGAATGGCCCCCAGTCCTTGACTGAGCTACCTAGTAACTGACCAGGCACCTCCATTCTCCTAGAGAATGGAAGTTGCCCTTACATCCGACCTGCTCGTCGAAATGGCCAACACTCACATCTGACATGGAAGGAACTAAATCCTTTAGCCATGAACAGAATGGTTCAGCCCT
>LPNX010630048.1:216266-362177 GCA_001517045.1 Pseudotsuga menziesii
CTTCTTTTTCTTCTCGAATTTTGCTAAAAGTAATCACTTCCTTCTGGAACACATTCCTCACATGAATGAATCCTACGATCCTGGGAGGCCATTCAAGGTGGCCATCACTACTTCTTCATTCTTCACTTCTTCTTTTACCGCTTCATGTTGTTCTTGATTTGAGGGACTCTTATGACTGCATGGTCTCTGCATTCTGGATCTTCACATTCTTCAACTGGTTTATTTAGGTCATATTTTGATTTTTGTCCTTCCCTTCAAACAACTTTGCTTGCAATAGGTAGTGCTCTGTAATGCACATGTGCAAGCCTTCTATGCCAAAGCTCATTTGGCTCTTATTATGTCATGGATCAAGGCTTGTTCTGGATGGCCCTTCAATTTGTACAATCCTCCTTCTTGTTCTCCAATCACTACCGCATCATCGATAGTCTTTCCTTTTGCCCACATGATGACTTGACCATCTATGAATGCAACCCTCATTCCTTTTGCATCAATGTTGAAGTGGAGAGAAGGTTCTTCTTTGAGTCCTAGAAAAAACAATACTTCTTTCATTGTTAGAGACTTACCAGAGTCTATATTGTATGAATATTCCCCGCTACCTTTTATTGGATGTTGGTAGTCATCTCCTAGTTTCACCTTGTGAGATGATTCATGTTCTGACAGTCTTACAAAGGATTCCTAGAATCCCGTCATATGTTTGTAAGCCCCACTGTCTATGAGCCAATCATCACTTCCATGAGTAATGTTACCTGTGAGAGCTGATATCAGAAAATATCCATCCTTGCTTGAAGAATCTTCACTTTCATATCTGGTTCATCATCCTCTGCAGCATGAGCATGATGTCTTCTTTCGCCTTGACCAAGTTATTCTTGTGAAAGGCTTCTAACTTCGTCTCCCTCTGAAACTGGAACCTCCATACTCATGTAGGTGTCCAATCCATTTTCTTCAGAGAGATCATATACTTCCAGGCTTGGAAGTTGTCAACTTCCGCAAGCTTGTCACCAAGCTGATGTGATATATCATATTGAAATGAGAACCTCAAATGGAAATAGCAAAGGATTAGATCTTACCGATTTGAGGTGTCCGTCCTTGTCTCGGAGTTCACTGATCTAGGGTTTGTCGCAGAAACCCTAATTTTCAAAACTTGGAATCTTTCAGATCTGATTGGATGAAAAGATAGATCTCTTCAAATGGATCTGTCCAATGTACTCCTTTTTCTGAAAACAGTGGAGGGAAGCTCCTGAAACAGGAAGCCCTAATTTTCTGATTTCTTCTGCAGAAATTCCTATTACTGTTTCTATGATATCTCCGAAATTACTGATCCTATGTGTCTAAAATTTTGTACTGAGGTAACCTCGCATGTCCCTAATCCAACACCGCAAGTTTCATCAGAATTGGTTTCACCATTTGGGATTTATGATCCTTTTCCCAAGGTGAACTGTTACAGGACTGTTCAGAACAGCGAAGTTGTACGGCATTCCACGTGTCACTGGTTCATCTTCTGAGTCTGATATTTGGACCACTGAAAGTACAGTCTGTGAGATTTCAGGAACATCTTCCAGAATTCCATTTGGACCTCTGTAGCCCAAGATATTGCAGATCTCCCCAGGTGTCCTGTTTATGGATGATTTCTGGAAGAGGCTAGAACCCTAACTTTGAGAGATCATATCTCCCAAGATATAGCGAAACTGAGGCTGATTTTTGGACACAGCATTCCTCAGGATTTTATCTTTGGCCCTTGCAATTTTTCGCTTCTGATACATTTCCAATCTCGGAATATAGCGACTGTACCAAAACTTAGTAGTTTTTGTATTTAGGGTTTCTCCTAGCTTCAAACTAGGGTTTGACTTTCCCAGAGTTTCACCCAACAAAATTTCTTGATCCAGGTCTCTAAACTTCAGTTTTGATGAGGAGAAAAATCCTATGTGGGTCTCACTCAAAAATTCCTCTTCTGTAGAAAGCCCTAATTTCCGCATCGAAGACTGAAAATGCTCGGAATCAAATTCTGCTTCGATAGAAAGATGCACCCTTTAATGGAGAGTCTTCCTAGCATACTTTTGCTGAAAATATGTGGAGGAAGGTCCACAAACTAGGAAGCCCTAGTTCCTATAGCTGCACAATGTCTTCTTCTCAGGTTAGCTCTGATACCATGTTAGTTTTTCAACATTTAAGCTAGCATTATGTTAAGATCTTTTCACTGAGAGAATAACAAGCACAGCAATAACATAAGCACATCACAAGAGACAAGAGACACAAAGAGTTTTCCTCGGGGAAACCATAAAGGAGAAAACCCCGCAACTTCCTCTAAGATAGTATCACCACAAGATGTGAAACCCAAAACAGTAAGATGCACTCTCCACACAGCAATAGCCTTCTGTCTTCTGTCAAGCCAAAGTATTTCCTTCTCCAAAGGTGCGCCACACTTGAGAGAGAAAGTGATGTAATTCCAAGTGACAAATAGAGAGACTCTCACTCTCTATTTATATTCATCCGTTCACTTGAATTACATTTTCACACGTAGGCTCGAGTTAATAATTACTACTCGAGCCTACACCTTAATTAGTGTATAATAACTCAAGTGCCCCGAAACTGTGGGGACTTACCTAATGACTTGATATGACTTGATTACATTATTAATCCTCCCGATCGAAACATCGGGGCATGACCACATGACTCAAATACATAATAGAAACATCCCGGAATGAACATCGGGTTACAATACATAAGATACATAGAAGAATACATTTCGAAGTTACATATACATCAACAGTTGAGGATTTGGGCCAAACTCCTTGTGCGGTGTCTGCACTTGAAGTACTTCAGAGTTGTCCATCGCAAAGGAAAGCTTTGTTTTCTGCTCTTGGGGTGAATGATGATAACTCTTCTCCCGTCATCAAATTTGAAACCATGGACTCCAGCCTCGCTTGCCTTACTACGTGTCTCTCTTTATTCATGTAGAATGTCTTAACGTGACCGTCAAACGCACTGTGATTGACGAAGGCGCTACTGCTTCCGCGATGTCTTTGTCATGTTGGAAGGGTTTGGGTTCTCCTGAGTTGTCTAAATCCGCTACCATGTTGACTGCCTTCGATGGTATATCATTTCAACCGCACGGAATTATTCCTTCACTTAAATTCCGTTTGGGAGTGAAGACCGTCGCAATCGAGGTCGAGGTGGTTGATGCGCCCCTTGATTACAATCTTTTACTGGGTCGAAATTGGATGTATAGTATGCAAGCCGTAGCCTCTTCTCTATTTCGAGTTGTATTCTTTCCATTTAATGGGAAGATTGTTACGATTGATCAGACATCATTTAAAAATTCGAGTGTTAATGCATCGTCGGGAGCGTCTATCCCGATTATCGACCACTCTCAGCCGGCAACTGGGAGTGTGGGTGTAGGTATGTATCCATCCCTTATGGGGACATTTAGTTGTCCTGCACCCATCATTATGATTGGATCTAGTTTCGATGGGGCTTCATCTTCATTGAATTCGGTGTCTTTTCGCACTACCCATATGGAAGATCCTTGGATTCTTCCTACACCGAGTCCTTTGAACTGACTTATCGAAATGGATGTGTCGTTGCTTGCAGCAATGATAACATATCAAGCGAATCTGGATTGTGTTGCAGAGCCTAGTCCTTCCTCTTCACGGACAGAGGAGGAGGACCCATATGTGCTGCCTGCATGGGCAGTTGAGTCCTCTCATGTACATGACTACCTTGATAGTGTTTTTTCGGCAGATGAAGCTATTATTGAGGACATGTCTGGGGTTGAGCCACCTTGGGAAGAGTTACATCATAGATCTTATTTTCTTCTCGAGCTTGACCGTTTGGAGCATGAGGACTTTAGGGAGATTCTTAGTGAGAAGATTGGTAGCCCCGTGGTTCCATTGAGCTCTCCTGGTCAGATGGCTGATGGGAACATGGCGAATATATCACCTACTATTCTTATCAATATCTCTCGCGATCCTTGCAAGATTGAGAATGTCTATATTGGGGCAGAATGTTTCCATGCTAAGATTCAAGAGAATACCGAGCTATTTAAAGAATTTCATGATATCTTTGCTTGGTCATACGAGGAAATGCTAGGTATCCACCCTCGTAGTGTCAAACATGAAATTAAGACCTATCCGAATGCAAATCCTGTTCGACAACGTTTGTGTGCCGCGAATCCTAGAAAAGCACCCGCAGTTAAGGCTGAGATAGAAAAGCTGTTAAAAGCCAGTTTTATCTATCTCGTTCCCTTGACGAGTGGGTTTCAAACCCCATTCTGGTTGATAAGAAACAGGGAGCGATCCGTATATGCACTGATTTCTGCGATTTAAATCATGCTTGTCCTAAGGATAATTTCCCCACACCATTTATTGATCAGATTTTGGAAGAGTGTGCAGGAAGCAAGGTATTTTCGTTCATGGACGGTTTTTTCGTATATAATCAGATTCAAATTAAACCCAAGGATCAACACAAAACGACATTTATTTGTCCTTGGTGTAGGTTTTCATATCGGAAGATGCCTTTTGGTCTTAAAAACGCTAGAGCCACATTTCAGCGGGCTATGACCTTGATTTTTCACGATCTCAAATCGATTATTGAAGTCTTTTTGGATGACCTTGCTGCTCATCCTCGGCTGAGAGTACGTCATTCCTACCATTTGAGATTAGTATTCAAAAGATGCCGCCGCTACCAGGTTAGGTTAAATCCTCATAAGTGCATCTTTTGCGTGAAGTCTAGTCGCTTGCTAGGATTCATTGTTTCCAAGGAGGGTATAAGAGTCGATCCCTTAAAGGTTGAGGCAATACTTTAATTGTCTCCCTTGAGAAATATCAGACATCTTCAATGCTTGCAAGGCATGGCAAACTTCTTATGGAGATTCGTAGTTAACTTTACCAATTTGACTAAAGGATTTATGCATCTTTTAAAGAAGGACACTACCTTTTGTTGGGATGAGCGAGCCCATGAGTCCTTTGATGTTCTTAAGCGAGCCTTAACATCGGCCCCCGTGCTTAGTCCACCAGACTATAGCCGTGACTTTTTTTATTTATGTGGTCGCGTCCATGGAGATGATTTGTATGGTTTTGGTTCAAGAGGATAAGGAGCTCCATGAGAATTTCATATATTATTTGAGCCGGAACCTTATAGATGTGGAAATACATTATTCCCATGTGGAGAAACTTGCCTTAGCTACCGTTCATGCAGTTTAGAGATTGAGACACTCTATTCTCCTTCGCCAAACCTTGGTGGTAGCTCATGTCAATCCATTTTAGTTCATCCTCACTAGAAGGATGATCGGGGGAAAGTATAATAAATGGATTGTTATTTTGTAAGAATTCGATCTCGAGTTTGTTTCGGCGAAATCGAAGAAATCATTAATTTTTGCGGAGCTCATTTCTGATTTCCCAAGCAAGGAGGAGGACAAGGTTTATGAAGATACGTTTGTCGATGAGCATATTTTCCTTATCTCAACTTTGGATCCATGGTATGGGGATATTATCATATATTTACAAACGTTGAAGGTCCCTACTCACCTTTCACAGGATGAGCGACGACGATTACGTCACGTATCTAAGAACTACCTTATAGTGGATAACACTTTGTACCACCATGGGGTAGATTCCATTTTACGTCGTTGTTTAACCCATGAAGAGGCGGAGGTTGTGCTGAATGATTGTCACAAAGGGGCGTGTGGCGGTCATTTATCTGGGTTTTCTACAGCCCAAAAAATCTTGAGAGCGGGATATTTTTGGCTTTCGATCTTTAAAGATTGTGTTAATGCGGTCAAAAAGTGTCACCCTTGCCAGGTGTTTGCATGCAATATGCACTCACATCCTGCCCCATTACATCCGATTATCACCACTGGTCTCTTCACCAAGTGGGGGATTGACTTAATGGATTACAACCCAGCTTCAGCTGGGGGGCATCATCATATTATAGTGGCTGTTGATTATTTCACAAAATGGGCTGAGGCTATGCCCACGATTAAATCTGACGGTGAGACAACCGCACATTTCGTATTCAACCAAATTATTACTCAGTTCGGTATTCCGAAAGAGCTTGTCACTGACCATGGTAGGCACTTTCAAAATCGAATGATGGAAGAGTTGGCCTCGAAGCTAGGGTATAAGTAGGAGCACTCCTCTTCTTATTACCCTCAAGCGAATGGACAGGTTGAAGCAGTGAACAAATCACTTAAGTCTATTCCCCAACAAACCATCGCACAAAGAAACGAATTGGAATATCATGTTATATCCTGTTTTGTGGGCATATAGGACCGTGGTTAAGACTACCACCGGTTTTTCTCCATATCAGCTCATACATGGAGTGGAGTCTGTCTTGCCGGTTGAATGCGAAATCCCTTCATTGAATCTAGCTATAGAGATTTTACCAAACACTTCCACATTGGAGGAACGTTTGGTCCACTTAGAGCATCTTGATGAGCAACGTCGAGATGCCTTAGTGGCTCTAGAGGTAAATAAGCGTCGCGTTAAGGTCCAGTATGATAAGTCTGTCTATCTGAAGAGGTTTAGTGAAGGAGATTTGGTCTTGTTGTGGGATCAAGCTAAAGAACCCATGGGGGCAGGGAATTTTAATCCCATGTGGCATGGTCCTTACGTGGTTAAATGTGTGTTAGAGATGGGTGCCTATGAGCTAGTAGATTATGAGGGGACATCCTTAGCGGAGCCTAGAAATGGGCTCTATCTTAAAAAATACTATGCATGATCTTCAGCCAAGGCTGATTATTGTATATTATTGTACAGTTTTTTGCATAGTTAGGTTTTCTTATGGTGATCGGGTTTGTTGATTAGCTTTCGTTTCTTATGGCAGATGTCAATGGAGTCTTTCGCTTAAATAGGATTCGTTGATGGGGCTATCCTCCACACTCAACACTCAACCTCTGCTGCTTGGGTGATTTATACTCCTATAGGTCAGGTATTGTCTTCAAGAGGTGTATGTTTACGGCCTTCTTCGAACAATGTTGCTGAGTATAGTGTCGTTATTGAGCTATTACGGGATGCCATTTCACATGGTGTTCTCTCTCTTGAGGTACATATTGATTCGCAGTTAGTAGTGTCACAGCTTAATGGCTTGTATTGTATTAGGGATCCGACATTATTACGAAGATTCTTACGTGTGAGATTGTTAGAACAGAAATTTGACAACATAACATACATACATGTTCCAAGAATTTTTAATCAAGTTGCTGACTCATATGCTAACTATGTGTTAGATTGGCATTTGTTTCATATACCATAAGCACATCACAAACATACATTTTTTACACATGTAAATAAATAAAATCGATCATCATAAAAGTTTTTCATTAAACATCCAAAATGTGACATCATAATACATAAGTGTCATAATACAAAAATGGGGCTTTCGAGCCACCAAAATATAATACACTATAGTACAAAAGTGAATCACTCTCAGGTCTCTAAGCCTGTGGAGGAGGAGGGGGGTTCTGATCATGGTAGCACACCACGACTCTAGCTAGTCATCGGAATAACCGAACCCATACTCGTGGTACACCAACCACCTAACGCTGCATGGCCTCAGGAAAGTCCTCGACTTGCGCCATGGGTACCCGGTGTGTCAATCGTACAAAGTTTGTGTGGATTCTTTGGAGCGTCTGCTCCGCATCCACACCCATGATATAATCTCCTCTTCCCCTCTGTCTATAACGAGGGAAGCCATCAGGCCATCGTGGTCCAACATCTGCATACACATGGTAGGTTATCATTATGTGTCGTCTCACCAAAACATGTCTTTTGAGTCTATATATCAAAAAACACAAAAAAATTAATAATTCAAAAAACTTTAAAAAGAGGGTTTGGGATTTGTTACCAATATCACTGTATGTTGCTCCTGGTGGTAAGGGCATGTCAGGATCTCCCTGAAAATCTATCCCTCCATAATGGTAATCATCGATGGCAATGATCTGTCGCTGCCACCATGGAAAGAAGTCAGCTAGGTAGGGGTTGGACACCCTACCTCCGCTCAGTCTGCGCATAGCATCTGCCCAATGCCGTTGGGCTGGATCTCGAACCCCGTGAGGAGGAACGTCAGCTCTAGGGATTAGGCCTGAAACACGCTCAAAGAAGAATGTGCTCAGTGTACTGCCGAAACCGAAGTTTCATACCCTGCCCATCTTGCAGTCACTAAACCACTGCTTTATGTTACTCACCAGCGCAGTGCTCCAATTGTAGACTGTGGGTCTCATGCACACTGGTGGAGTGATGCCAGCCCAGCTATCCTATCAAGTGCCAATAGTATGACCTTCAGTCCTGGCACCTGGATGGAGTTTGTCGGGTTTTGACTCCCAACCTTTTTTGTGTCAAAAAAACAGTATACTGCAATGTACTCATCAAGGGTGAGACCACCTCTGGGCCTGTGAGAGCATAGGTTCACCACCTCTCCCCATCAAGACAATCCAGTAATGAAGTATATGTCCTCCACCTCTATGGTGAGGGACATCCCATCGATATGAAAGGACTCTGAGTCTGGATCCCAGTAGTCTACTAGCATCTGCAGGAGTCTTGGTTTGGCCCTCAGGCTGCCAAGACACCAAAATTTGTATAGCCCACATGCATGTAGAGCTTGTTGAGCCATCAAATCACCCCAAACAGCCTCTTCTACGTCTCCATGTTCCCTCTCCCTCCATTCTAGAACCATCCTACACATTAAAAATATGTTTTTGTCAATATATACCTTAAAAAACCATGTGCGCAGCCGCATACGCGTCTGTTTGCAAAATAGCCGCGTACGTACACGGGTTTGGGAGGTTTTTCCGCGTATAGCCAGCCCTATACGCGGAAAAAAACCCAATTTTTGCGTGGGCCGAAACGACCAATTTAGATTGGCCTAGAAATCAATTTTGACCATGGAAATTAAAAAAATTTACATGAAAATGGAAGAGGAGGACATGAGGAGTTCCCTGGAACAAATGGTGTCGAATTTCGCTAGACAAAGCTCCCGGAATTCACGTTTGAAGTTCTGAGCTCAAATGGGTAAAAATTTCAAATGATATGTAATTTTTGAATTTTTTACTATTTATAGAAAAAAATTGAAATTTTTTACCCCCTTTCTATAGTTTTGAACCATTTCTGACCACTTTGGACAGTTTTGGACTAATCTGATGATGTAGGAGTCCGTTTTGAGCGCCGTTTCAACCATTGTTTTGACCCGTTCGTGCCACTTTCAAGTATTATGTCTAAACTGGCATAGAGGTTATATTTCACACCCATGTGCATTTTGCATGACCTTATGACCATTTCATTATAACCTTAGGTACGAACCCATTCTATCTTGTCACGCAACCTTCTTGCTATTTTAGAAGTGACATGATGTGAATGGTAGAGCTTGACCATACATGGGTGCCTTAGTTAGCTCCTTTTTTGCAGTTGGTGCCCATGCTGACATTTTTTCCTTTAGGGTGTGGGAGTCCTTTGTAAAGTATCGCCATGTCTTTGCGCAAGAGCCTCATACTCCTCTTGATCTTTTTGTTGGCCTTTGTCCCCAGGACTCCCTTATGTCAAGTTGTAATTGCATTATCATGAGTTTTTCCTACCTCATTGAGCCTTATGCTGGCTTCCCTGAATTTGATTATCAGCCATATAGCTCGAGCTTGTCTCATGTCTAGCCAACCAGAGCCATTTTACATATCCTTTGCAGCTTGATTCCCCATTTTTAACCGGGAGGGGACTTTCCCCCAAGTGTCGCTATCCTACACATGTGTCCTTGCATTGAGCATAGGTAAGTTCCACTGCTTGGAACTAGTTTGTTTGCCCATTGACACTCGTCTCCTCCTAGTCTGTAACTATAAAGCACTTTTATTCTTTTTCAAGCTTTTCAAAATATTTTAAAAAGTCCAAAAAAAAATCAAAAAAACAAAAATCCGGACAAGAAAAGATGTTATCTTTGGCAAAAGTTGAGTTGTGTCACCTTCGAATAGAGCACTGTATATCACATCCACTGGTTGGGTTAGTAGTTTGACTTTAGGAGCTGTACTCGTGTCTCTGATTTTATCTCCACCGACTAGTTATGCTTCCAGTCCCTATGGAGCCTCTGTCGATGCCTCCTGTGTCACGGAGATGTCCCAATTTTGTATATCGAGTCTATGCTACCTACATTCAGTCACCATTCACCTTTATGCTCTTGTTCGAAGGAAGTTGAAACCTGATTCGGCCATTCCTCAGTTATATTGACTTCGCATGTTGGCCATTCCCTGTACTAATACTAGTTCATGCAAATTATGATCGAGTCCTTCCACATTATACAGCCTTGCTGAGTATCTCATGTTGGATGATCAGGGATGCACTTATGCCCTCCTTCCAGCAGATTTCATCCCATCGACTTCATATCATTTATTATGGGATAGGAATCTAGAGTCATTTTTGAGTGCCTTCAGACTTGCAGTCATCAGTGGCAGGTTCTCTCGCTATCGACAGTTTTTGGGAATACATAAATGTCCCGTGATCGATGGATCCTTTCAAGTGTTCAACCTCAACACATTTATTCACACTTGTTAGTTTTCACAATAGTACCTTGATTCCCATTTTCATTATCGGTGGGTGATCTCGCGTCTGTTAATGGTATACGTCAATGACCGGTAATCAGACGATGGACTACTATGTTCGACCTCGACACCTCTATTCACATATTAGGACATGTACTCGTAGCGGATTGTGTAGAAGACCTTCTAGATTGGTGGCATTTCATATATGCTACCTCCTTGATTGTGCCAGTGTTCATGAGATTTCAGCTCTCGTTACTTGATTCCAGTGTATGTCAGATGTTTCCATCCATTATGGAGATCTTGATCAATTGTATATATTCAGCTTTCATGGAGATCATGATCCTTTGTATATCTTCATCATGGAGATTCTGATCTATCTATATTGTACATGGCGATGACCACACATGTCATATTTTTTATCATGCCTATTCATGGCCATTGTACTCTTATGTATCTGGGACTGCTATATCTACTTGCAGTTATGTGCAGAGTTTGATCATTGTATTGTACTATTGGACGGCTCATCCTTCCACCTGGTTCTTCATCACTCCACTTTTGGGATGGACTTATAAAGTATTTGGCCATCGCATGACTCCTCTGACCTCACACATTAGGGGGAATCTATTACAACTGATTTTACCACACATGGTGGATCACACCTTTATGGCCTTCCCTGTCCCTCTGCAGACTCTTTAGACCCCATGGACCATTTTTGTACCTTTGATGTTTCCAATATCATCCCTAAAAAATGTTTTATTTTCTATACATGACTTTTAAACCTATTCTCGCGTATATACGCGGATTTGACCCTCAAACCCGCGTACATCGGGATGTGTGCAAAAAGCCAAATAGTTTTGGAGTTTTCCTTGATGTGGATCTGAGTCACTTGTCTCTTGGCCTTCCATATTCCTTGAGATCGCTCGGATTTGACATTCCATTACCCCATTGAAGCACTATATAAGGAACCCTTTGGATACATTGAAGGGGGAGGAATTGAAGAGCAAGAAAACTATAGTCCATTGTTGCTGGAGCTTATACTTGAGTCTGCATCTCTTTGTCCCTTGGAGCACTTTATGTTCTTCCCAAGATTTCCTTTGCTTGTGAGCTTGCGATTGAGAGATGGAGGATTGAAGTGGTGGAGGCCCAGGTGGAGGACTCAGTTTCTTCGATTTGTAGACGTGCCAAAAGAGTTGTCACTATTGTAATATCTATTTTATATTAATAGAAATATCTTTTCCTGTCCAATAATGTGTATTTAAATGAGTATTGAATCCATGGATGCTTTTAAATGCTTATATGTTATTGATTATATATGCTAGAGTAGGTCTAACACAATTATATATAGCATGCTTGTCTTGTTTGTTGAATGTTGACAGAGCAAATTACTTATACAAGCGGGAGTGGAAAAGCTCAACGGGGATCTACATCAACCGTCTGGAATAAGGTATGTACTGAGATCCTTTAGTGTTAGATGTTTGGTTTCTCTTGCATATAGGAAAGGATTGATTTTTGCGTTTACTCTATCTTTTGTGGTACCCCAAGCAATAGGAAGTTTTCTCTGTAACAACTGTAATGAATCCCAAACTGAATTGCACCCCGAATATATCGAAGTATTATTTTTGCTACTTTCCAGTGACTTTCATGGGATGTTTTCATATAGCGGGAAACAAGACCAGTAAGAATAAGATCATCAACGTCATAAAGAACAAGGATGGTGAGACTATTTCCTACTTTCTTGGTATAGACATTGCAGTCAAAATGACATCTAGAAAAATCAGTGTCAACGAGAAATCTATCCATTTTGAAATACCAAGCTTGAGGACCTTGTTTAAATCCATATAAGGATTTATTAAGGTGACAAGCAAGGCTAGAGTCATTCTGAACATATCCAGGAGGTTGTTCCATGTAAATTTCCTCCTGAAAATCACCATGTAATAATGAATACTTGACATCCATTGATGGATCTCCCATTTATGTAAGACTACAAGGGAAAGAAAAGGCGGATGGAGTTCATTTTTGTGACAAGAGAAAATGTTTCATTGTAGTCAATTCCTTCAACTTGGGAAAAAAATTTGGAAAATAACCTTTCTTTAAACCTTTCAACACTTCCATATGATGTATACTTAGTTCTGTAGACCCATTTACAACTGAAAAAATTCTTCCTTTTAGAAGAGGTACAATATCCCAAGTATTGTTTCCCATTAAAGAATAATATTCTTCATCTTATAGCTACATTCCAATCTGGATTCCCTGAAGCTTCTACAAAAGTCTCTGGATCATGATTATTTGAAACTTGAGTCAAAAGAGAAGAGGCTTGTTGGAACTAAGAATGATGTTGACATGGATCTCTAGGATCATGAGCAAGCTCACCAACTGCTTCAAATGATGAACAAACCCGTCGAGGAAGCGGGCGTACTGGTGCAACTAGAGTAAAATGAGCAGGAGAAGTTGGATTTTTATCTTCACTATCATCATTAGAAACTTGAGTTGGAAATTTGTCAAGGAAGTTGATACTAGAAGAAGACACGCATGCCAAATTAGGCTCACAGGCCATAGATGGTACACATGTCGAGTTAGGCTCTTTGGCCAAGAGATTTTCATCAAATTTAACATCTATTCTAATAATTATATCATGAGAATGTGGCTAAAGAATGTTAGAAAGTGGCAACAAGGAAAGTCTTCTAGAATTGCATGTGTCATTGCATGCTAGGAAGACATTAAACAAGAAGCCAAATGTATTTAATGTAATTTTCCTAAGTTTGGACTTAGTAAAATACACTAATAATTCTAATTTGATTTTGACTTAATGGAATCACTTATATAAAGTGAAAAGTGAAATAAACTTTAGTGATAGCTAATCTAATCTTGGCCATTGATGTCACCGAAGGATCACATCCATTGATCCAGAGTGAGAGTTAGGGTTTTCACTTAGCCATTGAGTAAAAAGGAGATTTGGTGGAGAGGACACACACAGGGGAGATACAGACAAAGAGAAGTCAGATAGAGGAATTTGGTGAGAAGACGAAGGGACGCTCACCTAGAAGATTCACCAGAGTATCAGGCTGAGTAGGGACCATACAAATCATGCAGAGGAGCAACATCATACACAACAATAGGGTCGTATAGCTATTGTACAGATTATGTATTGCTGACATCAGCACAGTACAGATTTCGTACAGCTACGCAAGGTGGTCATACCTTTTCATTGGGTTATTCGGTGATTTAACGAAGGTTTCATTTCCCCATGTTGGGTGAATTTATCGAATGGTTTTAATAGCTCCATATCTTCTTAATATAAATTGCATATCTGACTATTGCACCAATTTTTCCATCTTGGGTTTTATCCAGGCGTTTCCATACCCAAAATATTGTGTCTATAGTTATGTGATGTTGTGCATGTTTCTTAGTATTTACTTTTCGCTGCAATACTAGTAAAATAAATTCATCTGTGGTTTCCAGTAACAAATTAAATATATTGTTTATCCATAGTTTGAATTTTAAATGATATTTACATGGTATCAGAGCTTAGTTGAGCTAAATCTGAGAGACTAGCAACAACATCGATAGATCAGGTAAAGATCTATTGAAGACACAAACCTAGAGGTCAAATATAGGGTTTGACACGTAAACTTTAGTATTGTCGTGTAGTTGAGAGTAGAGGATAGACTCCAAGGGGCTCAGGACTTTCCTACATGGAAATAATTGATCACAAGGATCGTGAATGATAGTGATGCAAAGGAGCACATTGACTCCATGAAGTTTGTTCCCACTAATACGACAGAGTTTGTAGCTTGGAAGAAGATGTATTCCAGATCCATGTTGATCATCTTGGATGGAGTGAAGGACCACATAGTCCCTCACCTTTTTGGAAAGAAGACCGCATCAGAGATGTAGAAGGCCTTTGAAATCATTTACCAAGCAAGAACAAAAATCAAAAGATGGTGTTGTAAGAGAGGATGTGCAGTACTAAGATGGCCAAGGGTGAAGGAGTGGTGCCTAATCTCACAAGGATCACACATATCAGATACTAGCTTGGAGAAGTTGGCTCTAAGACTGAGGATGAGGAGCTAGTGCGAATAGCCCTCAATGGCTTTTTTAAGCCATGGGACACCTTTGTCAAAGGTTTTTTGGCTAGGGAGAAGGTCCTTGATTAGCATAGGTTGTGGGATGATTTTATGCAGGAAGAGACCCGCATGGATCAAGGATTAGGTTCATCCAGCAGTTCCCCACAGATTTTGGATGAAGAGGCTCTAACCCTGATAGGGAAGAGAAAGGGTAAGGAAAAGGAAAAAAAGGGTGGAAATAAGAACCTTAGCATGTCCAAATTCAAGTGTTTTATCTGCCACAAGAAAGGACACTTTTCCTCCCAGTTCCCAGGAAGGAAGAAGAATAAAAATACCTTGATTGCATGATCTATAGAGGTGGAGGAATTCAACAATAACTTCGATGAATATTTTTGCTTGATTGCTTGCATGGAAAGAACCACATGAAGCACCATTTGGTATGTGGACAATAAAGCATCCTGTCATATGAAAAGACAAAAGAGGTTCTTCAAGAACTTACAGGAGAGTGGATTAAATCTCCACATAGAGTTGGGTGATAATGCACAGTATCAGGTGCAGGGAGTTGGAACTGTTTCATTTCATAAGGAGTCTGGAAAACCCCTCAGTTTTGTTGATGTATCGTATGTTCTTGGGTTTACTAAAAAACTCATATATGTTTCCACCTTTGAGGAAAAGGGATTTCAGGTGAAGTTCTGAGACCATAGGGTGTATATCAAGCTAAATGGGTCGAATAGCAGTTTGGATCGGGTGATTTGGATCTGAAGCGGGAAGGTCTATATACTACACTTTGAGTCTGCAAAGGCTCTAGTTAGAAGCAACAACAGTCATGGTGATTTGTGGCATAGGAGGATGCCACACTTACACCATGGAGCACTAAGGAATTTGAGACAGGTCATCATTGGAGTTCCTAAGGTACATGAGGAGAAGCATAACCACAGCAAGGGTTGTGCGTTGGGGAATAACATTAGGAAACCTTTTCCACAGAGTGAGCACAAGTCTAAGGGGACCTTGGAATTAGTGCATTCGGATGTTTGTGGACCGATGAGTGTCAAATATTTTAGTGGTTACAGTTACTGCGTCATTTTCATTGACGACTATTCCAGGAAGACCTGGATCTATTTACTGAAGTCCAATTCATAGGTCTTTGATCGGTTTTGGGAGTTCAAGACTCTCATGGAAAACTAGACAAGGAGGAAGATCTGATTATTGAGGACATACAATGGGGGAGAGTACACTTCCAATGAGTTCTTAGAGTATTTCTCTACAGAGGGGATCAAGAAGGAGCATAATGTGTCTCACACCCCACAACAGAATGGAGTGGTAGAAATAAAGAATAGGGAAATGGTAGGAGCATCCAAGGCCATTTTATTGATTGGGGATTACCACTATTCATTTGGGCCAAGGCATACAGGACTGCAATATACATTCAGAACGTGTGTCCCCACACATCCTTGAGTAGGAAGACACATAAGGAGGTATTCACAGTAACTAGACCAGATGTGAGACACTTGCACTTATTTGGAAGTGTTTTCTATTGTCACATTCATGCTGACACTAGTTATAAGTTGGACCCTTCTAGAGAGACTTTGAATGTGTACAGAGTCTATATTATTGCTCGCAAGAGGATCATTATGAGCAGGGGTTTCCATTTTGATGAGGACAAATCCTTACGAAGATATATGGACTTACCATCACAGGAGCAACCAGCATAGAACTCGGAGGTCATGTTGGAGGAGCTAGAGGTACAGGTACAGACACAGGGTATAGGTTTTGGTAGTAAAAGGGAGTCAGGTGGACAAGATCCTTCAGTCATTGACATGGAGGATGAGCCACAACAGGAGACAGATATCCAGCAGCTATATCATATAGACACTATGCCAAGGCCTAAGTGCTTTAGGTCCATAGTTCAGGATTCTAGGTAGGTGAATCCTCCATAGAGCTCCATGAAGTGGAGAAAACCACTTGAGAGACTTATCTATATGGAACTGGTGACGAATTTGATCAATTATGAACCTTCTAGTTTCGAGGAGGTTGCACAGCATGATGTGTGGAAAGAGGCCATGGTTAAGGAGTATGACTCAATCATGAAGAATTAGGTATGGGAGGTTGTGCTGATGCCACAAGGTAAACAGGTGGTGGGATCCAGATGGATCTACAAGGTGAACATGCAACAGACAGAAGCGTGAAGAAGGACAAGGTGCTCTTCGTGGCAAATGAATTTTCATAGAAGGAGGTTATTGACTATGAGGAGATATTCACCCCTGTTTCCAGGTCTTATTCTATTTGGACCATTATCTCATTAACAGTAGAGATGGGTTGGCATGTCCATCAGATGGGCGTCAAGACTACCTTCCTCAATGAAGTTATAGATGAGGAGGTATTCATTGAGAAACTAGAGAGGTTTGATGTGGAGGACAGGGAGACACATGTATGAAGGTTGCAAAGAGATATTTATCGAATCGAGAAGGCACCTCAAACATGGTACTCAAGGATAGAAAGTTATCTATGGGAGATGGAATTCCAACGGAGTGAGGCAGACCACAACCTGTACTTCTTTCCAAGTGAGGTGCCTCTCATACTGGTATTATATGTAGATTATCTATTTATTACAGGATATGAGATGATGATTTACGATTGCAAGTCCAACCTTGTAGTTGAGTTTAAGATGAAAGAACTCGGGTTGATGCATTACTTCCTAGGCTTGGAAGTCTGGCAAAGAGATGAGTGCTTCTTCATTGGACATGGGAAGTATGCAGTGGAGATATTGAAGAGATTCAAGATGGTGGATTCCAAACCTATGGCCATACCTCTAGTTTCAAACTGGAGGAAGATTGATGCATTAGGGTCAGATGGATTTGATCCTACATTGTATCGCAGACTTATCAGATTGCTCATGTATCTAGTCAACAAACTGCCATACATTATATTTGCAGACAACTCTTTGAGCCAGTTCATGGTGGACCCTTAGAGAGTGTATTGAATGACTGCAAAGCTCATACTTCGCTACATCATGGGTACAATGGACTATGGATTGGTTTATGAATGAAGGGGGAATGTACAACTGGCAGGATTCACAGATGTTGACTAGGGAGGATGTGTAGAGGACTAGAAGAGCACTTTAGTTTGTTTCTTTAGTATTGGATCAGGGTTTGTCTCATGGTTCGACAGGAAACATAATTCAGTTGCATTAATATCGACAGAGGCTGAGTACATGGAAGTTAGTTTGGTTGCTTATGAGGGAATGTGGTTGAGGAGATTGTTTTCAGGGTTGTTTGAGTGTGAGCTATAGGATACAATATTTCACTGTGACCATCAGAGTGGCATCAGGCTTTCTAAAAATCCAATGTTCCATTACCTGAGAAAACACATAGACATTCAATACCACTTCCTAAGAGATTGTCTACAGAGAGGAACCATTCGGTTGGAGTACATACAAAAAAATAAGAAGGTGGCGAACATTTTTCACCAAGGCACTTTGCAGACACAGTTTTGTAAAGTTCGGAGACAAGTTGGGGTTACTACCGAACCCCTTACTCATTGAGAGGGAGTGTTAGAAAGTGGAAACAAGGAAGGTCTTCTAGAATTGCATGTGTCCTTGCATGCTAGGAAGACATTAAATAGGAAGCCAAATTTATTTAATGTGATTTTCCTAAGTTTGGACTTAGTAAAATACATTAATAATTCTAATTTGATTTTGACTTAATGGAATGACTTTTATAAAGTGGAAAGTGAGATAAACTTAAGTGATGGCTAATCTAATATTGGGCATTGATCTCACCGGAGGATCACATCCATTGATCCATAGTAAAGGTTAGGGTTTTATCTTGGCCATTAAGTTCAAAGGAGATTTGGTGGAGAGGACACACACACAGGAGAGATACATAAAGAGAGAAGTCAGACGAAGGAATTTGCTGAGAAGATGAAGGGACACTCACATAGAAGATTCGACGTAGTATTAGGATGAGCAAGGACCATAAAGATCATGTAGAGGAGCAGTATCGTACAGAGCAGCAGGGCCGTAAATATTTTGTACGGATTCCATACTCCTAACGTCAACACCATATATATTTTGTATAGCTAGGTCGTACTACTAACACAGGGGTCGTGCAGTTGTGCAGGGTGGCCATACCTTGTCGCTAGGTTTCTCAGCGATTTAGTAGAGGTTTCATTATGCTAGGTTGGGTGAATTTATCTACTGTTTGTAATAGTTCCATATCTTCTTAATATAAATTTCATATCTAACTGTTGCACTGGTTTTCCCATCTTGGGTTTTATCCGAGGGTTTCCATACCCAAAATATGTTGTCTATATTTATGTGATGTTGTGGGTGTTTCTCATTATTTACTTTCCGCTGCAATACTAGTAAGATAAATTCATGTTTGGTTTCCAATAACAAATTAAATATATTGTTTATCCCTAGTTTAAATTTTATAGGAAATTTACAAAGAAGTCTATAACCTTTTACATCTTCAAAATATCCAACAAATATGCACTTTTCACTTTTAGGCTGCAATGCTTTTCATTTTTCATCTGGAATGTGAGCTCATGCTTCACTAAAAAACAAACGGAAGTGACTTACATCTAGTTTAATTTTACTCCATTCTTCTTTAGGTGTGATACCTTGTAAATGTTTAGTGGGGGTGCAATTAACTATGTAATTTGCATAATTTATGGCTTCTACCCAAAAGTGAAGATTCATTCTCTTAGCTTGCAGCATACAATTATCCATTTCTTTTGAAGTGCGATTCTTTCATTGAACTACACCATTTTGTTTTGGTGTATATGGAACATTGTGTTTTTGTTGGTTTCCTTGTTTTGTGCAGATAGTGAACTTGTTGTTAAGATACTCTCCCCCATTATCATATTGTAACTTAAGAATTTTATGACCAGAATGTTTTTCAACAAGGGCCTTATAGGAAAAGAACATGTTAAATACTTCGCTCTTAATTTTTAGGAAATAAACCCAAGTGCATATGGAGTAATCATCATTGAAGGTTAAGAAATATTTGAAACTTGAAAAGGAAGAAGATGGAAGATAACCATACAAGTCACTATGCACAACATCCAACAGGGTCGAGGCATGCCAAGAGCCACGTTTGTCAAAACTGTCCCGATGGTGTTTTCTGAGTATACAACCGGGACAAATACCATCCCTACAAGATACCATCAGAAGACTTGTCACCATATTTTATTTACATAGTTGTTGCAATGAGAAATAATTTAAATGCTCAAATCGCTCATGCCAATGTTTGCTCAAGTCATCACTATGAGCAGCAAAAACTGAAGGAAAAGGTGATCACCCAAAGTTGTTAAATTTGTACAACCTTGCAATATCATCAACAAATATGGTAGATATGACATGCTTAGGATCTTTAAAATCCCTTATTGCAACTTGGTGAGGTGTAAACTTTATAGTTTTACCTTCACCGGAATGAGTGATGTCACACACCCATAATTTCCAAAAATAAATAAAAAAATTGATTTACTATTTATTATTCATATTTGTCGTAACATGTATTTATTGGTCGTAGCACATTTAATTCATTGTTACCTTTTTTTGTTCACATGCATGGATAATTTAACTCGACATGTTAATGGTTGAATGTCAGGTTGAGTCTTTCGTTTGGTGTGGTCACCATTTGTAGCGACGACTTGGTCGCAACCTCGGTCAAAGTGATGTTTAAGTCTTTTGAGTTTGTTATAAAGGTTTGGTTACTTAGGGCATAAGACTAATCCTATGGCTTAGTCCTAGTTATGATTATTAGTTTAACATGTGTTAAACCCACCCTTCAATACATTCGGTGGTTTCATAGATGTTTTAAAATATTGATGGTAGTGTGTTAAACTATGTTGGGAGCTTGTAATGACTTAAGCCATGGTTTAAGGCCCCTAGCTCTCAGGCTTACATATTGTGGGGTGATATTTATGATGTA
Source organism: Pseudotsuga menziesii (assembly GCA_001517045.1). Taxonomy (NCBI): domain Eukaryota; kingdom Viridiplantae; phylum Streptophyta; class Pinopsida; order Pinales; family Pinaceae; genus Pseudotsuga; species Pseudotsuga menziesii. Next base: position 236,774 of record LPNX010630048.1, read on the forward strand.
AAATTTTTAATATATAAATAATGGGGGAAACACAAGTGGATGACAATGATGAAGGTTTAATGGATCGTGATCAGTTTTTTGATGTCATAGCCTTGGTTGTGATTTGACAGTGCATCCAAGCATATTTATTGACATGGCTTAAACGCATGCATTGTGGCTAGAGATGGATTTCGACCCTCCACTTGTCAAGTTCTGGTTCAAGGGTTTTCGTAGGGTTTTAATGTGGCTTTATTCTTTTTTTATCGTTGCATTCATTTGGTCTGTTTGATTTTTGTTGATGTTGCTCAATCACTCCATGGCTACACTGCAATAGTCTTTTCCCTCCGTGGCATGTTAAGGAAAGTTTGGATTTTTCTCTGTAATCTTCAATTGTTTTGGAGATTTTATTAGTGGATTAATGGAAAATGTGCCTGCCATTATATCCTCAGCCTTTCTTGGCTCGTCGTGTGGTTAAAAGGGAAGCCATACACACTCTTTCGAGTTCTTGCAAAGGATTTGCATCCTGCAATATTTAAAATAGGTAAGGAAGAGAGAATTACTTCCATGTTTACTCTTCCATTTTAATTTTAAGGGTTTATTAGTTGGATACAGAGTTTGACTTAAATTATTTTGTTGTTATGTAGGAAGAGGAGGAAGAAAGAGCCAGGATGAGCCAACCATTGGCCCTCTACGCAGATGAACAAGGTAAGTTCTTCTCTCTATCTACAATATTTATAAGAATTGCATACGTTATCAGTTGGGGTTTATTATAACTCTATCCATCTGTGGAAAGGTGAATCCAGGGTATATGTGGAATCTTAGGATAAGCTTGCTTCACCCTTATGGCCCAATTTCAGAATGCAAGTAGATTTAAAATCGTGTTCTCTTTATATTTTAACAAATTTAGTTTAAAATACATGGTTTTAACAAAGTTTGTAGGCGGATTCATGTTACTAAGTATGTCTTGGTGAAAGAGGAAATAGGGTCACCTCCTCTCGAGCTACCTTCTTCTCTATCTAGAGGTGAGTAATTTACCTTGCCCTCCGTTAATTAGGAAGAATATAAGAAAATATTGGTTATAATTGTTATACTAACACCAATAGGTCATGTGCATGTGAACACTTGGCGTGGTGTGGCTCATGGAATGTACATTCAGATCATCCATCATCCATAAGGTGAGAATCTGTGTAGATTCATGGTTAAGTTGGTTTCCTAGTTACTTTGATTCGCAGTTTCTATGGAGAGATAGGGATTTATAGCCACTATGATATTCTTAAGATAAGTTTGTTTTATAACCCTTATTTGGTTTGTACTTAGATGCATTAGTTTTCATAGTGGGATTTGAAGCCTCTTAAAATCAGAAAATATTTGATTTTACGTTAGTTGTTATGTTTGAAAAATACTGGTTCTCAACCAATATTTTTAAGGCCCAATTTGTAAAAATCAATTTGGGGGAAAAAAATTGACCTTGCGGTCAAGGTTCTTGGATCTTAATTTGGCTTGGTTGCTATTATTATGTGGAAGCTCAAATCTCTAATTATGCTTGGATATCATGGTTCTTTCATTAATTTAGTTCTTTAACCAAGTCAGTATATTATGGGTATGGATGCCCAAAACAAAGATTGTACATTTGTATTTGATTTTCTTATTAAAATATGTAGATGTGAATTGTCAATTTGTTGTGTATTTTGGATTGTCAGATATGATATTGATTTGGTAAATCTATTTGTTCTACATTTGGCTAAATTCATTACCGTTGAGTTTAAAATGTGGATCTGTAAGCTAGGTGTTCGGTGATTAGCTTGTCCTTTAAATATCGTTGTTAGTGTTTTGATAATTGTGATCCTTCGTTCAGTTCTTTTTATTCTTTAATATAATTAGACATGTCATGAACGGGGTATGAATACCCAAATTAGAAATAGGGTTTAATAAAATAAATGCGTATTGGTTTTAGAACAGAGATAGACTTTGTGTAGATTCCTTCGGATTCTAGAGGAAAATGATTGATTTACACTTAGATTTATTTACTAATTTCGATACATAATCATATTTAAATAAACATTAGCAAAGAAATTTTTATGTATTTAGAATAAACATAATTTATGCGTATTCCTACCTTCCGTAAATAATTAACAGTTTATACCAAGAACATAATTTGAATGAGATAAATAAATAAATATTAGACACAAATTATAATCCTTCAGTTTAAAATGCATTTAGAATTCAAATCTACACTCATACTATAATTATCGGTACTACACAATTAATAGATTTAGGAAGGAACTTGTCACCACTGTCGGGAAAACATAACTGGAGCTGTTGTTTCTCCCAACCAACTCCTAGAGCAGCCAAGTCTTACTTGCTCTAGAACCCCCAATAATTTTTTATGAACCACAAGGACAAATTCCGATCAATGCGCCATCTCTTTGCATCAACATATCATTTCCCCATCCATCGCCAGCCTCCTGCTTATTCGATGGACATACTATTTTATAGTATTTTCCTAGGACTTGGTCATTTATGAGCCTCCTGCTCTTTAGCACTCTGCTAGGATTCTTGACCTGGTTTTGGGGAAGATGCCTCCTACATCACTTGAGTTCTCACTCAACAGCTTTCGCCATTTTTCATTTCCCCTATGGGTCACTAAACACTCTTTAAACAACTACTTCAGTTCTTTTTCCTCTCAGTATTTTAATTATTCAACAATAATAATCCATTACATTCATTTTGACTTTATTGTCAAAATATTAAAAAAAATTCCAAATAATAAATAATTAACAATTGTTTTGGTGTATTACAAGTGATGTGATAGACTGACAACAAATTGCAGGAAATTTTTGGAACACATAATACATCACCAAAATCTCCATTATCTACTGGAATTGTTCCAAACACTACAACACTTAGAGATCTATCATCACCAATCAATATTTGTTTGGTGTTGCATTCATGCATAGTAGAAAATATGAATTGATCCTTAGCCATATGATAGGATTACCCAGAATCAATGAGCCATTCATTGAACCCCCCGAGGTGTAGACCAGTTGGAAACTGTGCGCTAATTAAGGCGTGCAGGATGTTATGCACGGTGTTGGTTCAAACATCATTGCAACCCTGAGGGTGTGTTTTTGGGGTCAGTGTACTCTCTTCGAGGTTGTAGTGGCATCGATCGGAATTGACCCTGTGTCACGCGAGTACGAGACCAAATAGTTATTGATTCCGCTAGATACAAAAAAAATGACCCATTCATTGAAGTAGAAGAAGACGATACAGTATAGGAAAAACTAGAAGCACAAAGTGCATGTCCATGAGATGTAGATTTTGAAGACAAATCAAGGTTGATGTGGTGCTTCTCCATTGTTTCTCCAAGGTTGTCATCTTCTTGAAACATTTAGATTCATCGTGATTATTTTTCATGCAATAGTTTCAATGACACTCAGTCTTTTTACCTTTTTGCTTGGTTCCTTTGTCATATTTCAAAGAATGAGCTGACTGAGAGGGTTTGGGACCCTTGTTTGTCTTATTATTCCGAGGATATTGCTTCTTGAGATGCTTGTATTTTTCTTTATATTATGCCAATAAGAATTTCTCAGATGTATCTGCATAGCTAATCATTCCAAGATGTATGAGCTTATGTTGCTCTCTAATCAAGGAATCACAAAAGGTTTCAAGACTAGGCTCTTTATAGCTAGTTGGATCCAATGATTCTTTCATGGAGTAAAATGTAGAAACAAAAACAGAATATGCAGATCCAAGTTTGGAAAGAATATGATAAATGCATAACTTGTCTTCCCCTTTAATTTTTTATTATGCACATAAGAGTCTAAGAGTTTTGTACTTAGATAAATAATCTTGAATGCAGGAAAAATAACTTAGATTTAAGGAAATAATCTCATTTTTTAGCTAATAACCTCAAATTTCATTGTGTTTACCAAACATAGCTTCAAACTTTTCCCAAGATTTATCTAGTTCATCAATTCCAGATAGGTGGAATCATAAATCAATAGAGATTGGCATCCCAATCAATCCACGAGCTTCATTACATTTATACGCCAATTTTATTTTATTATAATCATTAATGGGTTCTATTTCTTTCCCTGAGATAATTCGGTAAAGTCCCCTACTTCGTCAAACATCCTCCATGCGATATTTCCATGAGAAGTAATTGGAGTTGGTAAGTGCAATATCACATGGGTTGGCCACATTGAAAAAAAAAAGGTCTTCAAAACAGAAACCAATTGTCTTGATGCTAAGATCTCAAAAAATCAAGTTGTTTCAAAAACAACGGCACTGAAAACTAACTCTGGATGAGGAAGTTATGCTTGATTGAAAAATTGTTGAAGATGGTCCCAAGAGAGGATTGACCCAACTCATCAAAAAAAAAAATACCCCCCCTCTTCCCAAGCTTAACCTTTTAAACACACTTTAAAATAATGTTGCTTTATGTGAACCAACATTGTAAAATAAGTAAAGTTCATTTTTACAATGATGTTACTTTAAATATTACATGCAAACACTAAAACACTTTAAGTGACTTATTTTTATAATTTAAGTGAGATGCACTTTTTCAATAAAGTAACTTAAAAACAAAATTACGTACAATTTTAGAAAAATAACTACCAAGAAGACTTAAACTCGATACATCTTAATGAATAAAGCAACTTTTAAACAAGTGAGATAATATTAAAAGGTACGTTAAAAATGGAAAGGAGGAAGGTTTTTTTTTTAACTCTTTTGTCTCGAAGTGTGTGCTTGCTAATTTTCCTACAAATCACTTCACATAAACCGAAACAAAAAACCAAAAACTAATATGCCAAACTTTTTGGATTAGTCATCGTTAGATTTCCTTAAATGTCTATATTTTCCCACTGTTTCTAATTTACCACGATCACATAAGGTGCACGACAAAGAACATAAGTAGTAGAGAGAAAACCTTGCCCTTCCGTTTCTGATTTTCCACAATCACACAAGGTGCACGACAAAGAGAATATGAAGACAAGGAAGGGAACAATCTAAAACCAAAAGCAAAGCTAGATCTGAAAAGAATATGAGAAAATATAGAAAAAAAACGTCACTGTAACAATACACCTCCAGATCTGATGAATGGCTATATATTGGGGAAACATAAACCTTTTTCAATCAAACAAAAACTAGTTTCCAATGGAAAAGACACTATGGATGCAATGGAACACCTCTCACAACCCATAACTGCACAAAAAAATCAGAACCGGATACCCTTTCAAAACTTCGGCAACATCACTTTAAGATCTAGATAATCAACGAAAGTGGCTCTTCATAAACACTCTGATACCATGTTCGAGTACACAAGATACTTCCAAAAGACTAAGCATCTATAGCAACCACTCACACAAACAGATCACATATCAACACACATATTATTTTTGCATGGTTTCAACCCTCAATAGTAAAACACTCCATGGCCCCAACCAAATAGCTACTTGAGGCAGTTTATTATGCAAAAGAAAGAAAGTCACAAATGAGATTCTCATAATCAATCAACTAGCCAATAACCCTCCATGCTCTTTAAATAGATATCATGGAACAATCGGGTGCTAAGCCACAGATCAAAGGTAGCTATGATATAAGAGAAGATAAACCATCAGATTACTCTATGTCTAGAACATATCATGATTGTCGGATTACATATTTACAAATGCATACTAAAGAAACACACTTTTCCTAACGAATATATTATAACAAGTTGATCTTAACAAACTCCTTAGTGTCTAAATATTCTAACATAATAATTATCAAAAATAGTAACATTTTATTCAATATAAAAAAATTAAACACTATAATTATACTATATATATATATATATATATNGAATAAGAAGAGTATATCCCAAATGGAAAGTCATAGAAGCATGAGAGCCTCCCAACCTTTAAGCTTGGGCGCTCGATCATGGTTACAAGTAAAACATTGCAAGAGCCAATACAACATAACATAATGAACAGCAAAAGAGTGCATAATAAAACCCGATCACATCAAAAGAGTGCATAACAGCAAAGGAGCTCGTCACAGCAGAGTGCATAACAAAACCCGATCATAGCAACCTCCTAGCGATGACGAGAAGATTATGCTTCATCCTGCGCTTCGATGGTGCCTTGTCCATTTCCAGCACCCGCTTGGATGGACTCCACCATGGACACATCCTCTCCTCTCGAAACGCGCTGAAATGGAGGTCCAGAGAGATGCAGCAGGCTGCACATGTGGTCAAGGTTGCTCTTTGCCTCTTCCTTGAATTTGCCAACAGCGATGCGGATGAGCTCCGCATAGCTTTCCCTCTCATCCATGGAGCGGGACAGAATGAACTTTAGGCGCAAGTAGTGAGACATTACCACACCCTCTCCCAGCCGCACTTTGAATTCGCTGAAGATTTCTTCCTCCATAACCGCAATGGATTGACGAATGTGGACAGGCATCTCCTCGTTGAATAACTGTTCCCACTGATCTTCTTCCCCCATTGTCGGATCTGCCATTGCCCTCCGAAGATGTCGCTTGCGCTTCCTTCCTCTTCTGCGCGGTTTGCGAAGGTGTGAGTGCTTCTCTTAGTGCCTGCCTCTCTCCGAGTGCTTGACCCAGACTCTGTCAACAATTTCTATGGCTATGGAGTCCCTTTGCTCCATGGTTAAGTAGTGCGATGGCACCCAACATGATCTCTTGGCAATGCAAACCCAGGTGTGTGAGATCATCCCGCTGGATTTGCAAATGTCAGCGTTGCCGTGAGACTCATCACCCGCATCCAGGGATACTATACATATATATTTTTAATTCAAACACTATCATTAAATAAAAACACGTTTTCTTATAAATGTATTAAAAACTCACAATGACAATTATTACATTCAATCAATGAGAATTATTAATGTATTGTCTCATCAAGTTCATAAATTTAGATGTATTCATTCAAAAATAAACATATTTAGAAGAATTTAAACCCATTTCTATATCATTTAAAAACATTTAGACCAAAGACTATATATCATCTAAAAACATTTAGACGAAAGAGTTGGATTGATTAACTTGATTGCGCCGAGAGGCGCTCTACAACCCAGTATGGGAGAGATCTTGTAACGTTATATAACATTACATAACGTTATGTCCGCCGATTATAATGTAGGTATTGTAACCTTATGTAACTTAATTTTTTAACTTTCTAAAAAGTAAAAAGTCTAAAAAATCAAAAGTAATAAATTATATAAACTTAAAAATTAATCCATTTATTGGTTTTGTCCACCATTAAATAAAATAAAATAAATAAAAATTTGTCCAAGCTCTATGATTATGGGAGAGGTCATATTTAGATTTACAAATATAATCCAAATATTTCAGATGCCAATTTGGACAAAATAGATTTAACTGTTCAACTCAGAATTTTTGTAAAAGCCTACTTTAAGACGCTAGTATAAATTTTAAAGGAGATTTTAAGACTATTCAAAGAAGTCACTCAAGCTGTTAATCTCCACATAAAGTAGTACATTTCATATTAGGATAAAATATATTAATATTTCAGATGCCAATTTGGACAAAATAGATTTAACTGTTCAACTCAGAATTTTTGTAAAAGCCTACTTTAAGACGCTAGTATAAATTTTAAAGGAGATTTTAAGACTATTCAAAGAAGTCACTCAAGCTGTTAATCTCCACATAAAGTAGTACATTTCATATTAGGATAAAATATATTAATATTAAATTCGAAATAGAAAAACTCAATGTTTTATATTTGGTTTATGTATTTGTGTTGGTAAAAATGTCTTCTAATAATCATCCACTGGTCTGTCAAAGAACAAAAAAATTTCATGATTAAGATCTGAAACTTGTACTATGAGATCTCTGATCAATAGCTACAACTGGAACATATTTTGTAGACTTCTTTTGAAAACAGAACTATATAGGGGATTTTCCATACAACGTAGCTTTTTCAGAAAATTCATCCTGGGATTATAAAAAACAATCGTAAGAAAACTGGAGTTGTAGATTTCAATATTTTTTCACTCTATGTATGCACTAGAGTTTGAAGGAGATATGACAAGTCTAATTGAGTGAATAGTCATTGATTTAAGTGTGTTTATATTGTTCAAGCACAATTTTTTACAGACATTCCCACCAAATTCACAGTGTGTTTTTATACCAAATGCACTGTACAGACATTTCCATTAAATTCTTTAAGAGAGTAGAGACTCGGCTTCCCAGCGCCAGGGTTTTCAACACGATTGCATTCTCTGACATAAATTTCACGCACCAAAACAGAGTTTATAAAGTCATCGGGTGATTATCCAAATAACAATAGAGAATATAATACAACACATTTCTTTAATATTGAAAAGCTCGAACTTCCTCAACAATGCGAACTGGTTTTCTTAAGTTTATTATGAATTTTTCTAAGTGGTTTACAGTATAAAGATTCAATGCAACCAAGTTTATTCGTTGATTTTTGTGTTGGAATGTTTGCTGGTTATCTAATAAAATAAAATAAGCAAAAAATTTATGCAATAAAATAAGCAATGGAAAAAATTTATTGATTATCTAATAAAATAAGCAATGGAAAAAATTTGTTCGTTATCTAATAATATAAGCAAAAGAAGAAGGATAGCAGTTTGAATAGTATTATATATATAAATGTTCTAAACGACTTTATCAAAAATAAAATTTACAACTTTAAAAATATTTTTTTACCAGAAGTAATCATTAGAAGTAACCATTATAAAAAATTAAGTTAATTATTTACCTATTAAAAAAACTCAAAAGTTTTTGAGTATTTCTCTCTATCAATAAATATTATTTACCCGATAAAAAAAAATTAAGTATTTGTTTCTATCAATAAACATTTTTAAATTTGTGTATAATACTTTTTTAAGTATTTGTTTCTATCAATAAATATGTTTTAATTTGCCTATAATATTATTGGCCCCGGAGGGGCTTTACAACCCAGTATGAGGGAGATCTTGTCATCTTAATTATGCTCCAAAATAAATGTTGGCCACAAAAACAACCTATTATGGGGGAGATGTTGTAATGTTCCTACCTAACAAAACAATAAAAAATAAAAAATAAATTAATTATCCACCAAAAAAATTGTAAGAGGGCCTTGCAAATGGTTTTAAAACCATGTCCAATGCCTCCTAAACAACCCATGGTTTTATTGTACATAGTTTAGGAGGTTGTTGCAAATAGTTTTAAGACCATGTGCAAGGCCTCATAAACAACCCATGGTTTTAGGCGGGCCTTGCACATGGTTTTAAAACCATGTATGGGGGAGATGTTGTAATGTTCTTTCTTAACAAAATAAAAAATAATATAAAATATTATATGTGGGTCATAAATAGTATTAAATATTAATAATAAAAATATTATATGTGGACCTTAAATAAAAAGATGTGTCTTTTGATTCTGAATCACACCAAAGCTCATTTGATCCTAATAAAAATATTATATGTGGGCCTTAGATAAAAAGATGTGTCTTTTGGTCTGAATCACACCGAAGCTCATTTGATCCTTCTCGGCGCTTGATAGAGCCTAAGATTTGGATCTATGCTGGTTAAAAATTAATTGCATGTTTAATAAGAGGAAGTGACTCCTAATATTAATGGCCAAGCCATATTTAAAGGCATCCAATCAATTCTAATATACCATCATCTTAAATTCAATTATTCAATATTGTGGGTTGTTCGATTTATTGTGGGTTCAAAAAATGTGTTTGTTTCAGAGAACTCATTGAGAACATCTAGACATGGATGTTTCACTGAACTTCTCAAATCTTGTAGAGACTTTGACCTTGGTCCTAATGTCTTCTAGATCCTCTTGGATCTATATTTATAGCTTGGAAAATATATCTTGACATTATTTCCAAGTGTTCATCATCATGTTCAATCAAATTCTTTGTCTTGATTCTTTCTTATGCTAGTGTAGGTTTCTTTCGTCATCAATAGTAGTCTTTCCTTTTTTCCACATGAGAACTTGGCCATCAACAAAAGAAACTTTATAACCTTGTTCCTAATATGGAGAGAAATTCTTCATCTTTCATCTTTAGAGACTAACTCGTATAAGGATTATCCTACCCCTTCAATAAGATATTGATAATCAACTTAAAGCTTCACCTTATGAGGTGAATCCTTCTGAATCACACTTGTGGTAGAATTACAATATATATTCTTCATTACTTGAGGAATCTTCCCTTGCTCCCTTCTTAGCTAGTTCATCATCTTCTGTAGCGTGAGCATGATACCTCTTCTTCTTTCCTTTCTTTGCATGGCATTTTCCTTTGGGGCAATCTCTTGCAATATGTCCCATCTCATCACAAGAGTAACATTTGAAACGTGATTAGCCCTACTTTTGGAAAATTCTAGGATTCTTGTGAGAGTGTTCTTCTTTCTTGGTCTTTCCCTTATTGGCATGAGGTATTAGGTGTTGATTATCATATTCACCCATCTTATCTTCTCTTACTATGAATACAATTTATTCTTGTGTGCATTATTCCCATATCCTACTGAATTTGGTGAGATTTCTTCTAGCACAAATGCCTTTACCGAATGATTCCCATGATCTTGGGATACCATTCAAAGTAGTTATTGTGGCTTCTGCTTCCTCAACATTGTCTCCAATGGCTTCTAGCTATTCCTTGATCTGGGAGACCCTTGTGAAGTAATATTGTTTGTTTTCTGATTTTTTAATATTCACGCCCTTGAGTTGAGTTCTAAAGGTCATCTTTCTATTCATGTTGTTTCTTTCATGCAAGTTGGTCAAAGAATCAAACATCTCCTTGGGAGTCTTCAAGGAGGATACATTTGGGATCAAGTGATATTTGATGGAATAAAAAATGATCCTCTTTCTCTTGACTATATTATTCTTATGTTTAGCTTTGTCTTCATTTCCCTCTGGCCCTACAACTTCTCCTTTAACATAGTTTTCCAAATCATGTTCTTCTAGTATAAGAAGCACTCTATACTTTCATGCCTGAAAGTTCTCAGCTCCTTCAATCTTATCCGTAAGATTGGTATTGTTTGTCATATTGATAAAATTAGAACCTCAAATGGAAATAAGAAGAATTGTCTTTACCAATAATAGTGCTCCAACTAGGAGCTTGCTTCAAGGTCTTTCTGGAAAACTGATTTTGGTTGACCTAGGGTTTGACTAGAGAAACCCAATTTTTCAAATTTGGAATTTTGGATATTTGATTGGAAAGAGAGATGCACCTCCTCAAGGTGATTTAGGCATGGGTCCTATTTTTCCGGATCAATGGACATAACTGCAAAATATTTGATGCCCTAGTTTTCCCGGTATCAATGTCAGGACAAAAAATGAAAATCCACGGAACTGGAATCTGCCTCCACAAGAATATGTGCCCTCCTAGGGAGATTTCAATGGACCTCCTTTTCAGTTGATCTATGGAGGGGATTTCTCATAATGGGAAACCCTATTTTCCAACTTTCGTCAGTTATGACTACAAAAAGGCTTCTTTCATGATGGATCTGATACCACGTTAGAATTTTGATATTTTCAATATGATATCGAACAATTTGCATTATATCAAGATAATCATAAGCAATAGGATCATTGAAAGAAAGAAAAACACGTCACAACAAAAGAGCACAAATATTTTCCTCTAGGAAACCATAAGGGAGAAAAACCATCAACTTCTTGCGTATAGATTCAGTCAACAAGAACAATGCCAAACCAAGATAAGATGATCCCAAAAGATAAGAGCAACTTCTTCTTCTTCCTGGCAAACTTCTTCTTCTCTCTTTTGTGCACTTTCTTGAGAAAATTTGTGTGTCCAAATGATAGGAGTCTCTCCTCTATTTATCCTCTTCATGTGAGTGACCTTTTACCCTAACTGTGACAAATTCTCTTTCTTGTTAGGTCGGCTTGTCTAGGGAGACTCAAAATAACATTTATATAATGTTTCTTTGGGCACTATTGACCATAATTACAATGGAAGGTTTTCATTGATCCTTTCAAGACTTTTATATAACCAATTACATCAATAACATCCCCTAAGGAGGTATAAAAATAATAGAATAAAAGTACGACAAGAATATCTTTTGAAATTACACAATCTTCAATAAATACGTATGATGACCTTCTGCTTTGCACTTGATACACCATACTTCTTCTTGTTTCTCTTTTCCTTTCTTAATATCTTGGATATGAAGTGACAAATTTGTTAATTATGTTTGAATTTGGGCAATGCCTTTATCATCCTCTCCTACTAGAGATCTATCTCTAGCTTCATGGCAATTTCAAGATCCTTAGACTACAAAGCAACCTTCCGGGGCATCATTCTTAACCTTATATGTGGCAACAATGCAACCATAAACCATTCTTTATGTTATGCTTTAGGAATCTGAAAGCTTACTTGATCCATCAAAGTTTTAAATTGTTAGTCGAAGTCCCACACTAATTCTTTTGGTGTTTGCTTAATCTCTTTTAGCTCGGTGATACACTTCGACTTAGACTTAGGATTTTTGAAATAAACTATCAATGCAATTCTAATCTCTGCTAATGAATTATGTCGGGCTCCTGTTGGTACAATAGAAAATTTCATAAACCATTTCAATGCACGATCTCGGAAGGTCATTAACAACCGTGCTCTTTTTACATGGTCATCCTAAACTTGTTTAACATTCCATATAGCTCCACAAAGAAACCAATCATATTTTGGGTCTTCCAACCCATTCCCATGAAAAACCCACAATATCATATCATCTCCTTCCATTTACTTTTTAAGAGGTATTGAAAGAATCTAAACTTTAGGACAAACACTTGCAATACCTTGACTAATTGAACCAGTATTCTGATTACTTCTACTAGTATTATTTGCTTCCACAAAATGTGACAGGCTATTAGTTTCTACCTTAGTTTCAAGAGATGCACATGGTGTCATGGGTATGTCGCAGTGTCAAGCATGAGATGTATCAATTAGATCTCCCTTCAATTTGAGCCAATAGTATTTCTCTTCTTCTTCTGTACTATACGATTCTTCCCTGAGCTATGGTGCGACATTGTAGTCACCTCCTTCAGTCACACTGCAAACCTTATTTCACCCTTTTGCAATATTTTTCATCTTACTATGCCAGAATATCCTTCCACTTCGTAGAAATCCGCATTCATCCTCTATCTTGCTTTCTTCTCTTTTTTAGCATTTTAAATCACCTTTCTTTGACATACTCTCAGACCTTCCCCTGGTTAATAAACATTTCCCGATGTGCAAAGATACTTACTTTTCATACTCCATTCCCATAACACATTTTTCACAGAGTAAAATATAATCCATGGATACAGGGACTTCAAATATCTACTCCACGGTCGTTTGAAAACTTCTCTTTCAACCGCACTATAAGTCTTTAAAGTTTCTACAACTCGGTAATGTAACCTGCAAATATACTATCAAACCAATAATCAACAAGATGAGAAATCTTATTATTGGTATCTTTAAGGGTTCATATCAACTTAGGAGTCCAAATTGTTGCCTCACCACCCCAAAAACATTTATTTTGTTTAGCTAAACTTAACAACCATTCTTGTAATATAATAAGTAACTCAACAAGAAAATCTCATGTAGATATGTAAAAACATACCTTTCTATCCATTCTTTGAAGTTGATCTTTGCATTCCTATTATATTCCTTAACTTCTTTTCCATCCAATCCAGAATCTCTTGCTTAGTCGAATGCCGCATCCACATGCCCTCCAATCGCAGATCTCGGTCCCAACAACAAAACCATTCATTGGCTCAGTTATGGGCAGGCCCATGTTCACTAACAATATACCAACAAAACTTGAGATAATGTCTGACATTACCTGCAAGCAAGTGAAGTCTCACCCAAAGTACTATGGGTGCTACAAGAACCATGTTTCTATAGTAGCGAAGGGGATGGAAATATGTTCTACCAAAAATCCCATTAACCAAAATCAGACATACATCAATTAAATTGTAGAGAAAAAATAATCCATACATCAACTGCGTGGTAACATTACAACTTAAATTAAACAAAAATTATTAGTATTATTGATATTTATCACCATTGAGTGAATTATATATAGCAATCACAAAAATAAACACTCATAAGGCACTAGATATTTTTATGTGGAAACCCAAATAGGATAAAACCATGAAAATGCTTGGTAGTCATAGATCTTGTTACATTAAACATTTCAGTTTTGATCTGCACACTCATCCTTTAAAATCGAAGCTGACATACCAATTTTTCCTATTGATGTTTGCGGTCGTGGTTCCATGTGATTTAATTTAGCACTGGTTCATCCACGTCGTATACACACCACTGTGTTTTAGATATACAAATGCACCAATAAAAATCATCCGCCAAAGTCATTGCCCGCTCACCTTCGCTAGGAACCTCCGCTATAAATGAATATTTGGGATCTTTTTAGAGGAGTATTTGCAAAAACATCCACTAGAGGTTCTATTCATGTATTGCGCTAAACGTGATACCAAATGATTCCACTTAATATTTAAGATTCAATGAAAACCTAAAGATTGCATAAAAGATACTGCTAAAATATGTTGATTCTTGTGCTTTTACAATCAAAATCGAATCCCGAAGTTAGAATTGTGTACATTGAATTATGATCACCAATCAAGGAAAGGATCAACCATACTCCCAACTCAGAAAAAAATAGTTGCGCCACCCTAGTTGTCATGAAAGAGCCATTAATGTTGATATGGATTTTATTCATCGTGTAATACTTTTGAGTGCATACATCAAAGCTCTCCTTCATCAAGAATCCTTATCTTAGTTGTGTATATGTAGTTGAAGCAAGTAATGAATTCCTTCAACCTTTGAAGCTCAACTTGTGAACATATGTCATCATGCAAGGAGTCAATATTCACCCTCGCAACCAGGCCTAGAATTTCAAATTTTGTGTTCCTGTTAATTGAAAAAATATTAACAGTTACATGTTTTCCGTAGTTGCCATTTTATGTTTTAAACTTCACAAAGTGTCAATTTATTTTTTATGTTTATATGCAAATATGACTATAAATATTTACATATTTTTTACACTTATTTTAAGTTCAAACCTAAGATAAACATTAAAGTCGTTCCTTTAGACATTCATTAGCTCAAAAGTTGTAACCAAGGCATTAATCTCATATGATTAACATAAATTTTTAAGAAGAAAAATTCCAAGGGAATATCCAAGGGCTGATAAAATTGAAAGCACACAAATATACATAAATATAATAGAAGCAAATATAAAATTCTAACCATTGCCTAAAAATAAAGTGAAAAATGAAAGGCCTCACCAAGTGAAACACTACTTAAGTGTGCTTTAATTGTATTCTAATTTGTTGTCCAAATATGGGGTCAAAACCACTCTCGAAGGTTCTTACAAGCTTTCAACTCTATTAAAAAATTTGGTATCTCTCTTTGGGTCGCCTTCGATTCTTCTTCTTTTAGAAAGAGAGAAAATATATTTGCATGCGGTTCTTCCAATTGGTGAGACTGGAATTTACCACCCAGCAAGGCATAATAATGAGAAGTGATGTCCCCTCCCATCCGCCCGTAAATAACCTACCTACAAAAAAATTAGTATCTATTATTTTTCCTTCTTAGAAAAGAATTATGTCCAACCTATTTCAGGACCTATGCCGTAATTTCCAGAGTACTCGGACTCCACAAGGCATATATGTTTTAAGAGAGAATGTAAAAAGAATAATGAACACATCGAAGACCTAATATATCTCTAAGAAATAAAGTAAACAATGAAATTCCATGGGAATTCAAGTCCATAACAATACCTTTGTTGTTAGATAACGAGCCCAAGACTTTCCAGACTTGAAATTCAACCAAAAAGAGAAAAACAAAAAAAACTAGGGATATCATCGTAACTAAAACAAAAATTTTAAATAAAAGTTTGAATTCACAAAAACCCTACTAGTTGCTTGACTTGTGTAAATCCAAATTGAAATGTCTTCGAGCTTGAAATGCGCAGGGCACCGCAACCGCATACTTCAATGGGAAAAAAACTAATTGTTTTCTATTGGGTGCCAGAAATACCCTTTTTCGCCAAACCATGTTTAACCCTTTTTTCCCTTTTGCCTCCCATTTACAGTGAAGTCCTTACCTTTTCCAAAAGAACAAGCATGGATTCTTAAGGTATAAATCATTATTACTTGTTTCATTAATGCTTGATTTTATTTATGATTATGAACTTTATATTTCATTTACGTTGATCCGTTATTGGTTTATAAGAAAGGTTCAAAATCTCTAGGTGTTCCATGTGTAACGGCTCGTTGAATTCGAATATGAGTAATGCGTGGCATCAATTTCTCGTTTGATGATTGGGTCTAAGCCGTTAATGAGAGAAGCTCAGATGTCCTTCCACGTATCTAGCTGAAACTGCCCGAGCATCTTTCCTCACTATCTAGAACACATTCGGCTTGTGAAACAATTAAAATTAAAAATTCATTCATTATTATGAACTGATTTTATGTAATGTAATAATAGCCGCAACTGTTCTTATTTAATTCGGAAGCCTGAAGATCGTAGATCTTCATGGCTGCCTGATATTAATGAAATTGAACTGTTCCATTTCTATATAAGTATGAACAGGCAATTGGAGCTAGGGGTTGGCAATTTGAAAGAAATCATAGCAGAGGAGACTGTAACTATACTTTGATCATTTTAATAAAGGAGCACCATTTATCAGTACTTTCTTGTTGTAGATCTTGCTAAGCCTTCAACAACATCTATGTTCGAAGGCCAGGGCCCACTTTCTTATAGAGTTGTTGGTAGTAGTAGATGTTGTAGCTTTTTTTTTGCTTGGTGTGCATTTTCAGTTTGATACATTCGTAGACAGCTGCAACAGTATTTATAAAACAATTACATTATCATATTTTCCTTCGGCTTGTTGTAATAGCATGGTGTGACAACCGACTATGTAGGATAATCCTTTTCTTTGTGCAAAGTGTGTTGATTAGTTGTAGTTGTTACAGCCATGCTTAGCTACTGTGGAGTATTTCCATTTACCTTTCTTAGAGTTTATTGAATTATACATATCATTGCTTTTATGAATTGGTTGTTTTGATTGATGGTTTGTGATTGTTCTGGTTTGGTAAAATAGGATTTAACATCTTGCAAAAGTAATTCTAGATTGATTCATTCTTAGATCATAAATCGTAGAATTGATATTGTAGGAATCAAAATTCCTTTAAGTTCTTAGATTGATAATTTAAATTGGTTTTTACAGGAAGGTGAGTTGACTGAGTAGTGATTAGGATTTAATGATTTGTATTTCATTAATCAACTACTTAAATGTTTATGCATATATTTTGCTTAGTTTTCTTTGAAATAAACAAACTTCCCTGGGTTGACAATTTATATTGAGCACTGTGCTAAGCTTGTTATGAAAATTAATGAGTATATAGAGTGACCAACATTTTGGTGTCGTTGTCGAGAAGGTAATTGATAGACATAGTTAGTAGTTGATTGGTTCGATTTCATTAGCAATTCTGATTTTTAGGGTGCAGGGGCGATAAGACGCAGTGAAGAGTTGTGCATCCTTCAGCAAATTGAACGGGTTCCTACCCCAAGGATCAGGTATGATTATTTAAGCGTGCATGAATACAAGAAGAAATCAACAGGAAACCCCCAAAAGCACTAACTTTTCAGGTGGAAGAGGTCGTGGCTATAACCCAAGCCTAGGAAGACAGACATTCATTAATGAACTAATCGCTAGGGTTGATTCTTCTACTATAGCCCTATATCGTAGATCATCTTTCATAAGAAGAAGCCATGTTCCTCCTAGGATGGAGTCATCGGTAACAACTATGGAGAGACAGGTAGAAGCTACCACCCCATCTGGTATCCATGCAGAGTGAACTCTAGAGGTTAGGGGAAGCTCTGTGGGGGTAGGTGGACCGAAGGAGGTCTATCGAATCAACAGATAGGAGGTTACTAAAGAAGAGTGGTTGCAATTTCGACAGGATTTTGAAGATCAGAAGAAACAAGATAAGCAAGAGGAAGAGGAAAACATGAATAACAAACGTCATCATGTCGATCGTGAAGAAGTAGTAGGGGACAATGATAATGATAATGGCGACATTCAACATGAGGAGACAATTGCTACACTTCAGTTCATTAGTCGACAGACAATTGGACAAACCCCGATGAAAAATATTTCACCTTCAGTACTATCGAACTTCCATGGTAACTGTACTAAGGATCCAGATGAATTTCTCTTCGAATTTGATATTCTATGTCAAAGCTACGACTATATCTCTGGTGAGAAGAAATTGAAATTATTTCCTGCCACCTTGAAAGGTAATGTCTTACGATGGTTTATGAGTATGGGTGGTGAAACTGTTACAATGTGGGATCAGATGAAACGGGTATTTCTTGCGAAGTACCAAGAATGTTGCAGAATGAAGGATAAGAGAGAGGAACTATTTAAGATGGTGTAGAAAGATGATGAAATTTTGGAGGATTTTGTAGAAAGGCTTATGTATAATGTGCAGAGATCGGGCCATACTAATATTAGAAGAGATGTACTCAAAATTATTTTGTTGCGTGGGATAAGAGAAGACTTCCTTTACATGCTTAATTTATTAGGGAAGGGAGACGTCTCTAAAGAACCTTTCGATCATATTGTGGATTTATGCCGATGATACTCTAAAGGGTCTTCTAGAACCAGTACAAGGGAACAAGATGTCTTTACACGAGCACAAAATTCAGTTAGTGGAGGGGCTACTCAGGCAGAGATAGGTAACCTTCTCAAAAAATTTAAAATTGACATGATGAGTTCCATTTCCTCACAGTTGGATGTCATGAGAGCAAAGCATAAACAAGTGGCCAAAGATCTGATACTTGGGGTATATTGCCCTAAGTGCATAAAGAAACACCCATTGAGGGAATGCCCACTTAACAAGGTGGAGGTATGTGGGCTGTGTTATTTAGAACATGACACTAAAAACTGCCCTTCATTGCCAAAGTTCAAAGTAGTCTTTCAAGCATACACTGTGGACACGGAGCAATCCCTCTTTATCTCGCAGAAGAAGTTGTGGAAACCTTGGATTCCAAGTATAAATTCAGACCCTACATGTTTCAAATCTTGGAATAATGATAATAATCAATTTACTCCACAATACTCATATCCTAATACATAGTGGCACCCACCTACACAACCTGCAATGCAATATACGACCCCTTGGGCTTCATGGGCACCACACTCAAGCCAACAAGACCCTTAGTCTCTAGGACGGAGAAACCCATATCAGGAAACCAGTTTCCCCATAAGTAGGCACCTTATCCATAGTATCAACAGCGATAGCTGCAATTCCCTAACAATGTACACCAATGGGTGCACCACTCCGTCCTCAAATGCCTGCTCAAATTAACCCCAATCCTAACAAAAAGGCAGTGCAACAATTTGAAACTTCTAGCATGCCAGCTTACTCCATTTCCCCTCTCTCTTGCAATGATTTACATTTACGATCAGGGAGGGTAGTGGAACCGATTGTCATTGAGGATGTTCCATCCCCTATGATCGAAGAGGGAATGAATCAATGATTTGAAAATTCATCAGTACAAAAATCCCCATTATTGAGGATGTTAAAACACCAGTCGAAACTCCAATTGAAACACATGATGAAACACCAACTGAAACACTTGCAGAAACACGTACTAAGACTCAACCTACACAATTTTTGAGAGAACAACCGTATCTTGAACGATTAGCCTTGCAGAAAGCAGTGGAACAACCTCATTTCAACCTTCTAGGAGAATTGAAAAATGTTTATGTCAAGATTCCATTATTACAATCCCTACACGATGTACATATCTATGCCAATATTGTTAGAGAACTGGTTGTAAAAAAAAGGAAGGAAGCCTAAGAATCCTCCTAAGTGCATGTAGTGGGGAAGTTATCTAAACTTATGATGGGGAGAGCTCCACTAGCTAAATATGATGACCCAAGTAACCCCATTGTTACAGTATATATTGGGCACACCCATATCCCCAACATTTTGGTTGATTTAGGCGCTTCAATAAATGTTATGATCATTGAGACTGCAAAGAAATTAGGACTCACTAATCTCAGTTCTACCCCTACCATATTAGAAATGGATGACAGATCTACTATCAAACCTGAAGGAATCCTGGATGACCTGGTAGTCTTTGTTGACTCATGGGAGTACCCTGTAGGGATTGTTATTTTACAACCTAAGTCGCGGCTGGGGGGACACCCGTTAATCTTAGGAAGACCATGGGTAGCCACAGAATATGCATGTATCAGCTGTAGGTCAGGATCCATGACAATTTCTGATGGAACCAACATCAAAAACCCGACCTTATATCCTCCAGCTCGACCAAGCTCAGATTATGAAATTTCGTTATGGATGGATTTGGAGGAGGAGGAAGGTACTCAACCATTGCTGACAATTGGGAGGGCCCTGACTTTCAAAACAGAGACTGAAGACTACACCATTTGTAGTTTTATTAGTGGGATCATTTTCGTCACCAGACAAGCATATCATATCTTGAATGGCACCTTAAAAGAACAAGAACAATATTACGGAAGAAATCCTAGTCAGTAACACTGAAATAATCGTATTCCAGTAGAAATCGAACCAGGGAAAAGATTGAATATTAATCCTAATCTCAAGAACGATGAACTAGAACGTTTGATTACGTTGCTAAAATGACATAAGGGGGCCTTTGCTTGGGAATATACATGCATGAGTGGTATCCCCTCAGGAATGTGTACTCGCCACATTTATATCTCTAAAACCTGCATGCCAACCTCAACGCAGAATGAACCTGAACTTAAGAGACATTGTGAAGGAAGAAATCCATAAAATTTTGGAGGAAGGTTTTATGTATCCTATTTCAGACAGTGAGTGGGTTTCCCCACTAGTGATCATACCCAAGAAAAATGGGAAATGGTGAATTTGTGTAGATTATAGGGAACTGAATAAAGCAACACATGATGACCACTTCTCTTTACCATTTATCGATCAGGTTTTAGACACCCTTTCTAGAAGAATATTATTTTATTTCCTGGATGGTTTTAGCGGATATAATCAGATCCATATTACCCCTGAAGATCAAGATAAAACCACCTTCACTTGTCCTTGGGGCACCTTTGCATGTAGGGTGCTTCCTTTTGGGTTGTGTAATGCACTAGCTACATTTCAGCAAGTTGTAATCGGAATTTTCTCTGAGATGGTAAATGATTGCATGGAAGTTTCTATGGATGATTTCACCCCATATGGTAGTGGTTTTGATGAAGCTCTAAGAAATTTGGAAAAAGTTCTAGAACGTTTTGAACAAACCCACCTATCCCTGAGCACTGGAAAATGTCATATGATGATGAGCGAGGGTATAGTTCTTGGGAATTTTATCTCTACTGCGGGAATCTAGGTGGATCAGTGTAAGATAAAGGTAATTGAAAATATTCCTACTCCTGGGTCCCAGAAAGAGGTACATAGTTTTCTTAGACATGGTGGCTATTATAGGCGATTTATAGAATTTTTTTCTAAATTAGTATCTCCTTTATTTACTTTATTGATGAAGGATGCACAATTTGTTTGGACAGAGGCATGCCAGGAAACATTTGCATAACTGAAGAAAAGGTTATCTACAACACCTATCCTAAGAGGGCCTAATTGGACCCTGCCTTTTCACATCTCTTATGATGCTTCATATACTGCCATCAGAGCAGTTTTGGTACATCATGAATGTCACAGCCCATATGTTATCTATTATGTTAGTAAAAATATGGCTCTGTTGAATTGAACTATACGGTAACAAAAAAAGAGTTCCTTGTCATTGTTTATGCCATTAATAAATTTAGGCATTATATTACTGGGTATTCTACTTTTTTGCATATTGATCACTCAGCTATTATATATTTAATGAATAAACCTATTACTAATGATAGAGTGACTAGGTGGTTGTCGCTACTAGAAGAATTTGATATAACCATTGTTGACAGACTAGGAAAGGAAAATGTGGTTGCAGGTTTCCTTTTCTGACTAACTCATAACGACGATGATTCACTAGTCAAAGACTCCTTTCCGGACGAACACTTATTCGCAGTCTCAGCTTATTCCACATGGTATGCAGACATTGCTAATTATTTGGTTGCAGGTAGACTTCCAGTGCACTTATCAAAACGAGAGAAGAGAAGGATCATACAATAAAGTGCGAGATACTATTGGATCGAAGGTTATCTCTTCTACACAGGGCTTGATTTGGAATTCAGACATTGTGTTAGGGAAGATGAGATTCACAACATCCTGAAGGCATTCCATGATGAGCGCTATGGGGGGCATTTTGATGATAAGAGAACTGGTCATAAGACATTAAGGATGGGGAATTTTTGGCCTACCATGTTTCGGGATGCAAAGAAGTATGCTCAAGCCTGTGATAGCTGCCAAAGAATGGGCCAACCGAACAAATTGGATGAAATGTTGCTTTAGCCACAGTTAGTGGTTGAACCTTTTGACACATGGGCTCTGGACTTTGTAGGGCCTATCAACCCTCCATGAAAAAAGGTTTATATCTTGGTTTGCACTAATTACATGACTGAGTGGGTGGAGGTTGTGGCTTTGGTAAATGCCAATGATCAAGTTGTGATAGATTTCTTATATGGAGAGATCTTCACCCGCTTTGGAGTACTGAGAGAGATAGTAACAGAAGGAGGACCGCAGTTTGTGTCCCATAAAATGGAAGCCTTATTTCAGAAGTACCATATTCAGCATCGAGTAACTTCACCATATCATCCACAAGCCAATGGCCAAGTGGAAAGCACGAATAAGGTAATCGAGGCAATCTTTACAAAAACAGTGAAGAACCACCGTAAGGACTGGGCTGAAAGGATTCCATAAGCATTACGGGCCTATCGTACTACATGACGTAATAGTACAGGTTTCTCCCCATATGAACTAGAGTACAGAAAGAATGATGTTTTTCCTATTGAATTCGAAATCAAAAACCTAAAGACAACTATAGAGGCAAACTTGGACTTAACGGAGGCTCAGAAGAACCAATTGAATCAATTGAATGAATTAGATAAGAAGCGCATCGATGTTGTACATCAAACAACATTAATTCAACAACAACACTCCAAATGGCATGATAAATTTATAAATAAAAAGGTATTTTGCGAAGGAGACTCGGCTTTGTTATATGATTTAGGGTTCAAAAAGGATTTCAAGGGAAATTTACGCACAGGATGGCTAGGACCCTACATAATAGATAAGGTATTTGACAATGGAACCATTCGTTTAACCATTATTGATGATAATCATACACCTCTATTTGCAAATGGTCATTGGTTATGGCTTTATCATAAACCTATCTCAAAATATTCGTTTATCTCTCATGTTGCAGCTGATCCGGACTGTCAATTGGTACAGGAGCAGGTTTTTTCCCCTATTTCTGAGAATTTTTAAAATCCACTGCAAATTCCACACACAAAATGTTATATAAATAAATCGTTTGATTTCCTTTGTTATTTTAAGATATGATTGGTTTGATGTTTTTGAGAATTGTGTACAGGAATTCACGTGAATGTTCACTTAGAAGAAATCAGTCGTGACGGGCCAAGCGATTGTAGGATTTTGGACGATTCTTCTCAATTTGAATTACTCCTCGAAGAGAAAGTGAACAGAATTGCAGACCTCTGTTGAAAAGTTTATCATTTTCCCATGCTTTTACCAAAGTTCCGCTCAAATTTTTTTTGGCGGAAACTCCACTAACTGCCTATTTTTATCCGCTGCAACTCCGCTATTTTTCGCATCAAACTGGTTATTTTTCCTATGCAAGTCCGCTATATTCCGCTGCAACTCCACTATTTTTCTCACTAAACTGGCTATTTTTACGCTGCAACTCTATCATTATTCTCACTAAACTGGCCATTTTTCTGCTGCAACTCCACTATTTTTCTCACTAAATTGGTCATTTTTTCGCTTCAACTCCGCTATTTTTCTCACCAAACTCATTTATTTTTATGTTGCAACTCCACTATTTTTCCGATAACTCTGTTATTTTTCTATTGCAACTCTGTTATTTTTTCGCTACAACTCTGTCGTTTTTCCGCCAACTCCTGTTGCAACTCCGCCGGTATTTTTGTTAAAATATCACTAAAATTTTGCCGCATCTCGGGTGGATTGTCAACGAAATATTTCTGCTTTATGATGACATTTTGTCAAATATCCACCACTCTGCTATAGTTCCTTCATGCGCCCTGGAAATTCATACTAGCACAAACGTGTTCAATGTGCTCATTGGATGACGGCTAGTTTGTTCTATGACTGCGCATGTGTAATTATCTCCCTCTCGATTGTTTTGGAATCAAAGGAAGCCATATCGCAAAGATGACAGCTTGATACGATGATGACAAGGTACAAGTTTTGATTATAAGCATCATCAAGTATGAACTGATATCTTATAATGATTATATTCTACCTTTTTAATCCTTGTCAGTCTCCTATAACCAATCAATCTTTAAGTGAAGCTGAAATATTCCACCTGCACTTATTTAATGACTGTTGTCCTATTCAACCCATACGATAACCTGTTAAATTATCATGTTTCTTAACTATGCCTACTTTTCAAAAATATCAACACAAACCTTGACTATCTATTTACAGTGTTCAATTGTTGCATATCCAACGATTGATACTGTAAGCTGTTACATTCACCATCAGAGCTAGCAAAGGAGAAACAGTATGGGTCCTCCAATAAGATACAACCCCAAGAATTTAGACTCCTTGCATGAAAACAAAGAAGTCTTTGGCATCTTTAGGGAATCTGGGTGGATCGAATACTTTCAAATACTAAATGGTTTTCATGAGGAGACGACATTCCAATTATCCATGAATTTGACTGGAGATCATTCGGATATCAGAGGACTGAGAATAGATGTACCATAATAGACTTTGGTAGAAGTCACAGGGTTGCCCAGAATTGGGAATAGATGGTTTTTCCAGAAGAGACACAAATTGATAGTAGTAGAAGACTTCCTTGTTGCAAGAGAGTGTTATGTAACCAAGTCCCAGATATAGCATAAAAAGAGCAGAAATAGTCAATAAGAGAGTATTCCACGCCTAAAAAATGAATAGCATAGATAAATATCAATCCTCTTTGAGGGAGGAACCTCCTTACACAATGTATTGAGTACAAAAGACAAGATAAGATACTATGATGACTAAAATTAGAATATATCCTTCTTATATATAGGAGATAAAGGCGTACAATAACAACTAATAAACCCACTAATAGACCCAAGCCTACATAAATAATATGTAATGCACCAAAATATAGGGGGTAATGTGCCACACTATATGGTGTAATGTCTCATTATTAAGGGCTTAACATGCCCCTCCCCTTCAAAAAGTGTTGTCCTCAACGCTGAAGTAGTTCTGGATGTTGATGTATAAAGGACTCATCTTCCAATGTTGAATATTTTGTGGGTAAGTTCTTCCATTTAATGAGATACTCTAAAATTGATTGATTTCGAAGCTATCTAGTTCGTATTTCAGTAATTTCTTTAGGCTCCAAGATGATTTTTCCTTCCTCATCAAGTTTTGGTAACATCGTTTGAACTGGTAGCTTGTCACCAATAACCTTCTTTAAACAGGAAACATGGAAAACTGGATGGACTCGTGAAGATGCAGGTAGTTCCAATTTATAGGCCATACTAACAATATTTTGTAACACCTTATAGGGACTGTAGTATTTAGGTGATAATTTATTATCCTTCTTGGTGTTCTTCAAGGACATCTATTTAAATGGTTGTAGTCTTAAAAACACCCAATCCCCAACATTAAGGCTTCGTTCACTACGGTGTTGATATGCTTGTTGTTTCATTCAATTTTGTGCTAGATTAAGGTGGTCCTTTAAGAGTTGAAGAACTTGTTGTTAATGCTCCATGTGGTATTCCACTGCTTGAACCTTAGAGTCTCTTAGTGAAGATGTGATGGATGGTAGCCATATAGTGCCATAAATGGGGTCATTTTTATGATGTATGGAAGGAAGTATTATACCACCATTCTGCCAAGGGTAACCACTTGACCCATTCTATTTGTTTATCTGCTGCAAAACATCGAAGATACCCTTACAAACATGTGTTTACTATATTTGTTTGTCCATCATATTGAGGGTGATAAGATGAGATATGAGCCAATTGAGTACCCAAACAATAAAATAATTCGGTCCAAAAATTTCCAGTGAAAATGGGATCCTTGTCACTTACTATAATATTTGGAGTACCATGTAGTTTTTGTGATGTCTCCATAAAAGAATTAGTGACCATGTGTGCTTTGAAGGGGTGAGATATTGCACAGAAGTGTGCATATTTAGTAAGTCTATCAACAACCACCATGATGACACTCTTTCCTTCATACTTTGGTAAACCTGTGATAAAATCCATCGAGACCTCTATCCACCTTTGGCTTGGAATGGAAAGTGGTTGTAGGAGACCAGGGGCCTTAATTGTTTCCACTTTATTTTTTTGGCAACCAAACATTCTGCCACAAATTTTTGAACATCAGTTTTAAGACCATCCCAAAAAATATCTTTCTTTACCCTGTGGTAGGTTTTTAAGAAACTTGACTGCCCTCCTATCGGTGAAGAGTGGAATTCAAAAGGTACCATTTGCTTGAGCTAGGAACTCTTACCAAGATATAAGCGATCCTTGTACCATAACAAGTCATATTTCCACATAAATGTATTAGAGGCACTAGGATCCTGCTGCAAATTTTGAATAAGTGTCCATATTTTTTCCTCATTTTTCCATTTGTCCATTGCTTTGGCTATCCTATCTAGTTGGACCATCGAAATAGCATAGAGTAATGCTTCAATATCCTCATCTTCCCTAGAGAGTGCATATGCAACAACATTTTGCTTCCCCTTTTTGTAGATGATTTCAAAGTCATATCCCAACATCTTTGTTACCCATTTTTGTTGCTCTTTTGAAGATAGCCTTTGTGCCAAGAAGTATTTAAGGCTATCATGATCAGTTTTAACCTTGAAATGTATCCCTATAAGGTAGGGGCGCCATTGCTTCAAAACATGTAGCATTTCCAACATTTCCTTCTCATAAATGGGATTTTTTAAGTTCTTTCCCTTGATTGGATGACTTTTGAATGTAATAGGGTGTCCTTCTTGCATTAGTACAACTCCAATTCTATTTCTTGAAGCATCACATTCCATAATAAAGGTTTTTGTGAAATCTGGTGTCACCAAAATAGGAGCTATACACATGGCCTCTTTGAGTTGTTGAAAGGCTTGAGTTGCCTCTAGAGTCCAAGAAAATGCATCTCTCTTCATTAACGATGTTATAAGAGCTTATATTCTTCCATAGTTTCGAACAAACTTGTGGTAGTACCCTATCAGACCTAAGAATCGTCGCATATTCTTCAGGGTTTTGTGAATCATCTAGTCCATCATGGATTTAATTTTTTTAGGGTCTATCTTGACACCTTCATGAGATACAATATGACCCAAATACTATACCTCCTTTATCCCAAAGAAACATTTTGAGGGTTTTTCATACAGTTATTTCTCCTCTAGTAGTTGTAGTACCCTATCAACATGTTGAACATGTTCTTCCCAAGACTTGTTATAGATTAGTATATCATCAAAGAATACCAGCACAATTTTTCTAAGGAAAGGCTTGAAAATAGAATTCATCAAACCTTGAAATGTGGAAGGTCCATTTGTTAGACCAAATGGCATGACCAAAAAATCATAGTGACTTTCATGAGTTTTGAATGTTGTTTTGGGGATGTCTTCATCCTTCATTCGAATCTGATGATACCCGAAACGAAGATTCAACTTTATGAAGACAACTGCTCCATGTAATTCGTCTAATAATTCATCAATGACGGGAATGGGAAACTTATCTTTAATGGTGATATTTTTGATCTCTCTATAATCAGGACACATACGCCATGATCCATATGGCTTGTGTACCATTACCATTGGTGCAGAGTAAGAACTTTGGCTAGGCCTAATTATGCCAGCCTCTAACAGATCAGCCACCATATGCTCAATTTCACTCTTTTGGATATAGGGATATCAGTAAGTTCTGATGTTAGGAGGAACACTATCTGGAATTAAGTGGATAGCATGATCAAAGTCACAAATAGGTGGAATACCTTTGGGAATATCTTCAAATACCTTGGAATGCTTATTAATGACCCTTAACAGATCTAGGGAGATAGGGAAATTTGAGGTTTTAACATCTAATGAGCATAATTGTGCAAATATACCTTGATGTCCCTTTTTTAACAACTTTGTCATACCATTAGAGCTTATCACCTTGCTTGGTTTTCTTGTGATACCATTTAACTCATATTCTTTACCTTCCCATGAAAATTTCATGAAAATTAAAAACCACTGTTCCTAATGATTGTAACCATTGGACACCCAAGACAACATCGACACCACCCATTGGGATAGTAATCATTGGACTATTCAATACATATTCCCCCATAGGCAGATTGATATTATGGCATTTCCCTGAGCAATTCATAGTTCCTCCATCTGCAATCATTATTTGAAATTCTGATGCTGGATAAACAAAGTGAATAAGAACTTTGGCTAAGTTGCAGTGAATGAAATTATGAGTACTACCAGAATCAATCAACACTATTACCGTATTCTTTTTGATGTATCCTTCTATCTTGAAAGTTTGAGGAGTGTTAATTCTAGCCAATACATGGCAAGATATGGTGGGAGTAATTTCTTCTGAAGTAGCCTCTTCTATTTCTTCTGAAGTCGCCTCTTCTTGAGATGTTTCCTCTTCTTTTGGCTCTTCCTCTTCACAATCTATGTAGAATAATTTATTTTCGTTGCAATTATGTCCCTTACTATACTTGTTGTCACAATTAAAGCATAATCATTTTTCTCTTCTTTCATCTAGTTGTTGGGGTGTCAACCTTTGTGGTGGTTTAGAAGAAGGAACATTATTTTCTCTATGTGTTGGAGAAGGCCTTTCTAATAGTCATTACCATATTTTTATTTTTAACCTTACTTGCCATCATGAAATCCTTCTCTAGCGATGATGGTTCAAAAGACGCACCTCATGTTGAATGTTATCTTTCAAGGTTCCAATAAAGAGATCTAACAAATTATCTTCTAAAATATTCTTCACTCTAAGACTTGGCTGCTGAAATTGCTTGATGTGATCTGTAACTGAACCTTTTTGCTTGAGATTTACCAACTGACTGAAGAAGGTGTTGATATTTATATCCCCATAATGTGCAATGAATTCTTCTGTGAATATAGACCAAGATATAATAGATTCCTTTTTACAGTCATTAATCCATTGGTACCATACAAACTGATCAGGTTATAAATACAAGGATGCAATTGTTACCTTTTGCATGGTGGGCACCTGGTGTATATCAAAGAATTGCTCCATCTAAAAAATCCACGTGATTGTATCCTTGCCATCAAACTTTCTCATGTCAATATTGGGGATAAATTAGTTTCTTGGACCTGAATTGAACCCGTAATTTTGTAGTGAATCATCAACTTTTGAGGACTCCAACTTCCTACTCTCCAATTGTTTTTCAATTTTCTCCAGACGTGACTGGAATAAGTCATATTTTTCCTCCTTATCCTCTTCTTGAGTAGATAATTGAGGAATAAACTTATGTTTGTTATCCTTGATAAACTCCTTCAAGTCTTGAAGATCTTCTTTACTAGCCATCCCTTTGAGATCGTCTTTAGTATCCATCTTCTTTTCCAATTTAGCAAAGTCATCAATTTTCACATTTCCTTTAATTATATCTTCCAACTTTGACACTCTAAAAGAAATGTCTTCCATTTCCTCGTATGTCGGGGGTGAATCCTCTGGGGGTTTGAGTGGAGTGTGATTCTCCCACTTACTTTTGGTGGCATTTTTAACAATATCACACCCTAGGGTTTGTTGATCAATTTGTCATTGATGCCAACAGTGTATGGTCATTGATGCCAACTATTGAGTCCTTGGTGCCCCTTGTGGAGCCCCTAAGGGTTAGTGTTTATTTTGTGGTTGTTTGTGCAAGAGGAGACCTTTTGACCTTGTCCAAGCCCAAGCTTGAAGCCCTTGGAATCCTTGGAACAATGAAAAAATCCCTGGTTACCCATTGACTTGCTCAAGTGCCCCTAAGTTGTATCTTGGTCCCATTTGAGTCCATTGTCGATTTCCTTACTCATTATTGATATTTGGTTACTAGTATTTGTGCTGCTTGTTATGCTTCTACTTGTTTTAGTCTCTTGATTGGTTGTTGGATGGATGATGTGGCTCATGTGTGTAAATTCTTTGATGTGTTGATGGTGAATCCCATTGCTTGCATTGGATGGTCTTGGGGTTGTTAATTTCTTGTGGGGTACTTGAGTCCGTAATCTTAGATCTTGATCCTCTTGCATGTGGAGACTTAGGTGTTGGAACCCACACTTATGGTGGTATATTGGAACCCATTCTTATGGGGTCCTTGGTGTCCTTGAAAGTTTAAGTCTTGAACCCACATAAATGTTTTGATGTCCCTTCTACACTATATGGTCATTGCCATCTAGTAGCCTTATGATCATGCATATGAATCCCATAAGGTGTTGCAAACTAGTGGTGAGGTCTTTGTACCCCTCTTTTGGGGTATTGGTACTCTTATAGTGATGAAGATATATATTGGAACCATTGGATATGTTTTTAATGATATGGAGACCTTGAACCATGATGATGTATGGTCCTATTTGTGGTTATATCGCTATTGGGATGTATATGGAGGTAGATCCCACATATGTTCCTTGATATGTTGAATAATACTTTGAAAAAGACTTTGAAACTCTTGTAGTTAGTGGTATGGTCTTTGGCACCCTTGTGTGTGGGGTCTTTGATGTCCTGTAAATATTGAAGAAATTAAAAGTATTAGAACAAGAATTTGCAAATAAACCCATCATAGGGAGATAGTCCTCATCAATCCATTTCCGTTGATATGTGGATCATCTTCTAACTCCTTACGGTTGAAGAGATATGAATTTTTGAAGTTGGGCTACCCCACCTTTTTGGGTGAGCCGACTAAACAAAAGAGATTTAATTATTTGTAATTTTGAATTGCATGTCGGCCCAAGGTAATATTTTTTATCCACAACCTATATAAATAGAATATCAAACATTTCATTTTTCCATCATCAATTCTCTTAGGAATTTCGCACATTTTGGAGAAAAGTGCTAAATTTTGTGACATAAATTTTTTTGGGCATCTTCACAAAAATTGGCATAACTTTCTCATAAAGAATTAGAATTACAAAATTTTTGGCTCATTGGAAAGCTTGTTACAAGGGCTGTGTAATTATAGGATATAGAGTTTCTTTTGGGTTTTCTACTTTTTATTCATATTGTGATCTTCAATAAGGTATGGTTCATGCTTCATGGTTTCTTTTGTAATGGCACATGTCTCTCATGGATAGAGTTCATCTTTGATCTTAAAGTCATTCAATATGTTATGAAGCCGGGCTATGGTGATGGTTTTCTTGGCATATATCTTGATGTGATATTGATATAGATCTTGATGGTTATCTTGAATGTTGTTGGCATGGATCTTGGTGTTTATCTTGATTGTTGTATAAGTGTAGTATTGAATGAAAAGTGGACATGTAAGTATTAGAAATTGTGAGTTATTTATTTGATCAACCTAAATATTTTCTTTGAAAACTAGTTTTACAAGTGTTGATCGTTGTGTCTTTGACCTAAGTGGAGTTGGATTGTTAATGACAACCTTTGACAGTGTTGTAAGTGATTATTTGCTTGATATTTGTTTGATTTGTTGACTTGATTTGAGTAGAGTCAAAAATCCTTTTGTGCCTAAGAGTTTATGATATTGATTGAGTTTGACATAGTTGGTTAAGTCCTTTATCTTATTGGTTGAGGTTATTTGGTTGAAGTATATCATGTTTAACTATCAAGTATTCCTTGGCTGTGATTGAGGTTGGTTGTCGTGTCATTGAGCTAAGTGTGTTTGGACAAAGTTTGGTTGACAGTATGTGAAGTCTCTTGGTTGATCAAATGTGTCTCTTACTTGATAAACAAGGCCAAGTAAGAAGGGTTGGTTGACTGTCAGAGCACTTGATTAGGTTAACAAAAATATATGATTGATTTGGCACAGGTACACAAGCATCTTGGTACAGTAGAGAAATATTGGCACAAGTTGCCTTATGTGAATTTGGTTTGACTCAAATTGGATGAGTCATATGAGCAGTTGGTTTGACCCAGGTGGACTGATTTTGGTGTGTAGACTCATATTGACTAAGTTGGTTGAAGTGAGAAACGGATTGAATGGTACATGTTGATTGTACAAGTTGATGAGTATTGTGATACAGTGGACAATGATCAGTTGATGACTAGTGATCAGATGATGAGCAATGGTTAGTAGTGGCAGTTGTTGTGCAATGTGGTACAGGTTGTGCAATGTGGTACAAATTGTGCAGTATAGCACAAGTGTTGATTAGAAGGTCTGTAGGATCAGTGCGGTTGTGGTTCAACAGTTTCTATCTTCATATCAGGGTGGCAAGATGGGGCAAGGAAAGGAGGTCATAGTCTCCTTCCGGTTGAATCCATAAAATTAGGGAGTGGAAACTTCCTTCAGGTCGTAGCCTGTAAATTAGGGGGTCATAGACTCCTTCCAGTTGAAGCTGGAAAATTGAAGTCTTTGTAATAAGGGGGTTATTTCCTCCTTCCAGTTATTTCTAGAAGACTATTTTAAAAATGCTCCCATGGTTTTCCCCCCAGGACTTGGGTTTCCACGTAAAAATATTGTGTACTGTGTTGCTATGCTTTCTATGTGATGATGATGATATGATGATGATAACAATGATGATGATGATATAATGATAATGTGATAATGCATAATATTGAATAAGTTGTTGATTATAAAAGTTGAAAAAGTAATAAAGACTGCACACAGAGATTCACCCCCCCTCTCTATGTTCCTGGTGTGTCCAACAGGGTTTACCACAAATATATCCTTCTACTAAAATCTATTCAAATGCAAAATGACATACCCTTTTCAAACCCTGATTGGAAGACTATTTTAGGGACGACTTGTAACTGAGGTAAAATTTTAATTGTGACTCCTCTAAGTTTGAAGAATTTTCCTGTAGTACCTTGATTTTTCCTCTTTCCAATGTCGTGGGTATGACCTAATTTGGATGAGCCAACAAAACGTTATTGCAAATATACCAAAGCTTCTTATTTTTGGCCTATCCATAAGAGCGAACTTGTACTATATTCCACGTGTCCATTGTTTTGTTTGTGTATTTGAAACTTCTACCACAGATACCCTGGTTCATCTTCTTTCATATGCAACTAGTCTCACTCCATTTGGATCTCGTATTCCTCAGATATGACATTTTTCCCAAGAACACCTGTTTTAGACTAGCTGTAGGACTAGTCAAAAACCCTAGCTTCCTTCGCAATTATCTCTGAAACTATAATGGATCGGGATCTAAATTTTGGATTGGAGATAGTTTGGACTGTTTTGGAAGTGGTTTTTTAAACTCAATCTCTGAATCCTTGTAGAAAAAATTTGTAGCGAAAGTGCCAAGATGACACATTTTACAAAATCCAGTCCCAAGGAAAGAGCTCCGATACCAAATGTTATGCAACACCAGATATAGCATAAAAAGAGAAAAAATAGACAATAAGAGAGTAATCCATGCCTAAAAAATGAATAGAAGAGATAAATATCAATCCTCTTCTAGGGAGGAACCTCTGTACACAATGTACTAAGTACACAAGACAAGATAAGATACTATGACGACTAAGATGAGAAGATATCCTTCCTATAGATAGGAGATAAAGGTGTACAATAACAAATAATAAACCCACTAATAGACCCAAGCCTACATAAATAATA
Organism: Pseudotsuga menziesii; assembly: GCA_001517045.1. Lineage (NCBI taxonomy): Eukaryota > Viridiplantae > Streptophyta > Pinopsida > Pinales > Pinaceae > Pseudotsuga > Pseudotsuga menziesii. The sequence continues at coordinate 270,644 of LPNX010630048.1, forward strand.
TGTAATGAACCACAATATAGGGGGTAATGTGCCACACTATATGGTGTAATGTGTCATCATTAAGGGATTAATAGAGAGGAGGTGCAGACTGCAGTCGAGGTTCAAGGGAATAGCACTTGAAACATTACCAAGACCTTGGGACCAAGAAGGTACATTACTTCTGAAGGAAGATATAAAACTATATATATTTATGATTTCTTCCTGGTTTCTCATTTACGCCATGGTAGATTGTTAAACATGCCATTTTATCTTCTACGAACCCTGCCAAATATGGCACATTATGTTGAAACATCTAGGCACCCATTGTCCTCTGTAACAAACCATGGGTTAATTAAACTACCAGTGCAAAGAACCTACGAATGACACAACCATACATAGGAGCAATTTATTGTTGGAGTTGGGGTACATCGAGCACCTGTAGTAAGAGGTGTTGGAGAAAGAGAGGTCGAGCAGAGCTCCTTGGATTCAGCTGGGGGAGGGGTGAAGAGTTATAAGAAGGTGGAGATGTTCAAGAAGAAAAATCGGGGGAAATTGTAGCAACAGCAAACCTGATAGAAGAAATGGTTGGGGTGACTGTGGTAGAAGACAAGACTGTGTCATTAGCAATTGCAGCAACAGAAGCAGAAGATGGTACAGCTACAGAAGCAGCGACAACGAAGGCTGGAGCTGTGAATGCGACGGTAGAAGAGGAAGAAGTTGGAGGAATATGAGATTTTTGGGAAATAAACCCGCAAGTTTTTTACATTGAATCTTCCTCTGAGATAAGACGAACTATAATTGAGGAAGAAGGACCTTTGGCAGAAATAGGAGAAGTTTATATTCTTCTTGTGCCACAAAGAAAGAAGAAAAGATCAATTATTAAAGAACAACCATTTGGTCTTACAAAAAGGAGAACTAGAGCTTCTTGGGTAGCAGAGGTAGCGAATATTGAAATCCCCATTTTAAGACCTAGGTTACCTGCTGAAACATAAGAACCAGAGGGCAATATACCTATGGAATATGTCGATCCACAAGAACCTGTAGCAGGCCAACCCTAGTTGGAAAATTTGTTGTATGAAAATGAGTTGTTGAAGGAGGATGTGCATGCACTTAGAGAAGAGTTGCAGAGATGGAAGGAAGCTAGTAAAAAGCAGGAAACATGAAGCTTAGAAACCTTGGCAGAAGTTGTTGATCAGTTGGTAAACCCACCTTTTGTTTTAGAGAATGAGGAAGTTTTATCTCCTAAATGTGGGGATTTATTCAAATTGTTAGGGCACAAGGTCGTAAAGATAGAAGTACCAGCTTGGAAATTGGAATATTTAAGACAAAGGGGAGGTGAGACGTCAAATGTAGAATCAACAAAGGAAACGAGGTTGGAAGTGGATATGATTCCTGGTCAGGAATTGTAAGAGGATGAGGCAATGCAACCTCAACAGTTAGGGAGCATTGAATTGCTTCCCTGTGAAAGAAGTTCTGAGGACACTAATTTACCTTCGGACCAAACACAACAATCAGGTGACACAAAAATAGCTCAGGAGCAATCCTAGTGGCCTAAAGGGATGGAAACAGAATAGGATGCTGAAACACAAGAACCAACATTCTTAAAGTGTGTTGTTTAAGTAGCAACTTAGACAGAATTTGCTAAGGAAGAAGTGCAAGAGTTGAATATTGTTACACAAGAACCAATGTTCTTAAAACCAGTTGTTGAAGATGCAATTCAAACTGAAGTTATTGAAACCTATGAAGCAAGAATTCAAACTAAAGTAGTAGTAGCTACTAAAACTCAAGAAGCAGCAACAAAAATGGAAGTCATTGAAATATAAGAACCAGCAGCACAAGAGGAAGCTACAGCGTAACTAAAATCAGTCACATATGAAGATAATCAAGAGATGGAAAGAGAGCTTTCATTGTTGAATCTTGAGGTGAGTAAATGGAAATATCATTTTGTTTAATATGATAAAGGAATGATTTACTTGTCTGAGCATAAGAAGACTATTCAAGAACTTAAGGAAAAGTGGGCTACGGAGATTCTCTTCCAGAAAATTTGTTGGGAGAAATCACAGGAGGAATTGAAAGAGTTAAGAAAATACAAGTCTATTCAGAAATAAAAAAGAACATATGTATACCTTAGCTCGGGAATTATTGAGCTGTAGAGATCCATCACCTTCCTACCTTGTGTTTCTCTTTGAACATATGACTCTGTTGAAAATAAGGGCTTTAAAAGAAGGTAGACCTTGGAAAATTATGACAACCCCTCAGTTCCTAGAAACTCACCCAGAGCGATTTTTTTTGAACAAAATTTGTTACCTGAATTGTACTTGCATGAGATGGTCTGTTTGATGGAATATCAATCTAACCTAGTTCCTCATATTGGGGATATCCATCTAAGGGAATTCACTTAGTTTGTCACTAATCATATGCACTGGTGGGATGCTTCTTAAACCATTCATAGGAATGAGTACAATTCCACTTTGTGGATTCACAGTATCAACCTTAGGCCCTTGTACCTCTAATTTCCAGGTATAAGAAACACCTTTCGTCCCCTGAGAAGGTCAACCAGTTAGTTGCATTCCAACAGAAAGTTATTTCCACTTGTGTTATTATGATTTCTCAACAAGAGGAGAGGTTATCGATGGGAGGTTTCTCCCATGTCTTTAAAGGCAAAGGATCCATATTGTTTTGAAATTTTTAAATATGCCTTGTCCCGAGTACCAGGTTATGTTAAGTGCATGGATACATGTGGGCCAAGCTAGTTAGGACTGAAGTTCAGATTTCTGCTCATCTGGTGGCTAGAGAGGAATCACAATAGTATATATAGGATGACCAAGATGGAAGAAAGATACTGTTGGTCCAATTTAATTACAATCAATGGGTTTTTGTAGGCAAAGGAAAAACCAGAGTCTTCCTTCAACCTTACTAATTTTCACTGGAAAAGTCTTGAGTCTGACTCAAATTCAAACTAGTTGGGAGTTGTTGCATGAGGATATGCAATTGGATAGCTAGGGGAGATGTTGGGTGCCATGAATACCCTTTTTTCCTTATCATGTTTAACCCTTTTTACCTGATTTTTCCTCCCATTTACAGTTGAGTCCTTACCTTTTCCAAAAGAACAAGCATGCATTCCTAAGGTATAAATCATTATTACTTGTTTCATTAATGCTTGATTTTACTTATGATTATGAACTTTATCTTTCATTCTAGCTGATTCGTGATTGGTTTATAAGAAAGGTTCAGAATCTCTAAGTGTTCCAAGTGTAATAGCTCGCTGAATTCAGAGATGAGTAATGTCTAACGTTAGTTGCTCGTTTGATGAGAGAAGCTCATATGTCCTTCCACGTATCTAACTAAAACTGCTTGAGCATCTTTCCTCATTAGTTGGAACACGTTCGGATTGTAAAACAGTTCAAATTAAAAGTTCATTCATTATTATGAACTAATTTTATTTAATGTAATAATAGACACAATTGTTCTTGTTTAATTTGGCAGCCTAAAGATCATAGATCTTCATGGCTGCCCGATTTTAATGTAACTGAAGTGTTCCATTTTTGTATAAGTATGAACAAGCAAATGGAGCCAGGGGTTGGAAATTTGAAATAATCATAGCAAAGGATACGGTAACTGTACTTTGATCATTTTAATAAAGGAGAAGAAAATTCTCAATACTTTCTTGTTGTAGATCTTGTTAATCCTTCAACAACATATCTATTTGAAGGCTAGGGCCTGCCTTCTTACAGAGTTGCTGGTAGTAGTAGATGTTTTAGCTTAGTTCTTTCTGCTTGGTGTGGAATTTCAGTTTGATGCATTTGTAGACAGCTGCAATATTATTTATCAAGCAATTGCATTATCATATTTTCCTTCGACTTGTTGTAATAGTGTGTTGTAACAATTAACTATGTAGGATAATCCTTTTCTTTATGCAAAGTGTGTTGATTAGTCGTAGTTGTTACAATCATGCTCAATTCCTGTGTAGTATTGTCATTTACCTTTCTTAGAGTTTATTGAATTAGACAGATCATTACTTTTATGAATTGGTTATTTTAATTGATGGTTTGTGATTGTTTTGGTTTGGTAAAATAGGATTTAACTTCTTGCAAAAGTAATTCTAGATTGATTCATTCTTAGATCATAAATGGTAGGATTGATATTGTAGGAATCAAAAGTCCTTAAGTTCTTAGATTGATAATTTAAATTGGTTTTTACAGGAAGTTGAGTTGACTGAGTTGTGATTAGGATTGAATGATTTGTATTTCATTAATCAACTACTGAAATGTTTATGCATATATTTTTCTTAGTTACCTTTGAAATAAACAGATTCCTTGGGTTGACAATTTATATTGAGCATTCTGCTTGTTACGAAAATTAATGAGTATATAGAGTGACCAACATTTTTAGTCGGTGCATTTCAAAAACTAAAATGCCTCAGAGTAGTATACATTTGGAAGCACTGCATTAGGGTTAAAAAAATCAAAATTAAAAACACGGATTTTTTATTTTTTTATCATCGGGCGTGGTTGGGCTACAAAACAACACAATGTGTTTAATTTTCTAGCACATCGCAATAGGGTTTAATTAAAAACATTACCAAAAAAAACATATCACATTCATTTTTTTTAATTTCTATTTCCATTGCGGTTGCTATAGATAAGCACACTAGTGGTGTATCTCTTCGGGAGCACCGCTATACGTTTAAAAGAATTGGAAATTAAAAATACTTATATAATTTTTATTTCAAATTTTTAATTGTGGTGTGTTATTTCTACCATACAGCACAAGTGCTTTGGTTCCAAGTGCATTGGAGAAAGCTTGAATAAAAATAAATAAAAAATAAAAATACAGAATTGAAAAAACCATATTTACCATCTCTATAGTGCTTTTGACCCCCCCTGAGCATTGATACCATACCTTCATTACTCAGATGCCCTACCATACATGCTCACATGTGGTTGCATTACTGGCTTCCATTGCTTGCTAAGTAGACTTTGAATTTTGTGAAATTGTGGGCAAAAATTGAAATTTGGTGTACATCGTTACCATGCCTCCTCGACATACAAGGGAATAGGTAATGTCTTTGTGACCTCCTAATTTAAATCTTTAACGAATTAAATTTGAAATTGATATGTATTCTCCCTTAAATTTAAAAAAAAAATGAAAAAACTTGCATGGTGCATTTGAGCCATTCAGATCGCACCGCATGTCGGAGACGGTGTGTATCTATTGATATAACACTGAATACATGTTGCACTTAGTTATTTATAACACATAGCTAAACCAAATTAAAAACACAATCATAATCAGTGCACATCCTAAAATGGTGCACTAACGTATAGCAAATGCACTGTTAATCCAAAAAAATTACAAAACTCACAAAGGGCTACACCTACTACAAGTAATCTATTAATACCTGCATACTGCTTATGGTGTGATGGCATGTCCTAAATGCTTCAACGTGTTTTATTGATGGTTGCACCAAACATTTAAAAACCACAACACATTAACCTATGCACATTGTATAGAGGAATGCATCGATTAGATGGTGCATTGACATGTAACAGGCACACTGTAATCCCATAAATTATAAAACATAGAAAGAGTTGTTTCTATCATGGTAAGCTCTATTAATACTTGTACAATATACCCGATGTGATGAGATATTTAGAATGCACTGGTACTTCCTAATAATAGACGTACCACAAGACTTAAGCAATTCTATCACGACATTATATGGTACGCATTGTAAACATGAACACACCAGGTTGGCAGTGTGTTGACGTGTAAACGACATGCCATTATCCCCGAAAATTATAAAACTCAGAAATAGATACTCATACTACGTTGTGCTCATTTAATCCTTGCACATCGCTTCTGGTGCGAAGATATGTTTAGAAGGCATCGATGCTTCCTATCGATGGAAGAGCCGCCATAGTTAACATAGTAAAAACACCACATTGGACAGTGCACTTTCTTAACATTGCCACATTGGGACCATTATCCTAAAAACAAATATTAAACCTACAAAGAGTTGCACCTACCATAGTACACTCATTAATATGTGTGCGTAGTATACGATGGGATCACTTCCCTACAATGCATTGGTGCTTCCTCATGATGGATGCACCAACAAATGAAACTTAGTTAAAAAATATTGCCACGACCATCGATGTGATTCTGTATTCAAGCACACTATATGCGATGCTCTTCGGTTCCAAAAGCATTGACCCCAATGCATCACTGTAATTAAGGCACACCGCTTGTCAAATTCATTTATATATATATATATATATATATATACAATTTGTTGTTAATAAATCGCATGCTCATTTAATGAAATATTTAATGTTTTTCATGTCTATTTATGAGATTGATTAATGTTATATGTGTATCAGAGACCTCAGCAACAAGAGCAATTGAGAAAAAGTAGGCATGAGTTGAACCGTATAATTTCGTGCATGAGTTGGAGGTGAGAGAGGAGAGAAAAGGAAGGATTTGTTCCCTTTCCCCATCATCGATCATATACGAGACCTATTGATGGTTGCATGCCTCTTGAATTTATATCAAGAGGCCACATCCCTCAAGGGGGAACTCTACTTTGTTAGCACATGATCAGGATCTTTGTAACAATGGATTTGTCATTTGGATTGTTTGGTTAAAGATAATGAATGAGTGAATGTGCACATAAAAAGGAAGAAACACATGAAGAGACGTGCACCATAAAATCATACAAGCACCACTTGATAATGTAGTTCATCCCCAAATGGGACTACGTCTTCGGGCTTACTCTTTAATGGGGAGGTCGTTTTTTTATAATCTCAGCAAAAATATCAAGTACCTATAAAATATGGATTTTATACCTCAATTATGGCAATGATCTACAAATCGGCTGCTCAAATCATAAAATGGACTACACCATTATGTTCAAAAGGATTAGAAAGTGAGGATCGACATAAAACATTGCATACTTTGGAGTAGTAATAAAATCAACACTTCAAAAATTCCAATGACCTTAAACATGGCAAGTCGTACAATGTATGGACCTCAAAAAGTGTTCCTTATGGCCTAGAAAAACGTGCTTGTTGTGGGTGCCCTAGGCTTCCTATGCATGGTCTCTCCCCTCGCCTTGTGTGAAGGTTTCACATTAAATAGTGTGGGGGCAGGTTCTAAGTAAGAGCCACCCTATTGGCTTGTTGGTTAGACTGTTGTGCTTGGAGTCGGGAGACCCGAGGTCAATCCCCATGGGCTCCTCCCCTTTCGACGTGTTTGGTTTGGCGGCTTGTATGGCTTTGGCTGACGGTTTGAATTGCAATGTGTGTGTGTGTGTGTGTGTTCCATTTGTTTGTGGATTTGAATCCCTCCAAAGTTAGGGGTGGCACGACTAGCCGCCAACTTTGGCGGGTCGGTTGGGCCCCTTTTCGCTCCCAAACTCATCGCTTCAACTCAAATAGAGGTTCTATTGTATTCTCTAACAACAGCCACAACTGGCCTAATGTTAAGTCATCCGGTTGTTATATGGTAGGTCATGAGGTTGATTCCTATGATGGTTCATTTGGTCCTTAACAATTTTTTGGTCGGTCTAGGGGTGACACATGTCACACCCTAATTGGGCCACATGTCACCCTAGGATTAGTCCACCTGTCTGCCATGTCAGACATACCACGTCATCTTGCTCTGCCATGTGTCACCTTTGGGGGTGCCATGTTAGTGGTCGTACACCTGTACGGATTCCATGGGTCACCCTTGCAGTGGTGCCACGTGGCACCTCCTTTTTTCCCATCTACACAAGAAATATTATTTAGCCAAAAATTCAAAACGTCATAACTTTTCCATTTGGTGTTTGTTTTGAGTGAAATGAATGCTATTGGAATTGTCTCAATGAGCTCTATGCTATGTTTCTAGTTCCATCACATTTTTATATGTTTTAAAAATGACCCATTCAAAGATCCTCTTGGATCATACTTCCCCATCATAAGGCTTTTGGCCTCCAAAAGCTTCATCAGTCAATGGTCAAGTGAGGGAATTGATCCCCCACCTTTAGGCTTCTTAATCCATCATGCTTTACTTGGATGAGTGCCTTTCATTCTAGCTTAAAGATACTCCATATCACCACTTCTTAAAGTCCTTATCCTTTTGTTCAGGGTGACATCTTCTTTAAGCTCGTCCAAGTATTTAGGTGCAAATTCATCCACTGTTGGAACTGAAACATTCTCCCTTAGATCCATGATAATTGGAGGCTCATAAAGTTTCAAGCTCTCCACATTTACAACTGAATAAATCTGCATGTAAGATGGTAGATCTAAGAGAAACGCATTGGTGCCAATCTTCTCCAAGATAGTGAAAGGACCATATATGATGGGCTTGAGATTATTGCCTTCACCTTTCAATCTATCTTTATTGATGTGCAACCATACTCGATCTCCAACTTGGAACTGGTAATCAACCCGATGTTGGTCATGTCGAGCCTTATACTGTGCTTGAATCTTCTACAATTTCTCTTGCTCTTCCTGGTGCACCTGTTGAATCCTCTGAATGAAATTGCGGGCCTTGTCTTCATCTCGTGAAGCACTTAAATCAAAATATTTCCCATATGTGAAGTCTAACAGAGTTTTAGGAAAATACCCAAAGCATGTTTCAAATGGATAACTTCGAGTGGAAGAATGCAAGGCTCATTTGTAGGCGTGCTGAATGTACATAATCTGATCATCCCACAAATTAGGGTGCTTGTTGCAGTAACCTCGAAGCAAGTGAACCACAGTTTTGTTTACCACCTCAATCTATTTGTCGATCTATGGATGGAAATAAGTAATCCTCTTCAGCTTTGTATCCATCATTCTCCATAAGCTAGTCCAAAATTCACTAAGGAATCGAGAATCTCGATCCGAGATGATGGAAGTGGGTAGTCCAAATTGGACCCATACATGCTGAAAGAACAAATCAGTAGTTTGCTCAGCATTGGTATGATTTTTACATGGAATCAAGACACACATCTTGTTGAACCTATATACTACCACATACAAATAATCATGACCCATTTTAGACATAAGCAAACCCCCTACAAAATATGTGGAGATTCTCTAGCAAGGATGGGAAGGGGTAGGAAGTGGTGAGTACAACCCTATTTTTTTGTTAGTGGGCTTACAAGTAGATCATATCACACACCCCTTTACATATTTGGTTACAATATATTTCATTCAAGGCCAATACACAATCCTTTGCAAATTAGCCAAGGTCTTTCCTACCCCAAAATGCCCAAATACAAGAGAAGTATGTGCTTCTCGGATTACATGATCCCTTTCACTGACAGGAACACATAGCTTTCCAAGATGGTAGAGCAACTTATCATGCAAGTAATAGTCATCTACATTTCCACCATGTGTTAGATTCTCATAAAAATCTTTAAAATATTCACCACAAGCATGTTGTTCAACATAGATATCATGAGAAATAGAATCATTTTGCAAAACAATGGATGCAACAATAGGAGTTCTATAAAGCATATCTGCTACGTTGTTGCTTGATCCTTTCTTGTACTTGATTACCAAATGAAACTGATGGATGAACCCCATCCACCTGTAGGGACCAGATTTTTGTAGCTTAGTTTATGACTGGAGATAATGTAAAGGTTGGTGATCTGTATGGATGATAGTCTCCTTTCCCATCAAATAATGTTTCCATTTCTTGACACTTTGAACCAAATCATACAATTCTTTGTCATATGTGGGGTAATTAACAATATCTTGTGAAAAAGTTTCTAAATGGTAACAAATAGGCTCGATATGTTGCATTAGCATTGCTCCCATGGCATAACTACGGGCATCAATCTCAATCTCAAATGGATTCTAAAGGTCGGGCAGAGTAAGAACTGATGCAGTGCTAATATTTCCTTTCAATGTATCCAAAGATTTTTTCTCTTTACCTCCCCGTTGGAATGATTTCTTCACACCAGTTAAGGCATGCAAAGGATATGCAATGAAAGAGAAGTTGGCTATGAACTTCCTCCAATACTAAACAACTCCCAAGAAGCTTCTTACTTCTGTTACAAATGTAGGCTTAGGCCAATTTACAATTACATCAAATTTGGAAGGATCAATTTTCAGTTGTCCTCCTCCTACAATATGACCTAAGTACACTAAAGAAGTTTTTTCAAATTCACACTTTGACAATTTTGCATATAGCTTCTCCTTTTTCAAAGTATCCAAAACCAATTTTACATGCTTTACATGCTCTTCCCAAGATTTGATAAAGACAAGAATATAATTTAAGTATACAATCACAAATTCATCTATGAATGGTTCGAATATATCATTCATCACACACATAAAAGTTGCTGGAGCATTACAAAGTCCAAAAGGCATCACTAACGATTCAAAAATACCTTGCTTCGTTTTGAAATCATTTTCCACACATCTCCTTCTGCAATTCTGACCTGATGGTGGCCACTGCGCAAATCCAACTTAGTGAAATAAACAACATCTTTTAATTGATAAAGTAAATCATCTATGCGAGGAAGAGGATACCAATTTGTCACCGTGACCTTATTTAGAGCCCGATAATCCACACACATCCTCCATGTTCCATCTTTCTTCAACACTAGCACAATAGTAGAACCACATGGGGATGAGTTAGGCCTAATAGCTCCTTGGTCTAGCAAGTCTTGTACCTGCTTTTTTATTACAGCGATTTCCACAGCTGACATCTTGTACATGCCTACATTTGAAAGAGGGACATATTGTTGCAAATGAATCTCATGCTAAATCTTCTTCTTGGGAGGAAAACCACTTGGTTCTTGAAAGATATCATCATAGTTATAAACAATATCAATCATATATTTCTTATAGGAAGGATTGTAACCTTGGAAAGCTTCAAATGTCTCAACATATTTTTCTCTTACAACCATAAGCATACATTTCTTATTAGTGTTGATGAGTCTTTTCATTCACCCTACACTAGCAAGAGTAGAGTTAACCTTCATTCTGTGAGCTCTTACAACATACTCTACACCATCTTTTGAGAGATGGTACTTATTCTCATGTATAAAGAAGACTGTTTTTTTATCATAAAGGCAAGGGCTTCCCAAAGCTATACCATAAATGTCAAGAGGTACAACATCCATTTCAACCTCATCAATCAACTTTGATGCAATAACAAATCCGACCCTACACTGCTTGGTGACATTAAGCTTGGCATTATCACAAACCCAACCAAGAGGATAGGGTTTGGGATGAGGTTTGGTATCTAACCCTAAATTCTTAACAGTTGATTCACAAATTAAATTCACTTGAGAACTCAGATCAAAAAGAGTTTCAACTTTCGTATGTTTGGCTACAACTCTGATATGAAACAATTCACTTCTTCTTTTATCATAATCATGAGATGCATTAGGAGAACTTGTACCAGTATCAAGGGAAGTGTTACCTTGTACATCAATGGCTGCAATCTGTGTTTCATCCCCTGAGTTAGATCCCAAGTCTTGTTGCACTGTTGCAACAATCTTATTTTTCCTTTGCCTCCATACTTTTTAGGACTAATCTCATGATGTAACTTCCAGCAATCATCTCAGTCATGCCCATATTTGTCACAATTTGTGCAATGGAGCTTTTCTCCCTTTTTTTGTGTTGTAGTTGTCTTCTTTTCCTTTCCTTTTCCTTCAAACTTGTTGTTCTGAAACTTTTGGCTCTTCTTCGGATGATCTTCTTGTACATGATTCCCCTGCTTTCAATATTAGTAGATTGCACACTTGACTTATTCAGAATAGTAGGATTCAATGACAACAAAGTATGATGAGTGTAATTGGAAAGTGCACCAACATACTTCATGAGTGTTTCAAAAAAATCTAAGGGAATGTTTAATTCAAGTGTTCTCTTCCTAAACTCTTATGTAAAGCTTTGTGCATTCTGACCTTTATTCAATCTTAATTTTGTCATTCCATCATGGATTTTTGTACATAGCCTAATGGATAAAATTGCTTTCACAAAGCATAAGTGAAAGCAAACCAAGATGAAAGGAGCTTACCATTATGTTTAGTCCCTTTCTATATCTTGCTCTCCCACCAAACTAGAGCAGTGTCGGACAAACAAAGAGATGCTAGTTGTACCTTTACCTCTTCTTCCTCGATTTTTTGAACTCGACAATACACTTCAATATGCCTGATTCAATTACTCAACTCCTCCACATTTGCTTAACCATTGAACATGGGCAAGTCAAACTTCACGTCCAACTTCAACAATTGCTTCTTAGAATCCCCTTTTAAATGAAAACTAGACTGATGAGAGGATGAGGAGGAGGAAGAACGCAAACTAGAGGAGGGAGACGGAGGCTCTGAAGGCCCTTCTCCATCTTCTTGATTCACTGATCATGCATCCTCCTCTTTCTCCTTCTTTGTTATCCTTTGTTGGCAGTCTGCAAAATGTTACTCCACCCGATATACCATATGATAAAAGGCCTTGTGGAAATATTTTTCAAGATGTATGCATACCTCTTCTTATGCCATCTACTTCTTTTGTTGTACACGACCAATTTCAAGATAGCAAGGAACTAGTTCACCCTTTCCTTCCCTGAGTTTTCCATTGGTTAACATGCACACTCAACAACCAAAAAATCATAAATCCCTACACTGATACCATGTGATCTCTTTGTAATCATGGAATTTTCATTTGGATTGTTTGGTTAAAAGCATTAATGTGTAAATGTGCACATAAAAAGGAAGAAACATATAAAGAGACATGCACCATAAAATCACACAAGCACCACTTGATAACGGAGTTCATCCCTAATGGGACTACATCTCCAGGCCTACTCTTCAATGGGGAGGTTGTTTGTTGATAGTTTCAACAAAAATATTAAGTACATGGAAAATATGTCTTTTATACCTCAATTCTGGGAGTGACCTACAAATCGGTTGCTCAAAAAAAAATGAACTACACCATTGCGTTCAGAAGGCTCGGGCGGTGACGATCGACATAAAACACTACATACTTTGGAGTAGTAAAAAACTCAACCCTTCAAAAATACCAATGACCTTCAAGTTCCACATGGAAGACATACACAGTACGAATCTGTACATTGTATGCACCTCAAAAAGTGTCCCTTATGTCCTCGAAAAATGTGCTTGTACTTGGTTCCCTCGGCCCTGCACTTTGCCTCCTTCATGTGGTCTCGATCGTGGTCTCTCCCCCCGCCTTGGGAAAATGCTTCACGTTAAATAGCATAGGGGCAAGTTATAGGGAAGGCCTGTCCTATTGGCTCATTGGTTAGACTGCTACACTAGGAGTCGAGATACCCAGGGTCAATCCTCATGGGCTCCTTCCCTTTCGGTGTGTTTGGTTTGGATGCTTGTATGGTTTTGGCCAACAGTTATATATATATATGCCATTTATCCATGGATTTGACTCCCTCCAAACTTAGGGCTGGCCCGACTGGTCGCCAGCTTTTGCAAGTTGTTAGGTTTCCCTCCCAAACTCATTGCTTCAACTCAAATAGAGGTTCTATTGTATGCTCTAACAATGGCCACAAGTGGCCTAGAGGTAAGTCATTGGGTTATTCCATGGTAGGTCGCGGGGTCGAGTCCTATGGTGGTCAGTCCTTCCAGGAGTGACACGTGTCATGCCCTGATTGGGCCACATGTCACCTTAGGATTAGTCCACATGTCTGCCATGTCGCACCTACCACATCATGCTGCTTTGTTGTGTGTCACCTATGTGGGTTCCACATTAGTGGTTGTACAATTGTATGTATTTCATGTGTCACCCTTCCACTGGTGGCATGTGCCACCTCCTTTTTTCCCATATGTGCAAGAAATGTTGTTTAGCCAAAAATTCAAAACGTCATAACTTTTCCATACAAAGTTTGTTTTGAGTGAAACGAACATCATTGGAATCGGATTGACGAGTTGTATGCTCTGATTCTAGTTCCATCACATTTTGTTTAATTTGAAAAATGACCCATTATGAGATCCTCCTAGATCAACATAGTTGATCCGTTGTTGGGATCACAGGAGACATGAATTTCGTATTGGTCTTAATCAGTGGCTATAAACCACTGAGGAGAATATTTATTTCATTACTAGCCTATATAGGAGAGGGATGATATTCCCCAATTCCCATATTTATCAGTAGGTGTTGTAGCAGAGAGTTAGCTCGCTTACTCTCAACATTATATCAATGCCCACATCCTCGATCCTGTATATTTTAGGTGCACGGTGGATAGTTATGGATTGGTGTTTTCAGTGGAGAGTAGGTTAGGTGCCTCCCGATATTGGTTACAAGCATTGCACACCTCAACAATTATAGGGAATACATTAGTTTCCCTCTTTTGTATTATGTAGATTCTTTAGTGCAAACAATTAGATGCATTAGGTGGTTCGCCATTTTTGTTTTGCTATGGATTGATGTCGTGCAGTGTTTGATGGGAATCCAACCATGAGGCCATCATCTGACCATCGCCCTCCTAGGCCATTGAACGAGCTGCAGATGCATATTTGGGTACAAATGATGCCCAAGAGGGGCTAGTCCAATTTCCCAACTAGGATCACAATAAAGATGTTCAAGATGCTATCTAGCGAGGAGGACCATGCATTGGACCGTCTTCCATATTCGTACATAGGATTGGACCAGAAAGCATGTCCCAGTATCTTTTTCACCCATGCTAAGCTACCAAATGAGAGAGGTAATATTACTGTTATGTTTAAATTATTTTAGTTTCATTTTATTGTCTTGTTTAATGCAAATGGAAAATCTTATAACATTTTCTTTAAAATGCTTTATTAAATAGTTTAAGGAAAATGTCTAATTATATTTGTTGTGAACTATCTATTTTACATAGATTGGTACATTCAATGGGGAGGTGCCTCCTTCTGATCAGCCTAGTAAGAATATGCAGGAGTCCAAGGTTTTTATGTTACCTAGACCCAACATGTGACGTAGTCCAAATACGAGGCATCGACAGGACGTGGTGAACAATTTGGCCACATTTTTGGCTTGACGAGGAGTTCAACATGTTCAAGCCTTCAATTTCATGCAATACTCTGAGCTCACAGAGGTATGGAGTATGATTCCATGTGATATAAGATTCTTTAAGAAGTATGTAGTTGGTGCATTTAGGATTTTAGATGCTTGGAGGTTAGAGGACCAGTCTACGCATTTGATGAGGATGGTCATCCCCACCCTTGTCCACCACCTCCTCCTCCTCACCATGACATGGAAGCGTCGTCATCTCATGCTCCACCTCTTCCTCCTCCTTCTCCTCACCATGATCATGACCAACCACTATTTACTCCTCCATGCCTAGTCGACCCACCACCATCTCTGATCCATATAGTCATCCTAATAGCCACTCCACTATCCCCTACTCCACTCACTTAAACTCTAGATAGGATGGTTGCAATGGGTGAGATTCGTCTTGATGGAGATATCTATGTTTCTCTCCAATCTGGTTTTTCTTCTTACAGAGGTACCGATGCCTATACTAGTGGGGGTGCTCAAGCCTCTGGCTTTGTTGGCAGAGGTAGTGATGCCTCTAGAACTGGAGGTGGAAGAGATATCTTGTAATAGTTATTGGACTTGAGATGTATATTTGACATGTATCATGAGTTTGATATTATTGTTCACACGTACACACTACATTTTTCATCTTGATGTCGATGTTCATGCCGATGTTTATTTATATGTTGATGGTGATGTGTATGTTAGATGGTGTTAGTTAAATGTGTGCATGATGGTTATGTTAGATAATGCAGCTTGTGTTTTGTTAGATGTTATTATTAGATTTGTGTGTTAGATGATGTTTAAATATGTTAGATGATGGTAGATAATGTTTACATGTGTATGTTAGGTGATGTTTGTCATATGTGTGCAATGGTTTTGTTAGATGATCTTTATGATTAGTAAGTGGTGGTGATGATGATGATGGTACATTACATGATGTTAGGCGATGGTGGTGGTGGCCATTGAATTCATGATGATCATATTGTAATATTTTTCATAATTATGTGTATATATTAATTTATTTATTTTATAAACTTAGTGGTTTGTCAAACCATTTTATGATATTTATCTTCATGTGTATGATGTATTTTGTTTATGTCGATGAGTGTGATTCATGTGTGCGATGCAATTTCATTTATTCATTTATGTATTTATATCGAAGTCTTTTATATTAGCTATAATTATAATTACAAATTGTGCACAATCAAAGTTATAATTACAAGCTACAATCTTACCTATAATTACAATTTACAATCATTTCACAACTACAAACTACAATAACAATTACAATTAAAATAAGAAATTACTAATTAGATTTACAAGGTACAAATTACAAATTGGAAAATTACAACTACAAATTTACAACCACAAATTGTAATTGCAGTTACAATCAAGACTTGCAAATTACAATTACAAATTTGCAATTACATTAACAAATTAATTTATAAATTATAAAATTATTTACAAAATTGCAAAATTACAAAGTAATGTACGAAATTGCAAAAGTACAATCATTTAATCATTTGAGTCAATTAATTATGGGGTGGTCAACTATAAAATATTTAATTGATCAACCAACAATTATGAGTCTTTTATGAGGTGTCATGCATTATATGTGCAACCCTTTGATGATCTTAATACTAATATCTATGATGTGCTCTACAAATAAGTTGCAAATAATTATAGAATTGAAGTTGCAGTTACTCTAATATGTCCCTTTTGTCCTTGTGTCTAATATGTCTAAATAATATAGCTAGCCCATTTACCTAACCCACATAGTTAGCCAATGTACCTAAATCTACACACATAATCAAGAATAATAAGTGACACACTCATGCACACAATCTTTACAACTAACATAGGAGATGCACCTAACATATAACCCACCTACACACCTAACCCACCCATCAAACCATGCACGTAAATGATGCATATAGAATTTGATTTTTCCAAACATTAAGGTTGTTACAATTAAGCCTAATATTTTCTCTCGACTTGTTTAACATCTTGTCCCATTAAAATACCAATCCATGCACATAACCCACACACATAACTGATATAGCTATCAAAAGCACCTAAGCCACATACATAACATACACTAATAAGCAATGCATTTTTGCACATAAGCATTGAATCTAACATAAATGATGCACCTAACCTATGCACCTACCCACACACTTAACCTACCCATTAATACAAGCAACACACTTAGTATAAGTGACGCAACTAACGTATGCATTTACCTAAACATCCAACTCATGCACCTAACTCACATATGTAACCCACATATCTAATTTATGCACCTAACCCATGCGTATTAGTAAATAGTTGCTAAATGTTTATATAACATACTATTTATGTTTGTATCTGATATGTTCTCTTTGGGAGAGGAGATTGAGTACCGACACACCTAACCGCACACACACACACAAGCAACATGCCTAACATAAGTGATGCACCTAACCTATGCACTTATGTTCCATGTATCTAACCATTCAACTAACCCACACACACAACCCACTTATCTATCCAGTGCACCTAATAAACCTAGGCAACTCATCGACACACATAAATGACACACCTCCCTCAAGTGATGTGCCTAACCTATGCACGTGGTTATACACCTAATTCATACACACAAATACATAAGTAATGCACCTAATGATACCCACATACCTCACTCATACACCCACATGCATAAATAACACACATAATATAAACAATGCATCTAACCCGTGCACTTAACCCCACATGGATAATTGATACACCTTATCCATGCACTTAACCCACACACTTGAGAAACTCACTTAAGCAATGCACCTGCCTAAGCACCCATGCACATGAGTGTTGTGCCTACTTACATATCTAACCCATGCAGCTATCCCAAATACATAATCAACACACCTAACCTACACATTGGCTACACACATAACCCACACATCCATGCACAAAATTGACACGCATAACACACACATTCATGCACATAAGTGACATTTTTTTATTTCATGTAATATATCCCACGGAAAACAACCCAGTTACTTCCTCTCACTCTGATGATGATACCTAGGGAAAATCATGTATTCTTTAGAATACAAGGCTAGTCAACAACTTAGTAATAGATCATATATAGCTCATAAACTATCGATACACTAAGAGCACACAAAGGGGGATTTGAACTTGGGCAAGGAGGGTAACAACATTTCCTCAAAACCACTCAAGATACACCTAATTGACATGCACATAAGTGACATACCTAACAAGATTGGTGTAATCAACTTGCACCTAGCCACATGGATATGTAATGTGACAAAAATACATGTGCTAAAGTGGACATGCAACTAGGTCAACTTGTTGGATCCTGCTATGAAACAAATCCTTGGGACATCATAATATACCACAACACACGCCATGTATAATAGATGTAAATGTGGGCACAACTACAAGATATATATGAGAGATGAGTTATACAATAACTCCTTAAATAACAGGAGAACCTCCTTCAAATACCCCAATACATTTATATTCAAATGCACGTTCCCCTTAATAATGACTACGTGTCTTCCATATATACATATTCCAACTCATTGCACATGTGTCCCTTTTATTAGGCCAACCTTATTATATATTCTTACCCCATATATGCTCCCCTTGGTGTCATATCATATACATTTACTCCCATATATGCCCCCCTTAGGTCGTATCAAAGCCATAACTTTTTTATTGTTACTCATAATTGCAACTTCAATGTGATAGAAAGCTTGGAACAAGATCTCAACACGAAGGAGAAAATGATACCCTTGTGATTAAAAAAATGCAAAAAAAATAAACATAGTTTAAAAGCATGAAAAAGGGTAAAATGCAATGGAAATAGGACTAAACATGATAAATAAAAGACAAAAGGACACAAAGTTGATGCAAACTGATGAAAAACAACTAAAAAGGGATGCAAAAGAGATGTTAAATAAATGAAAAACATGACAATAAAGATGCATACAGATGCCAAAATATTGTCATGCATCCCATTTTCCAATTTCCATGAAGGATGGCACAAATCAATGTGATATATACTTGTGTTGTTCTAGTGATTGTACATCCTTATTGTTTTTATTAATTAAAGGGTATTTTACCATGTTGCATGCTCTTCGTAATCACTTACTCTAATTGATGCATTAATATGTCAAGATTTCAAGTTATTGTAGGATGTTGTCTAACACATAGTAATGACCATGCTCACTCTCCTCTATGGTTAGACGTAAACCTGACAATCATGAATCTCCAAGTTCATTTGACATGTTAAAATGAAGATGACATGAGGTACAAGTGGTTAGGATCCTAAATCCCCATTAACACACCTCCATCCCTTATTCATATCCTTGATTTTGAAAATTGTTGATAAGATTAATTGATCCATAAACTGTCGTGGATATTCCACTGGAACGATTCGTCCCAATGGATCTTACAACGTAGTTCTTATTTTACTTGCTTATTTTTATTGGATTCCAAATAATTGGAACTGAAACAAGAATAACTAGAGAAAATAAGTACACAATAACACAATATATACCCTAAGAAAACCCAGCCACAAATGAGGACTATGCCTAGCTCTTTATGTCATATTGCAAATACAAAGGAAATGGTACTCTTTATGCAGTTACCTATGACTCTGAGGCTAGAATGAATACTGTAGGATATTCTATCTCGTATGTTATACTCTAGCAACTACGAAACAATATAATTCATAAAAATAATGGGACCCCCCTTCTTCTCTTAGAATCCCAATATTTAACACAGCCTAATAGTTGTCTAGGATTACTTTTAGGGTCTTTTTACATGCCTCAACTCCCGATTAGGGTTATGGTTTTGGTCCTTCTATAGTTTTCTTAAAAGTCCACATGTGTTAAAAGTGAGAGCTAACGTGGAATCCACAGTGGTCAATTAGATATGTCAACTTGCGAGATGCATAACTTCTTCATACAGACTCCGTTGAGGTGATTTTTGGACCGTTGGAAAGGTATTGATGTGTGCAACATTACACATTAGTTCAAAGTCATGTTTGATAATAATAATAATAAATTGATTTAATCCCTCAGCATGACCTCACAAATTTTCAGCCGATTTTTTATCCAAAATCTAAAAAGTGAGGACTACCCCTAAAATGGGTCGTACAAGCTAATTCATCCAATATTCTAACCCTAAAAGCTCCTAATAGGTGAAAAACCATATACTTATCCATTTCGTATCAGTAATTGACCTCCGTACCATGTCTTGTTAGTTATCTAATGAGGCCTTATATATGGCTAGTTCATGGCATTACCCACTCTCCAATATTTCACTGGCCTCCTTTTCTTGATAATAACTTTATTATTCTTATTTAAACATTCCCTACTATATGCTTCTGTTTTTCATGTATATAACTACGAGATCCTTATCGTGTATTAGACTTCATGTATATAAGATAGGCAATATCCCATTTTTTACCCCATAATGTAAATGTGCACGTAATATCAAGGGGCTAAAAGCCAAACATATATGGTATAGGATGACCAAATATATTGTAATTATTTACATTGAATTATAATATAGAAATCTCTAACATCAAGAAACAAAGAAGGATGAAAAAGAGATGGGGTGCTATGATTCCACAAGTAAGGGAAGTAAAAGGGGGCCAAGGGAGAGGACCTTGGTGAGTTATTAACTTAAGACCTTAGGCCGTTATTATAGACCTTGTGTAGGGATATGTCTGAATTCCTTAATCTGTTGACTATAGGGGTTGACTTAATTAACCTTGTTATATTAACCTAAGCTTGTGATTAAAGGATAAAATGTGGGATCCTCGTGAGGGCCATGTGGAATTTGTTAATGTTTTGAGCAATAATGGAGATTATTGAACTTTAAAACTTTTATCGATGATATGTTAAGGACTTGTAACAATTAACAATTCAATCGCACACAGTAATCCATCCACAACACAAGATGTACCCTGGGGAAAATCCTCATAATAGAGAGGATGAAAACCCCAACAATTCATCAGAGTATAATAGATATATTGCAGAGAATGACTTTTACAACATAAGCAGATTGCCCGATAAGAGAGAATACAGAGCAATAGAGAAGATAGATCCACCATAACAATTGTATGAACTTTCCACATGCCTAGCATATTTATAACAAGCCACAATGACTGTCGTGCGAATCCTAGTGACTGTTTGCATGAGAATTATCCACACATGCATTACAATTCTGAATTTTCTTTTTTCGAATAACCAATTCATGCATTGAATATTCATCATGCACAACTAATGTGACATACCTTCAATCATGGATATTAATTGATAGTTAATTGACATTGGAGTGAACTCGATATCTAAATGAATATTGATCACTTAGTTAACATGCTAACATAAGTGTCATAGTGCAATAACTCAAGTGTCGCATGCAACACATTTTCTTAACTAAAGTGACGTCCTTTGATTAACTTAAGTGTATTTTGTTAGTCTAACTAAAGTGTGAACACTTTAGTTAACTAGCCCATCTTTCTTTAATCGTGTAGTTAATCATTATTAACTTAATCTTGTTGATTGATGAACGCTGATCTCTCCTTTACTTAATTGAATGTTCATCATTAATAGTTTAACTGATGCTTTAACTAAACCACTAATTGAGGCATTCATATTTAACTGAAGCTTTATAACTTGAGTTCACTTCGAATTCTCTTTCTCTCATAATCTCTTTATTGCTTATATCTTTATCTTATTGCATGGTCTATGTTTAGTCATCTATCATATCATATTTTTTTTTCTTCAGGCGATATCATATCCTATTATACTTAGAATAATTGTCACACATATTGATGATCATATATATTACCCTGGACCATATAGCCATATGCTAAAGTAATTCACTCTAGAGGTGATCAATCTCTAGAGGATACTTAATAGCTTTATTCATCTCGAATGACCATGGTTAGTAATGATTTACATAGTATAACCTCATGACTTGATACAACACAAGGCATAGTTTGATACAACACAAGTTATATGGTCTTGATACAACACACGACCATTCTTAATACAACACAAGATTCCAACCTTGATACAACACAAGGTTCTGACCTTGTTACAACACAAGGTCCTGGTATTGATACGACACAAGATCATAGTACATACATCTTTCATGAGTAGCAATTGATACCACACAATGTCCTAGCTTGATACAAAACAAGCTTCTTGGACTTAATACAACATAAGCTATGGACTTGATACAACACAAGTATCTTAGCTTGATACAACACAAGCTTCCTGAACTTAATACAACATAATTTCCGGACTTGATACAACAAGAGTCTCTTAACTTAATACAACATAAGTTTATGAACTTAATACAACATAAGTTTCAGACTTGATACAACACAAGTCTCTTAACTTAATACAACATAAGTTTATGAACTTAATACAACATAAGTTCCAGACTTGATACAACAGAAATCTCATGGAGAATGACTCTCGATGTTGTACATTTAACACTTTGTCTCAGCGAGGGAGGCATTCTCTGCTTTACGGCCAGGAATTTCCTACCATACCGAGATTATCTTGGAAGTAACTCAACTTCGTCAGTGACAACGACTTGTCCACATATTTGCAATTTTCTCATCAATAGTTATGTACTGAAATTTCATTTTACATGACCATGTCTCTTATGAAGTAAAACTTCATATGAATGTGTTTTATCATAATGCGCATAGGGTTTTTCGGAAAGCTTGACTATTAACACCTAATAATTGTAGGCTCAAGTCTTTCACCCTAGTAGGTAGCTTCCCAAGCTACACTACTCTTCAGCATGTAGTACTATATGCAAAACACCTTTGATTTTGTAGTACTCTCTGACATACATCTTGCTTTTGTAGAACTAGCCGCAATACACTTTAGCTTTGTAATACTAGCCACAATTTACATCGCTTATCTCAGCCTAAAACAATATTTGGATAGCACAATCATATAATAGGTCTTCCATGTATCAAAATACAATAAAGAGCCTATTCTAATGTACCTCAAATGTACTCAAACATATTCTTAGTAGTAAGCATAAAAAAATAGGCCTGCTCAAAGACCAACCAACTACTTACACATAGTAGCATCATTTGGATCCAATCCAAAATGTAGTTTCTCTAAACTATAAACTATGGATTTTAAATCCATCATATACAACATTATACATCAATTGTGTAATAACATGTAGAAATAAAGTCTCATATCTTCTTTCAATTGAACATTTGTTGACTTCTTGAATCTTCTGTTATCTGGAGAAGTTCTTTGTGAGCTTTCCATTCTCTGTGATGTTATTCAAGGCCTGAATATTTTCTCATTCTTCTTATTATACTACAACACCCCAACTACCTCTCTAAGAGGTTTAACTGTTCTCTGGAATTCCATACTATAACTCTTCTTGAGGAGTTTTTATATACCAAGCTTGTCCCAAACAAAGGCTTAGTAAGAATGTTGGCAATGCTGCTCATATTTAGATATGTACCTTGTCTCAAATATAATTGACTAGGAACCTCATAAAGCTTTACTGCTTTACAACATGCTTTACCTAGAGCAACATATGTGATCTTTCCTTTATCACTATACTAGTAAGATTTCATATATATTTAAAACTCTATTTCACTGACCAAGACATATCCGAGTCCACATACACTTGTACCAAGTAGGTACCACAACACATGATTTGTTATACATGTCTATGTATAGTTTGCAAAGCATATAATCGATCATGGGACCTGTGCCTAACCAAATACATCTCAACTGACATGAGATTCTCCAAATATGAAATAAGAATTATAAACTTTCAGATTTATCTTCATATGTGTGGCCATGGATTTATAGTCCATCATCCTAAAACTCTTCAGGCTCTTTTATTGCACATTTTTCTTAACTGAGGAAAACCTTTGTCTCATGACTGCCACACCACTAATCATAAGAATCATAACAAGATTCTTGAATATAGTTCACATATTCCTTTTGAATATGAACATCATGCATGTCTCCTCTTAACAAAAGATACAAAATCACCAGTTTTATTGGTTCTTCAGGAGCTAGCGAATCTAGCTACTCCTTCTCACCATCAAGATGTGAGAATCACAATCCGGGTCCTCCATCACAGAGACTCATGCTCATCTATGTCTGAAGCTCTTCTTGACACATGAATGTATATAAGATAATTTAATTATCTCCAAGAGTTTTTACATCTCTCATAATAGGATTACGACTTCTATTCTGAATTCTCCATAATACATAGGAACCTCTCAATATGCTACCAGAAGCTTCTTGCTTCATAACATCCCGCTCTCTTTCAGGATCGACAATCGAAATTACTCTTCATTCAATACATGTTTATTTGTAGGTCAGGGCATATAGTTTTTCCCTACAAAGCAACAATCAAGTTATTAGCAACCTTGCATAATCCAGTCATTTCAATAAAATGACAAAGAACACACACTAACATGCAAAACATTTTAACCAATGTTTCAGTATAACCATATCTTACGAAATTTAATCACATGAATACTTCAATGTATTTTCATTGGTTCATATAGTTATGTACACATTAAATCAATGTTTCGACATAACCACATTCATATTTAATGTAATGTTTTGTAGTTCTATATCAATCTTATATTTAGATATCATGAAGATTTATGCAACCCCTTATTCTTCTTAATTTAAACATAACATGAGTTTTTCTATTTACTAGTAAATAGAAAGATTGTAATATATGCTTTTAATTATGTTTATACCATAACGTCATTCCTAATCCTAGGAATAAAAATTGTAATGAAACAAAATCTGATTTTATAAAAACATATCATAATCAAATAATCATGCATCCCAACATTCATATCTCATGAATAATCATGTAACTCTATATGCATATCTTTATGAACAATCATGCAACCCAACATTCATATCTCATGAATCAATCATACATGTTTTATATTCATATCTTATGAAACAATCATGCAGCTCTATATTCATATCTTATGAAACAATCGTGCATGCTTTATATTCATGTCTTATGAAACAATCATGCATGCTTTATATTCATATATTTACAATTTTTTTTATTTTTCAATAAATGAAAGACAATCAACATATATGCTCACAATTCATAATCTCGGGAATACGAATCTCTATATGACTGTAATGAAAACATTCAAAAGCATATAGATCTAAATAGCATATAATAAAAATGCAAGTACTTATCTTTTATTGTTTTACATGTTCCCTCTTGATCTCTGCTTCCTTGTGGATATTACTGAAGTCGCTCGGTCTTAATCTCTTTGCAAATTTGAGTGTATGCAAGCGATAGCGAATCTCTACATGGCGAAACTGGATCCCATACAACCTGGAGTGAATGCTCTTCTTCAGGAAAACTTTTTCCAACAATCTCCATCCTCTTATTCGAATGAATTGCAAACTTTATTAGGATCTTATTACAAACAAGATCCATTGAAGAAGGGTAATATCCAATCCACAAATCCCTCAGTCGTTCAACAAATTCGTTCAGTTTTGGAAAGACGACCATAACATGAATTCTAAAAATTTCATCTTCAAAGACTTGATCATATCTCTAAAAAAGTTCTGAAATTTTTAAATCCACTCAAGAATAAGCTAAATCAGCCCATTTGGGAAGTGGGTTTTCAACTATTTTGGCAGGTTCCTCGTGGATTGATTAGAAATGCTTCATGAAATTTGTCTCCGAAAAAGTGACAGAAATGGTGCATATTGACTTGCTCTTGAATTTTCCCTACATTAGATAAATGATCCTCACTCAATGAGGTCACATAAGCATCTAGGTCGTTCTCCTTAAAAATGTTTAACACCCTTGCCTTCCATGTGTTGAAGTTGGAAGTACCTTCAAGTGGGTCTTCTGATTGGATGAAGATCGATGACATGGCTCCAAGATTTTGCTCAACTCCTCAAGATCACGTAGGATTTAGTTGCTTGCACAAAATAAGATCTTGCATGCCCTTAATCTGATACCATGTTAATGTTTTGATCAATAATGGATATTCTTGAACTTTAAAACTTTTATCAATGATATGTTGAGGATATGTAACAATTAACAAATCAATCACACACAATAATTCATCCACAACACAAGATGTACCCTAGGGAAAATTCTTGGTATAGAGAGGATGAAAACCCTGAGCAATTCTTAAGAGTATAATAGAGAGATTGCAAAGAATGACTTTTACAACATAAGAAGATTGCTCGATAAAAGAGAATATGGAGCAATAGAGAACATAGATCCACTATAACAATGGTATGAACTTGCCATATGCCTAGCATATTAATAACAAGCCATAATGACTACCATGCAAACCCTAGTGAATGGTTACATGAGAATTATCCACACATGCATTACAATTTCAAATTTCCTTTTTTCCAAATAATCAATTCATGCATTGAATCTTCATCATGCACAACTAATGCGCCATACCTTCAATCATGGATATTAACTGATAGTTAATTGACATTGGAGTGACCTCAATATTTAACTGAATATTGATCACTTAGTTAACATGCTAACATAAGTGTCATAGTGTAATAACTCATGTGTCACATGCAACACACTTTCTTAACTGAAGTGTAATCCTTTGATTCACTTAAGTGTCTTTTGTTACCCTAACTAAAGTGTTCATGTGTCGCATGCAACACACTTTCTTAACTGAAGTGTAATCCTTTGATTCACTTAAGTGTCTTTTGTTACCCTAACTAAAGTGTGAACACTTTAGTTAACTAGTCCATATTTATTTAATCACGTAGTTAATCATTATTAATTTAATGTTGTTGATTGATGAACACTAAGCTCTCCTTTACTTAACTGAATGTTGATAATTAATAGTTGAACTGATGCTTTAACTAAAGCACTAAATGAGGCATTCATATTTAACTGAATTTCAATAACTTGAGTTCACTTCAAATTCTCTTTATCTCATAATCTCTTTATTTCTTATCTCTCTATCTTACTGCATGGTCTATGTTTAATCATCTATTATATAATATTATACTAAGAAGAATTGTCACACATACTGATGATCATATATATTACGCTGGACCATATAGTCATATGCTAAAGTAATTCACTCTAGAGGTAATCAGTCTATAGAAGAGACTTAATAGCTTTATCCATCTCGAATGACCATGGTTAGTAATACATCACATAGTATAAACTTATGAATTGTTACAAGAAAAGTCATAGCTTTATGCAACACAAGATTATGGTTTTGATACAACAGAAGACCAGTATTGATACAACACAAGGTTTTGACCTTCATACAACACAAGATCATAGTACATGCATCGTTCATGAGTAGCACTTGATACAACACAATGTCATAGCCACGGGGACTTCACTTAGTGAACCTCTCACATCGCACGTGCGATCATGGGATATTAAAGAATACCCTTAATTTTGAGAGATATTGACCCAAACTCTTTTTGTTGAAACCCCCTCCCAATACTTAAAACCTCCTCCCCACCCCTTTTTATACATCAATCCTTATAAACCACTCTACCCACCCCCACCTTAAACCCCTCATCCCCTCAATACCTGCAATATATTGGTTCGATTTTTGATAATTTTAAAACCCACAATATGAACTAACGTGATAGGATATTGGCCAACAAGTGAAGCCCCCATGGTCATAGCTTAATACAACAAAAGCTTCCTGGACTTAATACAACACAAGTTTCAGACTTGATACAACACAAGTCTCTTAGCTTGATACAACATAAGCTTCCTGAACTTAATACAACATAAGTTCATGTTACAACAATAAAATAGTAAATAAATAGGTAACCATTAGTAATAGTAATTAATAATATTAAATATAGTTTATGAAGAGAAGTGCATCTTCATAATTTAATGGCCAAGACATATTTAAGGCGGCCATATCCATTGTAATCAATCATCCTTTATATATTAATCATTTATTCAATCATATTCTGAAGATGGAACATCTTCATCCATAACCCGGATACGGTGTAGATGGGTCCTATAGTATGCAAAGGGATTCAAGTCAAAGAAACCAGATATTTTAGATTCACCATCTACCTTAACTGTTCTACCGCCCTGGAAAAATCTAAATGTAACACTATCTGGTGATTTTGAGTGTGAGAACCCTCAGGAGACGACACTTCTCGAGTTAACTCGTAAGGATAATAAAAGGGAAACGTTACGTGATGGAATCCTAAGTATCATGGGATTTCTAAAACAAAGCCTGATATGGCCAGTTACAAAAATATTCCTCGTATTCATGTACACAGAAAATGGGACAACAATAATAAACAGAATGGGGTACAAATTCAAGTTACAAGTGAAGGGAAATTGACAAACTATTGCATAAATACCAAGCACATACCTAATACAAGTTCTAAAACAAAAGGCATAAAGGAAGTAATGATGTTGTTTCCACACAAAATGAGAATGAAAAGATGACAACAATAATCTAAGCTTTGAGGACAAAGATTTCCTAAGGGGAAGGCAATGCTACAACAATAAAATAGTAAATAAATAGCTGACCATTAGTAATAGTAATTAATAATATTAAATATAGTTTATGAAGAGAAGTGTCTCTTCAATATTTGATGGCCAAGCCATATTAAAGGCGGCCATATCCATTGTAATCAATCATACACTTTATAGTAATCATTTATTCAATCATATTATGAAGATGGAACATCTTCCTCCATAACCCGGATACGGGCTAGCTAATTACACTAGGATACAATGTAATAGTTATGGACTTGATCCAACATAAGTCTCTTAACTTAATACAACATAATTTTATGGACTTAATACAACATAAGTTTTGTACTTGATACAACACAAGTCTCTTAACTTAATACAACATAATTTTATGAACTTAATACAACATAAGTTTCGGAATTGATACAACACAAGTCTCTTAACTTAATACAACATAAGTTTATGAACTTAATACAACATAAGTTTCGGACTTGATACAACACAAGTCTCATGGAGAGTGACTCGTGATGTTGTACATTTAACGAAGGTTTCCTAACATGTAAATATAATGTGGGAACTTGGGCATGGGGCACTATTATTGGTTGTTTGAAATTGGTGAGAAAGAGGGAATGCATGTTATTCTATGGATTGTATTTTCATTCAAGTTGATGTTGTTGACATTGAAAATTGTTTCCAATGGTTACTGTGTTGATTAGAGAAGGAAACTTGGCTTACAACTAGGAATCTTTGGAGTCCCATCGGCGAGACTCCCTGGATAGCTTGTATTGGAGCACTAGAAGGGAATTTGTATAGCTTGATGGATTGCTTATAGAGTATTGGGTATCATTCCTAGTGTTGTGTAGGATGAGGGGGGAGAGTGTTGGTTGATTGAGATATTTGTAGAGAGGGTTTTGGCACCAGATAGTTTTCTAGGTTATCGATTGACCAGGATGACTTAGAGTTAGACCTTATGAACATGACCCTTATGGATTGATAGCCATAGCTCAAGGGTGGCCTCTATCATATAAAGAATAAGTGTGATAGAGATCCCAAGGCTGGGATGAACGTTGATTTTTTGTAACTAGCTAGACGATTATTTCTTAGAAGATAAGTATTTTGAATGTGTTATGAAATGCCATTTTGATATTTCTATATTGTATTCATTTATTTTATAGTAGAACTACATTCCTATTCATGACTGAAATTAAATAATTGGGATGCTATAGTTTTGCTTCCACTACTAGTTTTTACAACTAGGAATGAAAAATCCAATTAGGTGTCACATAAAAAAATCAGAGGTGAAATTGAGTACCTCATATCTTGGGCCATGTTAGGAGGTAATTGGGTACATGATAAAGTGGTGTCAGAGCTATAGAGTACAACACTAGGCTTATACAGACAAGAATTAAGTTTGTACATGAAGGAACTACACTTTCTATATCAAGTATTTGAAAAGATGCCTCCATGATGAAAATTTGGGGAAAAATGCACATACAGGCCACCCGTTTGGCATATTGCCAATGAGGAAAAGTGTATGAAGTTTATAGTGGAGGAATGTATAGTTTTATAACACTTAGAGGGTGCCCTTAATAAAGGTTATGTATAGGTATGAAGATGTTGGGAATTGTATGAATCTACAAATTTAGCTCTATGAAGGATTAACTAAAATTTTGAATCCATACGAAAAAAATACCCGAAGTTTCATGGTGGCATGCACCAGCGGTTGAGTTGGAGGAGCCATTCATGATATTCATGACATTCCATGTTTAGTGGTACACACCTACCCACCCACCCACTTGATTTCTAGACAAATCCCCATATATGTGACCATATATATGATGTGCAAATGTACTAGGTGATGCGGACTACCAAAGTCATGTGCACGCGTAACGATGGTGCTAACGAAACTCAAGTGCATAGGTAGAAACCACATGGAAGTACAACAGTTACAATGGATAATTGGCATGGTGGTTTGTGGAGGCAGAAAGAGTGGTTTTGGAAAATGGAGTCCAAGGTATGCACTAGATGAGAGAGTGGCACATGCACCCATGGCAATAAGCCAATTATGGAGGTCAAGGTGGGTGCTAAATAGCTACACCTTTGTGCTGCACATTGATCTAGATCGTAAATTTGGATCATGCAAGGGGAAACATGTGCACCAAATATTGGACATTAGATAAACCCCTATATCACATCAATTGACGAGTTTGCATTAGATGGATAATCCAAAGGACAAGGAGGGTATGGGGGTGACCCACAAATTAATTAATGAGTAAATAAAGTGGAAAAGGGATAAAAGGGCCATGAATACCTTACTTGACAGGAAAGGGGGAAAGGGAGATGAAATGGCCTATGCATGGTTTGACATGTAGGACCCCACTACCACATGAGTAGCCTTGTGTCATGCCATAATAGCAAGAATAATTTTTTTATAGAGAGGTCTAGAGCCAAAATTTTGTTTTAGCCACAAAAGGAGCAAATTAAGCCAAATTTTGATGAAATTTTAGGGGTTAGTCTACAATGACTATTAAACTTGCACAGTGATCTAGGGACTAAACACAAGTCTCATCAAAGATTAATAACAATAAGTCATGAAAATGGTGTAATTGGGCTACAGAATGAGTAGCCGCTCTGTATATTCGCACAAAGAATGAGTAATACAATACAATGTCATGCTGCAAGAATGAATGACAAAGCAATTCGAATTCCTAAGGAGGTCATTTGAATTGAATGAGTGAGTCTAGCTTAACTGAATGTAAGCCACAGTCAACACTGAAGTTAACCACTAATCAAAACCCTAATTGACTCAACTGAACCCTAACTGAAGTCAGAGTGCAATAAATGACTGAGTCTTAACTGAAAGATATCAGACACATGTCACAGCAAGCCAACCATCAAGTGGTAGCACTTCAATGACTCCAATGAACCCCGATGAGGTTAACTGAAGTGTAACTGAACATCAAAAGTGGTTGGAGGCGCCCCTGTTGACTCCAGTTCATTAAATAATCATTAAATAATCAATTTAATGAAGGAAGGCGCCTTCACTACCCTATTTAACTGATTGTAACCATTACTTAGCAATATGGTGCATTAATGACACTCAGATCACCCCCGGAGTGCTCCAGTTAGCCTCCCTGAATGTAGGAGAAGGCTAAGTTAGCCTCCTTGATTGAAGGTAGGCGTGGATGTGATCTAGCTGATGTCATAAAGTGCTCCTCTAATGTTAATTAAGTCAATAATACTTAGGATAGTGGTTTAACTAGGCCAAATTGACCAAAATGAGTGTGTAAGGTGGTAAATGTCTCCAACACTCCCCCTTAAGCTATAATCAGGAGGAGTTAGAAAACATAAATGCATAAAAATGCTAGGGTCCCAGCAACTAAGGCCATAGGTCACCCTGTATAATGTTGAAACTTAAACAATGCTCAAAAACAAACTAAGTGAGGAAAAGAGGGAAAACCCAGTGGGAACCCCCCCCCCACCTCAAACTGAACACTGAAAGTAGTCTGAATCACCCTGATGAACTCACCCCCAACAGTGAACGAAGGTAAGTGAACTTCTTTTCTGAAAAGATCTTGGTGAATATGTCTGTAATTTGTTCATCAGTTGGGCAGTATTGCAGAATGATGGTCCTGTCATGCACTAGCTCCTTGATATAGTGCATGTGGATCTCTACATGCTTGGTCCTCTGCCTGGTAACTGGATCTATGGATATATTAATAGCACTTTGATTGTCACAAAAGAGGACAATGGACAAAGTACTACCAAGATCAAACTCTGAAAGAATGCCTTGCAACCAAACTGCTTGGATGCAAGCATTCACCGCTCCTCGATACTCGTCCTTTGCTGAAGATAGTGCTATGGCAGCCTGCTTTTTGCTAGAGTAGCAAATGGGGCCACCACCAAACATGAATACATATCTGGAAGTAGACTTCTGATCAATAGAATCACCCGCCCAATCAGAATTTGTGTATCCAACCAGCTCTAGCTCGGAGTCTGCAGCATAGTGAATGACGTAGGTCCTGGTTCCCTGAATATACTGGAGGATCCTCTTGGCTGCCTTCCAATGAATATCATGAGGCTGCTACATGTATCTTGATACAACATTCACTGCATAACAGATATCAAGCTGAGAATGTGTCAAGTACAATAAGCTACCAATGAACTGTCGATAGATAGTGTAGTCCATGGGAGGTGTGCGTTTTCCTTCTTCAAGGCTGATCCCTGAAAGGAAAGGGAATGGTGCAGGCCTACATTCAGCCATGTTAAACTTGACTAATAGGTCTGATATGTATTTGTACTGAGTGACCATAATCTCATCAGAATTTTGCTTAATTTCGAGCCCCAAAAATTGTTTTAGGAGCCCCAAATCACTCATTTCAAAGGCATTGTGGAGAGCAGTTTTGATGGCTGAAATGGAAGCAACTATGCTACCTGTGATCAGTAAGTCATCAACATATAAAACAATAATAAGCAAATGACCATCAAACTACTGTAAATACACATTTGTATCTGGTCTACACCTTTGGAATTTTTGTGAGAGAAGGAAGGCATCCATCTTGGAATACCACTCTCTTGGGGCTTGTTTTAACCTGTATAGTGACTTCTTTAGCTTGCAAACCAAAGATGGATTAGTGATGTATCCCTCAGGATGCTTCATATATATCTCCTCGTGAATATCTCCATGCAGAAAGGCTGACTTAACATCCATATGATGCACTCCCCAGTGCTTAAATGCCGAAATTGCCAAAACTAGGCGAATGGAGTCCATTTTTGCAACCGGTGAAAAGGTCTCATGTTAGTCCACACCTTGGACCTGAGAGAAACCTTTTTCCACCAGCCTTGCCTTTTATTTACAAATGCTGCCATCAGTAGCAACCCTGGTCTGAAACACCCACTTGCATTGAACCAATTTCCTTCCCGGAGGAAGAGAAACTAGCTCCCAAGTAGTGTTTTTCTGAAGAGAATCCATCTCTTCATCCATGGCAACTTGCCATCTCGGATCCTTCCAAGCATGGTAGTAGGATTTTGGGTCTAAGCTAATTATCAAATAGCAAGTTTCGGACAGCAAATTATCAGGACAAGAGAGCACAATACCTGCTCTTTGGAAATCAGACCGGGTTCTCCTTGGATCATCTGGATTTCCAATGTTATCTCCTGCGGAGGAGAGTGTCTGTCGGGCCCATGTGGGAAGATAATTTTGTACTTCAAGTTCTGATTCAGCATCTGATGTTTGCTGCACATTGATATCAGAAATCAAAGGATCCAAATCAGGGTCATCACCCCCAATTTCATCATCCAAATATTTAGTAGAATAGGAAGGAAAATCAACAGTTTTCTCCTTCACTAGTTCCACCTCCTAAAGAGGCTCATCAAACTTGACACTTCTCTCGATGATGATATGTTTTGTTTTGATATCCAGTAGCTTGAAACCTTTTGATTCATCAGGATACCCAATAAACATACATTCTATGCTTTACGGTTGCAAATCCCTTCTTTTGTCAAGTGGAATCCGGGCCCATGCAGTGGACCCAAACACCCGTAGGTTCGACACATCTGGCTTGTGTCCAAAGTATGCTTTGAAAGGGGTCTTCCCTTTCATGGATAAGTGTGGCACCCTGTTCTGAATGTATGCTGCAGCATGCATGGCTTCAGCCCACAAAGTTTCAGCCAACTTCTTTGATTCCAACATACAGGTGGTCATCTCCTTGAGAGACTGATTCTTCCTTTCCGCTACTCCGTTCTGCTAGGGAGTGTAGGGAATTGAATGTTGGACCTGAATACCACTTTGGGAGCATATGTGCAGCAACTCATTACTGACATACTCCCCACCATTATCAGATCTCAAGATTTTGATCTTAAGCCCAGAGGCATTCTCGATTAAGGCCTTCAATTCATAAATTTTTTCACATACTTTAGACTTCTTTTTGAGAAAGAAGACCCATGTGTACCTTGAAAAATCATCAATAAAAGTTAGAAGATACCTTGATCCATTCATGGATATGACAGGAATCGGACCGCTGATATCAGAATGTATCAGCCCCAGTATGCATGTAGCTCGGTTTGCCTTCCCTCAATCGAACTTGTGCTCAGGGTGTTTTCCAATCACACGGCCCTTGCAATTTCCAGTGGTTGCCTTGATGACCGAGAGGCATTCAACCATGGAGTTTTTCTGTAATTGCTACAAATATTTGAAATTTAGATGGCCAAACCTTTCATGCCACAACCTACTAACTTCATTTCCATGAGTTAGCAGAGCGATGGGATTTGCATCCGTCACAAAGTGGGAGAACTCATAGGCTTTTGCATGATGGTTTGCAAGGCCTTTAGCAATGAGTTTCCTGGATGCAAGCCCTGTTATCTCAACATGATTTGGGCTGAAAGAAACTCTCTTAGGCACTCCTGTATGTGTCATCTGATAGACACTAAGGAGATTTGATGCCAGAGACGGTACATACAAAACATTTGAAAAATAGCCATTCTCAAGATCAACCGTACATTTTCCTTCTGAAATGATGGTGGAGTCATCTCCCATGTGGATGGGGATGGATTTGTCGGTCTCCAAGGATGAAAAGGAGTCTCTTTTAGCCATCATGTAGTTCAAAGCTCCAGAATCAATCAAGAGTGCTTTGGACTTCGAAGTGCTTGCCATGAAGGCATGGCCTCTTTCATGCTGTGGTTCCCAATCTTACTGATCTCTCCTTCGAAAGCTTTCTGGAAGATTGATGTGATTTCTCTCAAGGAGAGAGGTAGCTTCATCAAGCTTCTTCTTCATGCAGGCATGTTTAGGGTGGAAGCCCTTCCCGCAGTATGAACACTTGACTTTTTCCTTTCCATGATGCCCTTTTCCTTTGTTCTTCCTTGAGCCGGAAGACTCATCATGCTGCTGGTTTTCAACTTTTGGCTTAGGAGCTTCGAATTTAGTTTTTGGATTGATCACGGGCCCTTTCGAATTCTTCTGCTGCTTTCCTTTACCCTTCAGATCTTTGGGCCCCGAGACATGGAGGGATTGATCACGGGAGGATCCGATGATCCCCATTTGGACAAGCTTATCATGTTCACTTGTTAGGGACTCAATGAAGGCATTGAGTGTAGGCATCTTCCATCCGGGGGTTGTGAGCTTCCCCACATGGAATGTAGAGACAAAAACTGAATAATCAGCTCCAAGTTTGGATAGTATGGCGAGGATGAGCTGATCATCCGCCTTCTCCACTTGGCATTGCTTCAAGAGTAAAACAATGTGCTTGAACTTTGTGAAAAGTCATTCAAGGTCTCGAAATTGGAAGGCTGGAGAGACATTAATTCATTTTCGAGCTGGTAAACTCTCAAATCATCCTGCTTTCCATACACGGCTTCCAATTTGTCCCAAATTTCCTTTGGAGTCTTCAATCCCGCAAGATGGAAAAGGAGATCCCGGGAAATAGAGAGGCACAAGAATCTGAATGCTTCATCCTTCTTGTTCAAGAATCTTGATTTTTCTATTGCAGAACCAGGCTCATCTTCAGTGTCCATGGTGACTCTATAGAGTCCTCTGGAGCGCAATTGAACCTCCATGTCTCCTTTCCATGAGTGGAAATTGAATGGAGTCAAAAGATCTACTGAGGAGACCATCTAGATCTACTGGAGCGAATGCTTCACTTGTAGAAAACCTGAAAATCACAACAGAAAGGGCAATGTAAGGTTGGACAACCTACACATTTTAGGCTTTCATCACACCCAGCATAGTCAATCAAGCAAGCTTGATCAATGAGTTCTTTACTTGGGGTATTAAGTGGTAAGCCTTGGCTTCTGGTGCAAGGATGGATTTTTGAGCTATTGCTCAATTTTCATGTAAGATCTGTCAAAAACCTTGTTTTTGAGAGATCTGAGCTTCGTCCCACCGTGAGCTCTGATACCATATTAAACTTGCACAATGATCTAGGGACTAAACACAGGTCTCATCAAAGATTAATAACAATAAGTCATGAAAATGGTGTAATTGGGCTACAGAATGAGTAGCCGCCCTGTATATTCACACAAAGAATGAGTAATACAATACAATGTCATGCTCCAAGCATGAATGACAAAGCAATTCAAATTCCTAAGGAGGTCATTCGAATTGAATGAGTGAGTCTAGCTTAACTAAATGTAAGCCATAGTCAACACTCAAGTTAACCACTGATCAAAACCCTAATTGACTCAATTGAACCCTAACTGAAGTTGAAGTGCAATAAATGACTGAGTCTTAACTGAAAGAGATCAGACACATGTCACAGCAAGCCAACCATCAAGTGGTAGTGCTTCAATGACTCCAATGAACCCCGATGAGGTTAACTGAAGTGTAACTGAACATCATAAGTGGTTGGCAGTTCATTAAATAATCAATTTATTGAAGGAAGGCGCCTTCACTGCCCTGTTTAACTGATTGTAACCATCAGTTAGCAATATGGTGCATTTATGACACTCAGATCACCCCCGGAGTGCTCTAGTTAGCCTCCCCAAATGTAGGAGAAGGCTA
Organism: Pseudotsuga menziesii; assembly: GCA_001517045.1. Taxonomy (NCBI): domain Eukaryota; kingdom Viridiplantae; phylum Streptophyta; class Pinopsida; order Pinales; family Pinaceae; genus Pseudotsuga; species Pseudotsuga menziesii. The sequence goes on from LPNX010630048.1 coordinate 307,622, forward strand.
AGTTAGCCTCCTTGACTGAAGGTAGGCATGGATGTGATCTAGCTGATGTCATCAAGTGCTCCTCTGATGTTAATTAAGTCAATAATACTTAGGATAGTGGTTTAACTAGGCCAAATTGACCAAAATGAGTGTGTAAGGTAGTAAATGTCTCCAACAATGACAAGGACTAAAAATGTGTCATAGAGGAGTCTTGGCCTATTCGACTCCAAATTTCCTGAAATTGACAATTAATGGTTTTTAAAGATCGAGGAGTGTACTCATTGACACAAACATGTTAATGATAAAATTTGCATGGTGCAGATTATGACTAGGCACAAAGAAACCAATGGAGCATTTGAACAAATTACAAAGGGTTTGTAGCGGAGGTATAGAAATAGGCCAAAATCCATTATTCCAAGAGACTTTTGCATTTTGGGAAAATTGAGGAAGCAAAAGTGACCCAAGATGCTAGAACTATAAATTTTTTCTTACCTAAAATTTTATCTTTGTAGTATTCCAAACAACTTTGTTCAAGTGAAAAGTTTATAGTTTTGATCCGTTTAAAAGATAGTAGTTTTTGCAAAAAAAATATAAGCCTAGAGAAGTGCAAAAAGGATAAAGTGAACAATCCTAGAGTTATATAGATACTAACTAGGTGATTGGATTAATGATTTCAAATTTGTTGACTACTCCCATAAAAAGTATTACGAACGCTTGATACAAAATTTCTTCTAATTCTTGTTGTTTTTTTATCTACATATTGCAGGAGTTGGTCTTTGAGATTAGATGCAACTACATAAAAAAAAAGTACATAAATTGGGAAAATTTGGTAACTTTAGAGGGCTATAACTCTCGGCTCTAATTCCATAATTTAGTATGGTTATAGTAATTGGGAATATAATCAATTGGATAATAGGGATTTTTTAATTATATCGCAAAGAAGTATTTCAAATCTTTCTAGAATTGGACAAAAAAGGGTTTTGTAGCCCTAATTTGACAACAATCAATAGTTTTCCAAAGTGCGCATATAAAATATTTTTCTTTGTAGATTTTGGAAATAAAATCTATCTAACAAATTTAATTGTGTGGTAACCTTTCAAATCCCATGTTGCATTATAACTAATTAAGAGATAAAAAATTGCCCCAAAAAGGAAGATGGAAGAGGGACAAAATCTATGCAGTCGTGGAGAAGAAGTTAGAGGTTTGAATATTCGTGTGGATAATGGGCATAAAGAGAGAATGGAACCACTATAGTTAGTGGAGACAATGAAGAGCTTGGAGATAGAAGTCCATAGCTATAGAGTATATATTGAGAGGATGTTGAGAACTCAGGAGAGACATAACCACCTAAACAATAAGCTAATGCTAAGCTTGAATAAATTGCAGAGGCAAATGCAAATTGGATCATATTCATGCCATGAAAAAAGAAGAAAAAGAGTATTCAAGAGTGAGATCCATTGGTACAAGAACTCAATAAGTGCTTCTAGAATTTGTAAACATCACTACTCAACATCTCATTCAATCAAGAAGTCATATATGAAGAACCAAAGAGCAGCCTAGAAGTGTCCCCAATGAAACATCAGTAAGAAAATTTAAAGGGAGGGGAACGTAATACCCCATTTTTGACCCCATAATGTAAATGTGTATGTAATATCAAGTGGCTAGAAGCTAAACATATATGGTCTAGGATGACCAAAGATATTTTAATTATGCACATTGACTTATATTATAAAAATCAATGACAACTACAAATGGAAAAGGACAAAGAAGAAGATGTGAGGATATGATTCTACAAGTGGGGGAGTGAAAGGGGGACAATGGATAGGACCTTATTGAGTTACTAAACAAGACCTTAGGGCTTGATTATAAACCTTAGCTAGTGATATATCCAAAGTCCCAAACCCATAATATAAATGTATATGTAATAATCAAGTGGCTAGAAATTCAACATATATGGTATATGATGACCAAAGATATTGTAATTATGTACATTGACTGATATTATAAAAATTTATGACAACTGCAAATGAAAAAGGATAAAAAAAGATACGAGGGTATGATTCCGCGTGTGGGGGAAGTGAAAGGGGCTAAGGGGAGAGGACTTTAGTGAGATACTTACCTAAGACCTTAGGCCTTGATTATAAACCTTAGCTAGTGATAAATCCAAAGTCCTAAACACATGATTATGAGAGTTGAATAATTAACCTTATTTATATTAACATGCAAACATGTAAATATAATGTGGGAACTTGGGCATAAGGCATCATGATTGGTTGTACAAAATTGACAAGGAATACGAGAGTACAATTATTAAATGGACCATTCTTTCATGTAGGATGATGTTGTTACAATTTGAAATTATTGTCAATGATTATTGCGATGATTAGAGAAGGAAACCTGGCTTACTACTAAGAATCCCTGTAGTCCCAATAGTGAGATTCCCTGGCAACTTATATTGGAGCATCGAAAAAAAATTGGGATAGCTTAAGGGTCTACTTGTAGAGAAGGGGATCCCATTCTTGGTGTAGTGTAGGCTAGGGGGGAGTGTGTTCAATTATTAATATATCTATATAGGGGGTTTGGGCACTAGATAATTTCTTTGGGTTGTGGGATGAGTAGGAGAACTTAGAGTTGAACCTTAAGAACTTCACCCTGGCGGATTGATAGCCTTAGCTCAAGGGTGGTTGATGTCATAAAAAGACCAAGTGTGATAGAGAGCCTAAGGTTGGGAGGAATGTCCTTCATTTGTAGCTAGTTGGAGGATTATTTCCCATAAGATACACATTCTAATTGTGTTATGAAATGCCATTTTTATGTTTCTATCTTGTATTTATTATTTTTACACTTTTGCAATTATGTGCCTGTGAATTTAATTATCATGTTTGAGGATTAAAGCATGGCAGAATTGTATTGATGTTTACAATTAAAATGGAATAAAAGGGTTATTGTAATTTTGCTTTTGTTACTAATTTTTATGGTCAGTTAATGAAAAATGAATTTAGTATTGGAGGTGAAACTGAGTACCCCATAGCATGGGTAGTGTTAGGAGGCAACTAGGTATGTGACCAGATATTTTGTGTGTATGCTCTTGATATATATATTTTTATTATATAACAAAAGTGGGTATTTGATATTTATAAAGAGTTGAATGAAATCAACAACACAAGTTTGCAAAAAGAGATGTAGAGCATTAGTCCAACAAAGCACTTCAAACAGATTATGTAAGAGACATTTATACCATATACAGTCTTCCTTAATAGCGAAGATAAAACCATACAACTACAAGCAACTATGCTACTCTAGACCTTTATAAACTACCCAAGCAACAATAGACAAAAACAAATCATAAGAAAACAAACTAATTGGAGCTATGGTCACTATGTAAGACAAGCCTTGATCTTTGACATTTTTTGCCACAAATTCACTTTCTTGGTCCTTCAAACTTGAAATATCCACTGCAGAACCGAAGGGGGGAGGGTTGGCGAACATAGCCCTTGGATCCCCTATTGGAAAAATAGTCTATGGTTCATGATTGTTTATCCTTAAGGAAATCACCATGACATTCCAATGTAGCCTTAATAGAATCAATATGAACTACATTAACATAAATATTACCTTCCAAACGAACATCCAAATAGGAGAATTGTGTTGAGAGCTAATGCACAACTTACTCAGAGTCATCCAAGTGATTCTCTTTACCTGCAATGTGAGCCATAACTTGACGTATTGCCTCCATAAATCCCTCCATGTGTAAATATATATGATATAGTTGACTGTGAATATCCCTCATATCAACTCAGAAGTCTTTGAGTTCCTCAAACAATTCCTGAATTACTATCTCCGATCCATAACAGGCTTCATCCTCAATGAATAAACTTTAATTGTGGCTCTCATATCCCAAACTTTCCATATTAGTGAAAGAGATGATATTGAACCATACTAAAACACAAACTCATAAAGAATGTCACCAAACATCAACACAGTCCAAAGCCACTCCCCACCCACTCCCCTAGGGCATAGGGGGAGGCTTCTTTAATTTCATAAACCTACAAAACCATCACCTTAGCACACTACATACCAACCTTCCACTTCTGCACTATGTTACAAATAAAAATGAACCTTGAATGGGAAGGAGGGTAATACATAACCTAAGGCCCTGATAGGTACATGCCAACTATAATTCTCTTCACGTGCGAGGCCATCAAATCTTGTGGTACACTCGAGGAATGATGGTAGTGAATCATTAAGAAGGAATTAACACTCCATTTTGGAAAAAGCAACAAAGTTAATGTGCTTCCCATGTAGTTCCTCATCAAGGGTGGAATTAATGGGAGACTAGGGGAGCCAACATGTAACATGTTTTCCTCTATTAACATCCATATAACCTTTTTTTGTGAGTAAGATAATGCTATCCTTCTATTACTTTACAACTGAAAAAATGTACATATAGATACAAAACCTAATCCACCCAATCTCAGAAGGTGAATCCACCATAGCCCTTCCCCATTAACATCAAAAGATCCATTTCCCCCTTTACAAAAAAGAAATAGATCATAAAACCAAAACATGCGAGAGGGTCTAGACCTAACCACTTTAAACCTTCCCAACAAACCAACCATTCGTGCTTTAGAAAAACAAAACAAGAGACTACTTCCGAGGACCCTTATAAACACCGAGATAGGGATCTCATGAGCCATACCCAAAATCCATAGAAGAAAAACAAAATCTAACCCGAAACATTAAAAAGAGACATGGTTGTCGTTGATCACTGCGAAGCGCTGGTCGATGTGGTTTGAGTCGAGGCATTCTTGGGAGACTCTACACCCCCAGGGTCATCGTCAACAAACAACTTAGCTACGTCCAAAACCTTGTCAATGTCAGCTACCCCCTCTGCAAATCGGTTTTCAAATTGCCGAGAGTCTAAAACACCAAGTGACCAAATCGTTCCCATTCCATTATTGCTTTAACCAACAAGGAGCAGAGAAACCAGAAGGGACTAAGTTTCACCTCTGGCCTGTCTCTCTCCCTTATAGCACTCACTTCTTCTTCCTCCATCGTAGATATGGATTCCTTGACGTCGGAGGAGTCTTCTCCATATAATTCTGCCCCCAGTCCACCGCTCGAGGGCACCTTACCAGTCCTTCCACCTCCACAACGGTGGCACCTCATACGTTGGCGGGGAGCCATTCCAATGCCTCTACCACCCTGGTCTTCAATTTCCCAATTAGAGACTGATCTCTCAGTTTACAGCTTCTTCGCCGAGTTAACTTCCAGCCTCTCCTCAGCTTTCCCGTTATACCTACTGAGGCTCGTCTTGGGGTTGAAATCCAACACCAGATATGAATGAACCACCTCGTTAATCCCATAAAGGCACCAAAGGATGGAATTAAAGATCGTAGCCAGAAATAGACCTAGGATATCTCTCTCGCCTCCAATTTCCTCATTATGTGCATGCAAAATAATCGCCATCAATGAGGATAATGAAGAGCAAACCTTCCCGTCTCATCGTGGGAGTACTATCCCTCCATTCTCCCCCGTCCTTGCCTCTCAAACTTGAATGATTAGATCTCCTCCCATGGACCTTGTTGTCCCTGTCGCATCCTTTGCAAATCCATGGAATTTAAATCTTCCTCCTGGACATGTACTCCCTGTATCTCATCACACATTTCCTTCCTCACAGTCTTAATCAATGGGAAACTAGTAAACTAAGATGTATATTTTATAGTTAATATTTTTTTCAAAATGTCATTAATTCCTGGGGATAGGCTTCGAGATTGGACGTAGGCCAAGGTTCAGTCTCTAGTTGATTTTCTACTACCTTTGTTTGAATTGCTTTACATTCATTATTGCTATTTATTATTAGCGACGGGCATCGACTGCTTATTGCGCTGCATTTGTTAAGCGATCGCAGGCTCTGATTATCATGTACCACTCACAGTAGAGAACACACTATTTTGATGTTCTGCATTTAATATGCACTCATTCTGAATCGTGATGAGTGCTGACTCGATTTCAAGATTTTTTTAATTTTAAATTGACTAAACTAATGGAGTAGTCTAACGGGTTGACAATTCCGCCTGGCGTTAGACTACTCCGTCTACCCATGTCGTTAATGATCTCGTCATCGATCTCGTCTTCCAGAGTCCAGCACATCCATCCAACCAAGGGTCCCACATAAATATTCTTCTAGACTACTCTCATAATGAGTGGCGATGACTTGCAAACCCAGGTTTTATTTCACATTTTTCATACTTCTAAATAATTTGAATGATACATTTTTCATACCTTCTAAGCTCTGATTTAATCGTTTAAAGAGGACGTCCATGCAAAAGTCCTTTCAGATCTGGTGGGTTTATTTTTTGTTTATCTTTTTATCTTATATTTTCTGTTTGCAGGTTATTATTGAAAATCGGCTCTTCCTGGCATCTTGCATCTTCTCACAGCCCAACAAACAAACAAATTACATTCTTCCACAATTAGCAATGGCACTACTTCTATATCCACTCATACCCTATTACAAAAATGAATAACCTTAAAATTTGCCTCCATTTTTAAAGTATTATAAAAAAAAATTATGATAAGTTTTCCATCCATAAGTTCACAAATAGTGTAAAAATCATGAAGACCTTCATGTCTTTGAATTGATAATGCAACCTAGGTCGTAGTTTGCAAAACCACACACATTGAATAAATAAAATGTGGGAATGGTATTACTAAAAATTCAATTGCTATGAAATTAAACCACCCGGTAACCTGAGGAGCTCTTATCCAAACGATGTAAAAAAACACTTTATACATATTCATATATAGATACATTTTCTACAATATACAAGAAAACTATACGTCTTTCTGCTTGAAATTAAAACCAGGTGATGAAACTTTTGGCAGCTGATCTGTAGAAAAACCAAAAGCAGTTTGAGGTGTATCAGGTGTTGCTAGCAATTCATCCTCATCTTCCTCGCATAAATAAGTCTTAAGGATCTCCAATGTTTTTTCAGAGACCTCTTTGTTTTCATGAGACTGCAAGTCCTCAATCTTATCCAAGCCGCTGCGAGGCCTACATTTTTTCAGCCTCCCTAGCTCGCAATATGTTTTCTAACCCTTCAAGGCAGGCTGTTATAATCACTGGATCCGGGCAGGCTAGCAGATCACAAAGTGGGTTAATGCAACCTTGAAAGACAAGGTATCTGTAAAACAAAATATAAAGCATTATCGACCTCGCATCATAAAAAAATGGACATGTAGATAACTGCACATGCAATGAAAAGCTTCATACTTTATCTGTTCATCACTTCCACGAGTTGCATTTGAAACCGCCCACGCTGAATCTTTCTTTATCTTGAATTCAACATTTGACAACAGAGATAGAAGTGGGGAAAATATGTTGGCATTAATAACCACCTGCAACGAAAACACAATGCATTAAAACGAAATGCTCAAGTAATGTTACACAAAAAATATGACACCTGTAGCAATTATCACTATAAATCCAAAACCATTTCCACCTGAACTTGTTGTTTGGTCCCTGCAATAATATTGGAGATTGTCCAACATGCTCCTCTTACAATGGATTTGTTTGTCTGTTGGGCTGTGAGAAGATGCAAGATGCCAGGAAGAACCTGATTTTCAATAATAACCTACAAACAGAAAATATAAGATAAAAAGATAAACAAAAAATAAACCTACCAGATCTGAAATTGGACTTTTGCATGGACGTCCCCTTTAAACGATTAAATCAGAGCTCAAAAGATATGAAAAATGTATCATTCAAATTATTTAGAAGTATGAAAAATGTGAAGTAAAACCTGGGTTTGCAAGTCATCGCCACTCATTATGGGAGTAGTCTAGAAGAAGATTTATGTGGGACCCTTGACTGGATGGATGTGCTGGACTCCGGAGCACGAGATCGCCGACGGAATCGTTAACGGCATGGGTAGACGGAGTAGTCTAACGCCGGGCGAAATCGTCGACCAGTTAGACTACTCCCTAAACTAATTACAAGAAGAAAATTGGTTGGGCAATTGAATATGCTTAAATTAATATTAAAGCATGCACTGCCTTAAACAAAATCCAATTAATTATTTGGTAGACATTTGCAATTTCACAAATTTTCACGCCCACGGTGGGTTTACATGGTCAATTATTTATAAGTGCCTATTGTAATAGTTTTTGTCAAATATTATGGACTCCACATTTTTTTTTTAACAGAAACTACAAAAGGTTTTATATAAAACAGGCTGTGCACAACCATACATTACAGAAAATAAGCGAATACTGAGAGTTCTTGCAGTTCAAAAAAGGAGGAAGCAAAACTGGTCCAAAAGGATGACCAAAGAACTCCACACAGATTTTTTACAAAACTTCTAAGGCTTGAGGTAGTGTATACCCTAATAAACTGCTGGCTAAGAAATAGACAAAGAAACATGAACTATTAAAACCATTAAAAATTGCCTGGGTGCTTCATGGGTTGGACAATCGATTCCTCCTCCATAGGGTGGGCTGCTGCTGCTGGAGTTTCAAGAGCCTTACTACCTTGATTCATGCTTACCAAACGCTGGAGGTCTTCTTGAATTCTATCCACCTTGCCCATGATTTCCCTGAGGTTGCTGTCAGTGTCATTGATCCTGGAGTCATGATTACTTATCTGATATGAGGTGTAGCTGACCACTTCCCCCATATTTTTTACCTCTTGGGAAATTTCTTTGTTGTCCATAATGCCAATGGCCATCATTTCATACAAATGCTTGGGATTTTTCTTTAAGTCTGCTAACCCAGCATTCTCGTTTGCCTGATCCATTCTGCCTTGTCCAGGAGAAATTGCTGTGAAGAGCCCGAACTGCACCTGCAAACTCTTGGGCCTGTTCATCAACAGAGAAACCACCAAGAACCAATTTAAGAGTGTTGAGTTCCTACAAAAGGGAGTCACGATCTTTCTTGCTTCGATAGGAGAGAGTGCCAACCGCACCTTCTTTCCACCCTGAACAATTGCAACCTAGAATCGAGTTGTTGCCTGCTATAAAGGACTGGTCATCAATGGAGAGGCTGAGCCCAGAACCAGAGTTTGAGAACCATAGAGAAACAACAGTTTGTGTAGAGCATAAGCAGGTGAAGAAAGTGGCGAGAGCCAGCCTTTCTTTTACAAAAACCCTGGTGAGAGGCAGAGACTCCCACGGGATCTCCTGCGAAATGCCCTCATCAACCCCTGTAATAATATCTAGCAGAATCCTCTTCGGAGAAATCACATAACGAACGGAGAGCACACCATTTCCAAGAGGAGAATGAGGGTGAGGAAGGCTTCGGGGGGAAGACATATTGAGGAGGACGAAAAGACCCAGAGCGTGCAAGTTGTAGGAGCAATAAAGCCGAGGGAGATGGGTAATAAAACCTTCAAGGATCGAGGAATGGCCGGTGCAGAGGGGGAGCCACGCGATAGAAGAGTGGGGAGGAATAAGACGACACGTTAAGGCAGGAGATCCTTCACGAAGATCCATGGGATTGAGGCTAGTGGTGAAGGGAGGGCACGCGGTGGCAAGGTGAGGAGGAGTAGGACGACAAGATTTAAAGCCTTCACATGAATCCTTAGAGCCTTCACATAAAACATTAGAGCCTTCACATAAATCCTTGGAGGTGAGTTCGATGTGATGGGGGTCTAGATTTACATCCCACAAATTCATTAAGGTATGGGTTTGGGGTGTGAGATTTGACCGTTTAGACAATAGTGACCTTGGGGTAAGGAGGCCCCCATATTAGCCAAGGTGTCGACAGCAGCATTATTTGTGCGAAGAATGTGATAGAATTCATAGTGCTTAGATAAGAGTGAAGTGATTTTATCATGCAGACGACGACACTTTATAGATCCTGTGGTATATCCATTGAGCATTTTATATATGACGTGTCAAGAATCTCCAAGTATCGCAATCCTGGGGAGATCTTTGTTAGCTAGGATTTTCATTCCCTGTAGGAGAGCCAACCACTCGGCCTCATTATTGGTCCAATAGCCAAGACCCCAAGCGAAGGTTTGTTCAACATGTCCTCTAGGATCCAGAAAGATCCCCCCACACCTGCCACCCCTATGGACTCTACATTTTATTAATATGTTTGTGAAATTTTTATAATGTTTTAAACAAAATATTTATTAAATTAAATTTTTGAAAAATAAAAAATTGATTTCATTAATATTTCTAATTTTTTATTGCTTTTGGTTTTAAATTCTCAAAATTTTTCTAGCTTACAACATATTTATCATAAAACTAAAATTAATTAAGAAATAAAAGTAAAGATATCGATTATACTATCATGTGTTTTTTTTTATAAATTACCATTAATGTTTATTGGTCGTCCCTTATGATATGTATATGGCTAGATAAGTGGTGTGGCGTGGGTGCTAGTTTAAGCGAATGAATTAATCTAACCATCCACCGCCACCACCACGTGGGTGTCATGTACTTTGAAACTAGGCATCAACAATTTATTAAGGCAAGATATTATTTTTCAATTATTTTTTGATAATTTTGACAATAATCTAAAAATAAGTTTTAATGAAACTATTATGTTTTGTTTAAAACATGATATTGTTTTTGTTATTTTGATCTCGAGCTAGGTTAACACTTGTGTCTCGGCAAAGACTATAACCTATATAGGAATATTGGCTTGGAAATATGGTTTTGTTGTGAGAGGATCCCAATCCCACTTTGTACACCTCTAATACTTATAAGTTACAACTTACATGTCCTTCCAAAACTATTGTTTCTCAAACGTGTCATTCACAATCTTTTTAATTTTTTTTTTAATTTGATTTATGTTAAAACTTAGTAACATTTTATTTTTCTTGTAGTTTTAGTAATTGATTGAAACAATTATTTTTAGTCATTGGCAAAAAAAACTTCTAAACCACTTTGAAGTTGAGGGGAACTCTTTTATCCATTTATGACACAAAGAAGAAAGTAGCAATTGGTCCTAATTTTGCCCTTCCCCCTACAAAAACACATTGATAATGAAATTGAAGTCCATGGTTTTCAATTTGAGCAACAAAATTTCATCAAATAGCCATGGCCTAAGTTTCACTAGCTCTATAATTATGGCCAAGATATCAAGTGTAGTAAGCATTATTTATTATGATGATTGAGCAATACCACAAAGAGTTGTGCTCAAAAAATACTTTTTAGCATAAACAAATGAGCTATGAGGAATTGTATATATTCAAATTACTATGTCAAATTATATAAGTTTGCATTATTCCATTTTTATAAAAATAAAATCAAATAGATTATCTATACTAGAAAACTAAACGTATTCAATTATAAATAAAACAAAACACAAAAAGTTATTTAGCTATAATCATAGCTTTCCATATGTTAAAAAATCCAAAACAATAAAAATACAACATTTTAAACTTAGAAATAAGAGAAGCTCATAATACAATCTGGTTCCTTATTACAATGTGTATTTTAATGAAGTGCCTCCACAAATAACTTATTATTATATTATTTGGCTTTCTAACTAAATTCACGTGGTTGTTGTTTTGTTCCAACAAACATGCACAGATTTGGATTTTAACAAAAACATGATCAACCAAAAAACCAAAAAACATGACTAAATAAGTCTATTATTATCTTTTAATTAAAAATTGAACTCTTTAATAAAAGGTAAACATTATTGTTGTTATTAATTAAACTTTTTAATAAAAAGTAAACATTATTGTCGTGATTGAAGGGTTATTTTCTTATCAAAATATTGCATAACAGGCCACATAAATATTCAAAACGTTAAAACAAATAGTTTGAAGGACAGAGAGGAAATTAAATTCCAATACTCTAACTTTGCGAGTATTTAAGTATTACGTCCACACTCAATTGCTTTAAATAAAAAAGACCGCGTGAATTAACTATTTATATATTTATGCCCGGATTCAATTGTGAAATCCCAAGGAAACAACTATGGAGACGATATGTCTTCCTCTTGCGCCATCTCACAGGGCAAAGCTGGTCTCTGCAGGATACAGAACACTCGAATCCTTCAACAACCTCTCTCCCCTCGATCTCGCTCGAGGTACTATTCATTCTTCATTTGTATTTTGTCCTCTGCATACTGAGCAGCCATTTTGAACTGTACTATCAACCGGCTAAGATATATATTTCTAGTTCATAAGTTTTCAATTTCAAATATGGGACTTGGAACTGGAGTTTTATTGTGAATCAATTGAATTTAGAATACATGCATATTAAGTTTTAGAGGGCTCGAAAGCCTTTAGGATTGTATGATAAACCCCAACATTGTGAATGGTGTATGGTCAGCAATAAATATTGAATTGGCAATCTAACCTATTTACCATTAGAGAGAAAAAAAACCCTATTTACTAGTAGAGTGAATCATATGGCGGGTCTTGTGATTTTTTTTTCAGTCGAAAAAATTCAGTTCCTTGGTATTCATTGAATCAAAAGAACCTTGTACATCATCAGTAAACATACAAACCCCCCAGGGCCAGCATATCAGATATAATATCACTACATATCAGATCTTACCATACTTAATCAAAATAAAAAAAACAGCAAGTATACCAGAGATACACTAAGCATCTGGGTATCAATACCACAATAATCCTCTCATAAGTGAGCAATAATAATATCAGTCAAATATGTCCCTAAGGAATATAACAAGAGCCCAGATACCTTATTCAAGCAGGGGAGCGTCTCTTGTATATCCTGTAATAGCTGCTCAACAAAACCTGATATAGCTCAAAGAATCCATGAGATAAAAACTGAAATAGAATGAGCATATTCTAAAATCGCTGTAAAGAGTCTTCCCCTATAATCTCATCATCATAAGATTCAGTAAGTAAGAGATGGCCAGGTGCCAAGTGCAACCCCTCCTTGGACAAGATGTCTGCCCTCTTGTTATGTTCTTTATAGACATGACTGAAATCCACCCAGGTGAAAGAGGACATAAGAAATCTGGTGTTGTAGCACCAAGCCTCAAGATTCACCATGTCCAGGGTGGATTCCTTTTTTGCCCAATTTATAATCACAGAGGAGTCGCCAAAGATATGTAGGTATTGGTAAGGCAACCCAATATCCTTGGCGACCCATAATGATGCCTAGAGTGCTAAGAGTTTTGCTCTAGTATTCGTGCTGCTCCTGCATCCAAGTTTAAAGTCAAACAAATGATGATCATTTAGCCAGATACAAAAACCTGCTCCACCAATACTTTTAGCTGCAGCTCCATCAAAGAAGATCTTGGGGTAATTTGAAATAGGAGGCTTTCCTATGTTCCGGTTTTTATTCCTGTACTTCATAACAGGTTTGTAAGTTTTCACCTCATCAATGATAACATGTAATAGGCCAGCTATCAAGGGATGTCGATCTTCAAATAACATGCAATTCCTAGCCTTCCAAATATTCCAAGTAAGAAAAAGAGGCAGGTATCGAAAGGCTCCATCCTTAGAAACCCAGTTGGATAGATTTTCCATGAAAGTAGGGGCATTCCAAAGAAAATTCACTTTAAACAAACTGTTAAGTCCCAAGATCGTCTTCTTCAACAAAGACAGCCAACAAAGAGATGGTCTACAGATTCAACTTCCTCATTACATAGACAACACCTATTTGGACCATACCAGCCTTTCTTGCACAGAATATCCCAGCTATTGATTTTCTTATTACACGTGAGCCAAATAAAGCACTTAAGCTTGTGGGGTATATTAAAGTGCCAAATCTTCAAGATGATATCATTCTCCATGATATTTCTATGATTTGAAACAATAAGATCATAAGCTTTTTTTGCAGTCACCGATCCCTACTGTTCATCATACATCCAAAGTAGTTTATCCTCAGCATTCCCAAGCCTAATACCCCCATGAGTCAGGCCCTTAACATAAGAGCTCCATTGAGCAGCCCATTCACCACCCAAAAGCAGATTAGTGGCAGAGTACCACTTGGGACCATTAGAACCACACACTTCCAAATTTTGTGCCTGAGCAAGGAAAGAGATCCCTAGATCATTAAGATAATCTCTGAGTTCCTCAGATAGTAGGTGCAGCGAGTTTAGCCCAGCAATAGGGTCAACCCCCACCTTGATCTTTAATCCATTCCCCACCCTCCATCCCAGCTGACAGGTAATCCACTCAAATATCCTTATAAACCCATTCCAAAAGTATGAGGTACCATTGACACAAAAAATCCGGGCACGTATCCAGTCTTCTAAGGATATGTTTTTTAAGTATTTATGGGCAAACATTCTGCTCCAGATACCTGTACCAGTAAGTAGCTGCCACATGCTTTTCAATCTCAAAGATATACCAAACCATTCAAGGTTCTTAATATCCCAACCACCAAATTCAATAGGTAAGGAAAGAGATTCCCAGCTTACCAAATGAGGTTTCTGATGGCTAGCAGAGGAGCCCCAGAGAAAGAAGAAAATAGTTTTGCGCAGAACATTCATAATAGATTTAGGGCATCTAACCAAAGCAAACCAGTAGACAGCCAACCCAGTAAGCACAACTTTTATAAGGACCACCCTGCCACCAAGTGAAGATACCTGTAGGTCCAATTTTGGATTTTTTTCTCAAATAATTCGATCATCCATCTCCAATCTGAAGTATGGTACCCCAATGGTTTAAGCCGATAGCCCAAATACTTAAAGCCCACAGTAAGAGGTTCCATCCTGAATGGGAGAAACTCAACAATCTTATTTCTGATATCAACATCCACATTTTGATAGAGAAAAGAAGATTTTTCAGTGCTAACAGTCATCCTCGAGGTTGAGCAAAATAAGTCAAGGGCATATTTATATGCACTCCATTCTTCTACAGTACCAACACCAATTAAAATAACATCATCCACAAATAACAAATGTGTAATTGACAGATGAGGAGAGTACTGAAAGCCCTTAATATGACCTTTGTGTTGAGCATCCAAAATAATACGACTGAGACTCTTCATAATCAAGATGAATAACAGGGGAGACAAAGGACAGCCTTGATGCAGCCCCTTGGAAGCAGGGAAAAAATTCGAGGGAGAACCATTAACTAACACAGCAAAACAGGAGCTATAGACACAACCCATAATCCAATTAACACCCAAAAGGGGTATACCAATCTGAATGAGTAGAAGTCTAATAAAGGTCCAGTTGACTTTGTCAAATGCTTTAACCAAGTCCAATTTTAAGACCAAAACATTAGAGTTCTTCGTTTTGATAGAGTGTAATAATTCCTGGGTAATACCCACAGGTTCAGTAATCTGTCTATCCTTAAGAAATCCAGATTGATGGGCAGACAGCGAACGGTTAAGAATAGGATTTAGTCTGATGGCAGCAAGCTTGGATATAACCTTGTAGACCAGGTTACATAAGGATATGGGTCGAAAGTCAGCAAAAGTCAGGGGATTTTCACATTTAGGTATCAGGGTCAGAAAAGTAGATTTTAGGGCACCAGATACTTTACCATGTATTTTGGCCTGCTCCACAGACAGCACCAAATCCCCCCCCACCAGATCAAAGAAAGCCAGAAAAAACTCGACAGGCCACCCATCAGGTCCCGGGCTATTATCCTTCTTGAACCCCTTAAGTACGGCTTCAACTTCCTGGGCCGATATGGGATTAAGGAAACGATCTATATCTTCTTCAATGGTCATGTGCGGGGAAAGACTGATAACTTTAAGTTGATCAACAATATTAGTAGACTTGTCATCACCAAAAAGGTCACTAAAGTGCTGTTTACCAAGCTGCTTAAGTGCCAGGTCCTCAGAAACAGATATGCCATTCTGATCCTTTAGAGACCAAATAGCATTTGTATTTCTTCTAGCTGAAGCAAAAGAGTGAAAAAACCTCGTATTTGCATCCCCCTCCTTTATCCACTGAACTCTGCTCTTCAGTCTCTGAGTAGTAATCTCATGAGCCCAATATTTTCCCTTCCTTTCCTGAAGGATTTTCAACTTATCAGCATTTGAGGCCGATAAAATACCCGAGTCTTCCAGTAAGAGCTCTGATATACCTTCATTTATTTCCAATATCTGCTGCTTCCTTTCATGGTTCTTCACCCTTTCCCATTCCTTTATAGTTCCTTTAAGTCTTCGCAACTTCAAAGAGAGTACATCCATATGGCAATAGTCATCCTTATCCAGAGGCACCTTCCACGAGGAAAGAACCAAATGAGCAAAGTCCTCCTCCAAAAGCCAAGCTCTATTAAATTTGAAGGGCCAGCAATGTGCACTGCTTTTCGAGCCCCATTCCAGGCAAATAGGGTAGTGATTAGATACATCAGAAGGGGTAGCCCAGGTCCGATAGTAAGAGAGGCAAGGGAGGAGAGATTCGGATAACAGAAACCTGTCCAGCCTTTTACCTATACCAGCATCCCCCGAGCGCCCATTTCTCTAGGTAGGGCCAGAAAGATGCATAGCAAGGTCCACCAGCTTGTTACAGGAAATGAGCTGGGAAAAAAAAGATGCCAGAGGGTCCAACCTAGCTTTACATCCCCAGACTTCAGCAGAGGATAAAGTAAAATTGAGATCCCCTGCCAACAGTAAATTAGGTTGTCCCAGAAGCCCACCGGCCACCAAATTATTCCAGAAAGTGGTTCTCTGAGTATAGGGCCCATAGCAATTAATAACAGTAAAGGTCTCAGCCAGACCTTTAAAACTTGCTTTAAGTATGATACCGGCCAGTGAGGAAAAAGCCTTACAACGAACCAGATGAGGGTCCCATCCAGCAAGCAAACCGCCAGAAAGCCCCGTAGCATCAGAGGCACAGAATTCCCAACCAGGTTTAAGTTTAGAAAACAGATAAAGAGCTTGAGAGTAACATCACATAGTTTCCTGTAAAAGAATCATATCAGGTCTAAGGTCAGAGAGTAATCTACCAAGGGATTTTTGTTTGGCCACCCCCCCAAACCCACGGATGTTCATGGACAAAATTTTCATGGAGAAGGAAACTCCACAGGTGTACTTGCTCTAAGGACCTGAGAGGAAACAGGAGAGATATGTGACTGTCCAGCCGCCTGCTTTAAACGAGTCGAAAGGGGGGTGTAGGTTCCCGGATCCCCAGTCTCTTCCTTAGGAGGCTTCTTGGATTTCCTGATGGTCACATTCTTGAAACGGATAGAATCCAAGGGTAAGGTAGAAGGAGAAATAGGAATCTTGTCCGAGAAGATCGAGAGAGCTGTAAGAAGAGAAGGGTCCCGAAAAGCAGGTGCATCAGGAGGACTATTTGAAGAGGTTGTAGGTAAAGTCATAGTACAGCCAGTAGAAGACAAGGGTGGGACAGAAGAAAAGGACCGGCCTAGAAGAGGACTAAGGGAGAGAGGGATAGTGATCCAGGGTATATGGAGGTGGGCCATTAACAACAACTTGCTTAGATGATGAGTCACGAGAAGGAGAATCCAAAGTCTCCCCAGGGTCAGCTCGAGAGTGTAGAGTAACGGCTTCCATATCTTCGATGTACATCATCTGTCCTTTTGAGAGATCATCAAAAGCAAAAGGTGAAGACGAAGCATAGATAATATCGGTAGAATCCTCCAGTGGTACATCAGGCAAGGGGCTGGTATCAGAGCAGGGTAGATCAGGGACAGATAACAAGTTATACCCCCTCTAGATAGGCTGACCAGTCCGGAGACGGTGACAAGAATTACGTAAGTGTCCAGTATCATGACAGTAATTACACCTAAAAGGCATATGCAGGTAATCCAGTTTCTGGGTGACAACTTTATCTCCATAGACAATATCAAGTTCAGGTATAAGACCCTTTGTAATATCCACTTCAACCAAAACTTTTGCCATCCTTTTGTCATAAATGAGATGGAAATCCCTCTCAAGAGCAACAAACCATCCAAGAAGGTTTGCCAGATCAATAAGGATATCCTTATTCCAAAGGGGGAAAGGTAATGCAGGTAGCAGAACCCAAAGATGCCTAATGGTCACTCTTTCAGTTAGGGGATCAAACCCGGAGTGCCACCTCTTCAGTACTAAGGAACCATCAAGTATAGGCCACAACTTTTCTAGAATGAGTGAGGCATCCGAGTCTTCAATGAACACAAAAACCAGCCATTTATTTGCTAAGAGGCTAATAAATGGTACATAATGGATAAGGGGCTTCCAGTGTGAAGTAGCCCACTCCACCTAGCCATCCTTAGTCAAAGAACAATACTCCAGTCTACCAATGAGTGCCCTACGGCATAAGGTTCCTACCTTCTCCATAAAAACATCATGCCCAAGTACGAACCTAGGTTTATATTCTAAGGCCTTTAGGGTTTTGGCCTTACGACGAGATGAGCTATGGACCCGACCCTTCCCCAGTTTGGGTATCCTGCTAGAATCGGTCGGATCACCCATGTCACAGGTGGAAAGAGAGCAAAGGCAATAACCCCACGATAACGCGTACAGGAGAGCACCCCCAAAACAGGCAAGATATACAGTACAACTTCTACAAGAGTATAACACAGAGAATATCAAGGTTCAGTAACCACACCCGTAACCAAACCAGGAAATAAGGTAATGAGCCCAGCGAGACGTGAATACAACAATCAAAGTATAGGCCTACACAGGCCACTCGAGGTAAGGGTCCCAGTCCACTAACATCCACCAAGGGTACACAGAAACAATCCACCGAGCCACAACACAAAAGGTATGCCAACCCAACAAATAAAATACCGACAGTAGGTCAAGAATAGAGCCAAACCCCACACTGAGGCTAAGACAAAAAACCAACAATGATCTTCCAAAATAAACCAGAAAAACCTCCTGTGCCAATACTGCCAGACAGACCCTCAAGGAGAGAGGTGGTCCCAAATAACTACTCGAGAGCTAAAATAAATATAAATCCATGTCGACGACAGAACCAGGTGACAAGCCAAGCTTCTAAATAATAAACAGACACAGTAACAATAAAAAAACCAAGTATCAAATAGACCACCGCCACATGGTTGTCAACAACTAACAGTCAATTAGAAGGAACAGGCTGGGCGCAATCGTAAACACACAAATACCCATATATATGCAGGGCACAATACCAGACAAACAGCCCGAAAAACCGGGATGCTGACAGAAACCCTAACCCAGAAAAATGCATACAACAATCAAACAAAAAAGACGATAATTCCCACTTTTTTAACACATGGTTGTTACTAACCCTTGGTAAAGGGTGGACTCCATGTGGGGTTTGCAGTACATAAACCCAAAAAAACCCCTAAGCAGGGTAAACCGCAATACCCTCGACCAGTGAAATAAAAAAAAGGGGGTCAGAGAAAGAACAGAGGTACCTGGAGTCAGGTATCACCTGACAGCAGAGCCGTGAGCAGACCCACACAGGGTTCCGAAGTCCGCAGCTTCAATACTGCTCCAGCGGGCACTGTGAAAGGAGCACATCGCTCCACAGACAATCCGTTCCCCAGACCGGGTCTTGTGATTGCTATGTGATAAGTGAAACTAGTGGCTATAACTAAATGTCTCTATCTATTTCACTGGCATACATAATGCATGTCTGAATGCAGTTGGTGGATGTGGGCGGCCATTGGGAAGTGGGTTCCATCAAGTTAATAACTTCAGTTTTCAATGAAAGTGATCTCCGGACAAGAATGGTGCATATATTCAAAGACCATCCGAGGATACTGAGACACCTTGTTTACGAAGGATAGTTACGTAGTGATCTTTTAATTACCTGCAGGATGCAGACAGTTTAACTAGGTCTAAATTACCCTAACACTAACTATCTCATTACAAGTATTCAGCTGCTCTTTCAACACTCTTCCATTACTAGAAGCAGAAATCCATAGCTTGGCTAGGGCCATGGAGCTGCCTAAGCACAATCTTCTTTGTGCACCATTCATGGTTCGCTACTACTCGGAGGCTATGGAGAATCTTTTCTTGTTTCCTTTTATATATTTATGTTTATTTATTACATGATTCCTCTATGTTCATATTCTTTTCTATTTGGTATTTGAGCATCCCTTTGGCGTACAGGTTTCTCTTATGAGTCAATAGAGGTGGATCATGGCAAATTTGAAAAGAACCTTTTGCTTGGTTCACTCTCGACTTGCCACTTGTTGGGTGAATTACAGTTGTGGACATAATTTAGCATCAAGACATTTGTATTGTCTCTGATGTCTCTTTCCTTCTCAATCAACATATAACGTTCAATAGTGTGTACTCTAGAGCTTTCTTTGGGGAAAAAAGGGAGTGACAAAGCTTTCTTTGGGGAAAAGAGGGAGGGACAAAGGGGTTGCTTTTGGTGGGTTGGGAATATGTACCTTACTTGTGCTCCGGGGGGGTTTGGGCTTTATATAATATCCCATGCTAGGAAATGGGTGATATGGGTAGTGGAGGGGGATGCCCCTTAGTAGGTTTTAGTGTGTCATTGAATTCATTAGGCTCAATGTACTGGAGGGATTAATGGTCCATTTTATATTCATGGCATTATTTGTAATGAGAAGGCATTTGCAATCTCCAATTCAGTTTTGCTCAAGAGGTTGTGGGGGCTTGGCAAACAATCTCTAGATTTCTTTGTTGGCAGTTTGAGGGACCTGTTTCCGCCTTTCACACACCTGGGGGGGACGTGGCAGAAATATTCAAGCCACTCGGTGTGTCCTTGGGGGCAAGTCTTGAGTCAAGGCTGTCACCTTGTTCTTGAATCCTTCGTTTAGGCCAACTCCTAACGAAGCCAAGGGGTGTAGACCCTATTAATTGCTAAGGTTGTTAATTTAGTGTTTTATGGTGATGAATGAGTTACTTAGGAGTTTTGATAAACAAATTTAATACAAGATACTTGCAATATTGATTAAACCACAACAACATAAAGATTAATACATAATAAGCACAACATGCGGAAACATATGATGATATAAAAAAAAGAGACCCATTCCAATAATGGAGTCCACAGATGAAATTGTTGTTGTATTGCAAAAAGAAAATGTTGCAAGTGCTCTTGGTCAAATTTTAAGTTAATATGGGATGAGTTGATTAAACTTAGGGGGGAGGGGACTCCCAATATACCAGAGGGTACGGGGGAGTATGTCCAAAATCCTTAATCAATACGGCTACTCGCAAAGAATATGATGGTTGGTTGGATTCTCTGAGATGGTGTTCAACACTACATCGCAAGGGTGTAGCTTAACTGTGTCTTGAGGTCACTGACCAGTTGTTCTTGCTTCCTTTGGGTAATTTTGCACCACAACGACTTAATTCGAGGCGTTGGATCTTCGCTTGGGGAGGTTTATTAAAATTTGAGAACTAATTATTCTAGTCACCCACGTTTAAAATGATGCAGTCGGCTGATTGGACAAACCGTAGCCAGTGCAGAGCATACACAACAGAGTCTCGGTAATTTTTAAGGATTTTAACTTTGTGTTCTTTATTAAAAAGAAAACCCTCCAGGAATCCCTTTTGGTCCAAATGGACCTCAATTGGGAAAGTGAGGAGGGGTTGATTTTAAATAAAAAAAAGAAAGAAAGAAAAATTCCATAGATTGTCTAATTAGTCCTACCACACATCTCTTTCCCCTTTTGGGTCACTCGGGAAGTCGTGGGGTAAGTAGTATTGTTACTTTGAATTAAAGAGTATGGAATGTTTGTAATGACGGTTCAAAATAGAGCTGAAAAGCAAAACTACACTAACAAAAGCAAAACCATGAAAAAAGTGCATCGACGCAAATTCCCCCAAGGGGATGGGGAGTGGGCTCCCTCTGAAGGAGCCTGCTGCAAAAAGTTTATTATGGTATTTACAATGCTTGAGATGGATGTCGATGGTCCTTACAGATCTGGATCCAAAGGCTTACAGGTTTTTAGAAAAAAGACAAGATCAAGAATGGTGCTCTAGGAGGTCTTTGAACAACGTAGATCCTTGGTTTTCCGACAACACTTCTCCTTGTCTTGGTGATAAAAATGAAAAACCAGCCACTTGTAATGCACCAAATGTGCCAAATAAAGCATTAAGAACATAAAAATTTAAGTACTTAAATGATAAACAATAAGCCTAAGTACTTAATCAATCTAGATCTACTCAGAATAAAACTTTAAGATTATGATCTAGCAATGTACTTAAATAAATCATCCTTTGAATAATCTTTTAAAAGAACCTAATTTACTTAAGCATTTTACAAAGTAACAGGAACCAAAGATGAAGTTTGATTTAAATTGAAGGAGAGAGAGAAAGGGAATGCTGGAAGCCTGGGAATATTTGGGCTGTGGAGTCTGCAAGTGGAAAGCAGAGAGACTATGCTCTTCAAAATTTGCTTGAAAGATGGAGGAGTCAACCTAGATCAACCATCCCTTCAAGCTAGATACCTGCATCAACTTAAAAATCTTTGCACAAGAAAGGTTACAAGCAAAGGTGTTGCCGGAAGTAGAAACTTGGAAGGCATGCAATTAAACAAAATGTACACGCGAGATAAGAGATCTACAACCATCAAACAATAAGAGCATGAATCAAACTAGAACAATCTCTTATCCTATCGGGAGATAGCTCCCCTTGTAGGCCCACTACAAACCAAAGAAATGCACAACGAAAAGAAGCTAATACTGGTTATCTCATAAACCATGCAATACTCATCCACACACAATGATGCTCGACACAAGAGGTTTGCCTCCAAAGCTTTCTTTTATTCCATAAAATACTACGATATTACAAGTACACAGCTCAACAACCTTTTTGTCCTCTCTGACCATGCAAAATGAGGAAAGGAGCCCTGCTTAAATAGCAAAAATGAGACCCAGAGGGTGCTACCAATACTGAAAAGAGAGCCTGGTTGAACTGAGCTTGAAGTGAAGAGGTGATTGACACCTCTCTCACTTAACTCACCATAGCCTGCCAACACACCCAATCAATGCCAAACTTTCCACCCACCAATCCATATCGGCGTCCACCTCTCCCTCATGCGTGAGCTTCATGAGATTAGCATGAGTTTGGTGAGAGATTAGCGTGAGGTTATCTTATACATGCCTCCGCTAGTATTAAGAACTAAACCAAAGTTTTAAGTTCAAACCAATAAACCAAAGCTCAACTTAAAATCGCGTGAAGAGGGTTGACGTGAAGAGTGTGTTTGACGTCACCCTTATCATTCTATTCGCTACCTCCCTCTTTGGTGTTTTTCAGAAATGATATATAAATCATTACCCAAAGCTTTAAACTACCACACGAAGGGGGTCCACCCACTCTTCAACGCTTCCCCTGTTTGGAGTTTAGCATGAGTCCCCTTTGATTGACGTCACCCTTCCATAGCATAATCGCTACCACTCATCATGCATGAGTATTAACAAAGTTTGAAAAGCCTTCGAGTTTGAGAGAAGGTCGCATGGCATGGGGGGCCCATGCCATGCCATTTCCCCACTTACTTTTTAAATTTTTTTTTTATCTTTTCAAACTTTGACCATGGTGCCATTTTGCCGAAATTTAGCATTAAAATGCCATTCTGATGCATCTATAGATGAATAATGCTCCTTGGGGTGCTTCGACTGCTCGACTGATGTGGAAAGTGGTCCTCGGGGTAAAATGTATGCTTCGAGTGTTCCCACGTCAGAAACAAACTTCGTATTTGACTTTTATTACATTTTGAACTTTTTTAATTAAACCATTAAAAATGACTTAAAAAAACGGAAAAAATTATTTTTCACAGAAATTGACGAAACTCTAGGGGGACCTATAACATGTCCATACGATTCAATTTCAATGCCTAGCATGTTGAAAAACACTGACACGAAGGCTCTAATAACCTCCTAAGGCCGAAACACCAAGACGACTACCCCAACTTTGGAGGTGTGAGTGAAAAAATTAGAAATTATTAGTCGTTTGTTCAACAACCAATAATAACTGAGGGAAAAAACACTCTGGGCTAGTCGGCTTGATGCTTAAGTCTGGGAAGCCGAGCCTTTTATAAAAAATTAAATGCTAGGACATTTTTTACAATTTCTCCAAGGGGGTATGAACATGTGTTACAAACAATTTCGAACAGACTCCCAGAAAACGCCTGGCAGACTTCTGAACTTTGATCATGAACAAGTGCACTTGTTCTACTTTGCGGGCTCGCTTGAAAAAACCACCAAGTACAACTTAGGTGGTAACAAGACCTTGTGATTCGGGATCTACCATCCTGGCGTATTTGGATGTTCCAATCTTTCAGGGATCAGATTGGATTCTTGCCAAACTATGCAGGTAAAAGGTCGGCCAGGAAAGGATTACTATTTTGAAAGGTATCTAGATAGATGTTTATACAAAATGCAGATGCATGGAGAGGCACCGTATGTCATAATTGAAGATGGAGAAGTGGAAAACCTATTTATATATATAAGAGGAACTTTAGGAACTTTATGAGCTTGTTAAGCAATTAGAGTAATCCTTTGATCTAGGTACCTTCTTCAGTAAAAGATGGGGACTTGGCAATCCAATGGAGCATTGGCCGAGGATATGTTAGGGGAGTTTCGAAGGCTTATGCTCCCCTTAAAAATAAAGTTTGAGGGGTGGCTACTACTTCATCACGGGTTGTTAGACAAAAGGAGGCTGCATGGAGTTGGGATAACTAATTTGGCATGTACATTGTGTGTTAAGATGAGATTGTACAAAATGTTTTTGGAAATGTTAGACTATCAAAGTTTTTTTGGCATGGTTTTAGCTGAATTTCACTTCCTTTTTGTAGTTTCGGTCTTATGTAAGGTTCCCTCCTAGGAGACACTTGAATGGTTAGGGACAACTGCAAATTGCTTTGGTATTTAGATAACTTACTTTTTTTAAGAAACATCATTGTAAAATTACTTGCAATGAGGTTCTTCACCCCTTACTTTAGGGTTCTAAGGAGCTTTAAAGAAAAGCTTGTAATAATAATAATATTAATAATAATAGGTCAAAGGTCACCCACCCCTTCACCTTATCACCCATCAATGTATATTTATACACTGTCAGAAGGCTCATTGGAAGCATTCATTCATGTCAATCATTTATTACTCAATATTTTGTTATATATTTGCATAATTACTTTGTCAATCTAAATAGGAATTGTTTATTCTATTTGGTATAAGGGCCATTGACCCTGCTTGTCATGAGTTAATTCCACAAACATACCTCATGTCCATTGTATACATCGCCGTAGTTGTTCGAACATTTTTTTTTACTTAAATCTTAGTCCATTATACATAGTCTATATTCAACAGTCCATCCATACTCATCAATCAGTTCATAGGATTTTGTAGTTAGCAACCAGACTATACAACCTTCTAAGAGTAGATTGAGCCATAAGATATTCATTCAATATGCCTAGTTGTTATCGTATTCTATTGCCATTGTTGCAATCCCAGACGCTGTGCCGCCATTGCCAATTCCGTACTGTGCCTTAATTTGTACGTACATTGCCATTGTTTTCTTGATTTATGTATTTTGATGCCTTTTTCGTCGTTCACCGTGTGTTGTTGCTGTAGCCACCTTTTTGGCCGTGAAATTGCCTTTTAAATGCTATGTGACCTTTTGAAATAAATGTCACATCCCTTAATATTAGTCATGACCTATTTAATATTTATTGGGAAGCATATATTATAATATTTTTTTACCTTTTAAAAGAAATCGTTTCATAGCTTTATATGTAGTATATGAAGTAAAATTAAAAAGGTGGATTTTGCAATAAAGAAGACAAACACCAAAATGGTTAGCAATGATGAATTATATGTAGATGTTACTTTGTGTATAGATGAAGTAAAGACTGTAAGGCACTGTCTTAGTGGTATTGAGAAGAGATAAAAGAAGTCAAGGGAAATATTTACAAATTAAGAGAAGGCACACATGAAGTATTTGGAGACAAAATTAACAAGCTAATGGAAGATTATGAAAAATGATGGCTAGATCTAATAAGAACGAGAAATAACGACAAGGACAAAGTATTAAGGATAATTAAACTAAT
Source organism: Pseudotsuga menziesii (assembly GCA_001517045.1). Taxonomy (NCBI): domain Eukaryota; kingdom Viridiplantae; phylum Streptophyta; class Pinopsida; order Pinales; family Pinaceae; genus Pseudotsuga; species Pseudotsuga menziesii. The sequence continues at coordinate 333,455 of LPNX010630048.1, forward strand.
ATAGAGAAAGGATTGACGAACTAGCTGAAGGGGTAGATGCATTATTAGTACAACCCTTAGTCCACTGTGTTACAACTTGAACTAGCATGTGCGATTAAAGCTCTAAAGAAAAGGGCTAGCCCAACTATAACCTAAAGGTATTACCCACTATCACCTCAATAACCACCTCCTTGCACTTTAGGTTGGTTCTTCTCCAACTCAAGGGAGGCTTCCCTAAAATTTGATTTTAGGCTCCGACAATAAGGGCACAAGGTGGTTTGAAGAGTTATCCTTAACAAAATGGATTTTGGTATTTTGTAGTATAAAAAGGGGTGAAGGGAGGACCATCAAGACTAGTGCCAATTGTTGAATTATTGTAACTTTGAAGTGTATTAACTTATTGTACCCCGATGTTCCTATCGGGAGAATCATTTATATTGTACCAGGTCAGTAAAGAGTCATGAGGAAAAACCCTCTGTTGTAAGCCAGGTTATTAGCACCCTGTTATCACATATATAGTAGCCGGGCTACCATATTCTATTTTTAAGATATAGTACATTTTTCAGCCAGATCTCTTTCAGATGAGATGCTGAGATGAGCAGTTTTGTTGGATCATTACTTTATTTGTGGACTATCGTACTCTCCCATGTCAGGACTAAGTCTCAAGACACTCAGATTCGAGGACTGATGTAGTCATTTAGTCATTTACAGAGCAGTTATTGATGCTCAGATTTATATCAGTATTTTCCCATTGGACAGATGATGGTTCAGATGGATTATATACATGATTATGGCTCAGCTTTTATTATATTGTGTTATGGTTATCATTGCTCTTATACTCATCTTTGTGACATGTATTAACATGTAGTGTCTTGATCTGGCAGTCATAATTATATGGACTTGGATTGTATTTGTATTATATATTGATGTCCCTACTTAGACTTGGAAGTTCTTGATCTATACTCATTGGTTTTACCCTCCTTAGGGAGAATAGAGGTAGCCATTCCCACCATTGTTTTGGCTTGCTAGTGTTGGTTTCATCTTTCACTGTCTCCACCCATCCATTTCCTTCCAGTTTTGTTTTTAACCCGACTTACTACTTGACTTGTGGCATGGAGGACCTTTCCCCGCTATAACCTTTGTTGGACAAGCCCCTCCCTGTTTATATTGTGTCTCGGCTCTGAGTTGGTGACAGAACTTGTCTTTGTTGAGTTGGATTGTATGCGTAAATCATTTTGGTCAGTTGTCTCGATGTTTGGAACTGTGCAGAACTCCCCTTGGTCACTTGAGATGTTGTTGGCTAAAACTGAAAGCTCATGTACTACTTGTGTTGGAAAATATTATATATACGCCCACGGAAAATGAAAATGCTAAACTGTGATTCTTAACATATGTGAAAAAGGGCAAGAGCAATGAAATGCTAAAATATCCCTTGAAGGGTATAAGAAAAGGTCCAAAAAAGCAATGGTTAAATATATGCTATATCCAAATATTGCTGACCATATAAGTTTGAATATGTCCCAGATGAAAGCTGCGATTAGCTGTGCTTTTAAGCACTGGTGAAGTCCCAAAGGGTCATACAGGCCAAAAAGGCCATGGAAATAAAATTGATGGTCCTAATGAAACTGGATCAAACTTGATGTAGTCATGATGCCTAAGTTGAATAATCACACTCTAAACAACTCAACCATTTGTGAGGCACTGCCATTCCTTGTGTTGTTGTGTGTCCGGCATTGGTTTTAGTGAGTTTTTCCTTTCCATATCCAAAGTGTCATGATGGAAGTCATCCTTTGCCTTAGCCTTGTAAATTTCATCCTTCACCCGTCACTAGCAAATTGACTATAACTATGAAGTGAGTATAGCCCTGAAAGTCTAATCTGAGTAATAATAAATAAACCCTATATATGTATTTGGTTGATACACCGCCAGTGAAATGACTGCTACTTGTTGTGATTGTTGCTTAAATGAGTTGTAGAGCATGTCTTAGCCTTATAACACTTGCAGCAGATGGATGATAGTCTGAGTTATATTATTGGTATCTGATCATTTACAAATGGTTATATTGTTTATTGGATATGGTTGATGATCAGGTAGAGACCTAAGAGGGGTATGAGTATACACCCTAGATGGATTTGGACTCTCTGAGTCTAATGAGACAGTTTATTTTCAGTTCCGGGCACTTGCAGAAATGATCAGGCTCATTTTACCTTTCTGATGCAGTTTTGCCTCACAGGATGATGTGTCTGAGCAGGGAGATGTTTTATTGGGATCTCCTAGGGTGTTGTATGGACATAGGGGGTGCAACCACTTGTTTGTACCATAGTACCCCCATCCCAGAGAGCCTGGTGGGCTCAGTTTGACAACGCAGGCACCCTAGGAGGCTGTTTTGGTAGGTTCACGTTTCCTGAGGCAGATTAAAAAATGATTAAATGGCTATTGAAGAAATCGATTTGGGTTACTGAGGCAAGGAAATGACATGGGATGAGTCATGATGATGAGAGTGATGTCCTCTGCACCTTCTCCAACAGTTGCAGCACCTGATTGGGCCCACACCTATTTTTTGGGCATTTTATATTATTTTCTGGAGCTTTTGGGAGGCTCACAATTTTCTCAAGGAGGCACAAAGTCAAAGAATTAAAAAGTTATATTATTTTATTGTGCCATGGGGCACCCACAGGGAGTTAGTTAACACTCCATGGACCCACCATGTGCTTCATTTATTTCTTGTTGAGTGGGGTACCCTCTTTGTGGGTGATTTAGTCCACTTTGGTACTTTATGGTTATATTGATCTATGTATTGTATATTGAGCTCATGTCAACCATTGATTAGAATATTTTATCTTTTAATCTTAGCCACTCGTTTTGAAAGTGGTTAGGATTCGGTTAGGATTGTAGTTCTCTCCTTTCTATTTAAAGGAGAGAGCTTCTCATTTGTAAAGGGTTTTTTGCTCTTGGATTTGAATAATAGAAAGATTTTTCTGTGGATATGCTTTGCATCTGATGTTCTCAAATGGTGATTTGATAGTCTTCTGCTTCCTAGCATTGTGGGAATTCATGTGAGATCTATATTTTTTCTGCTGTCATTGTCTTGTCTACAGGAGGGCGTTTTGGCTAGAGTGTTTTTGCAGGGGGACCTCAACTCGTTCGGTTATCTTCGTCTTGGATCAGGGGGTTTTCATTAGTGTCATTGTGATCTATGATTACTTTTTTTTAATTTCCTATAGCATTTGGTTTCTTTATCTTGTTTTAGCAAATCTGATATTGTTGACGTTTGCTCATGCAGGGTAGGGGGCGCATTGGTGGCTTGGGGCTTACATCCGTCATAGAAATCACGTGGATCTTCGAGAATTGATCGGGATAGCAAGGATCATTGCTGTTAAGGCTTCTACAAGCATTTCCAGGTATGGTCTAACAGGGAATTCTCTTCTCTTTAGTAGATCTCAATCCATTGTACCTGTTTTCCTTCCATTTTTTTGAAAATCCTTAAAATACTGAAAACACCCTAAAAAGTACTAAATCTGGGAACCGTCTGATCTTTGGCCAAATCACTGTTGGGTTTCATAGATCAGGCCTCCCCCTCACTGAATTTACTGCAACGTTGGTCAAATTCCTGCTGGTTTGACCTAGATCTGAAATATTGTCTGAAAACTGCATAGCGCCCCCACTGAAAATTTGACCTATGAGGGTTTTGATTTTTTTTGATTTCTGACTTCATAGACTGATAGATTGGGTCTCACACATTCCAAATCACCCCCAACGCTGTCTAGATTCATGACAGTATGACCTAGATCTGAATTTTAGACTGAAAACAACCTTAGCGTCATCACTGAAAAACTGGACCTTTCCGGAGTTTATTGTTTCCGAAATCTGACAGGCTGGGCTGATAGATCGGGTCCTGAGCACTCCAGAACACCCCTAACGCTAAGCTAGATCCAGCTTGCTTGCCCTAGATTTGAAGAAATCAGTTTTTCATCCTCTCAGCCTCATTCATCAACTTTGACTTTTTCGGGACCTGACTTTTCCTAAATTTCTCTGAACCAAGTGTGTAGATCAGGCCCTCCTGATCCCATTTCCTCTTCAACGCTGAGCTGATTGTCTGTTGGTGGCCTCAAATAAATAGATCTGTCTCATCCAACCCTAGCGCTAGCCTTCCTTGACTGAATTCCTGCCTTAACTGAGCCATCCGAACCAAAACACTTATCTGGGTCCACAGATCAGGGTCTACCCTAGGTGGGTTCACCTCAACGCTGGGTGTATATTGACTCGATTGCCCAATGCACGAAAGGCATTGATCTCCCATCCTTAGTGCTAGCCCTGAATTGACCTCTTTCCCTTGAAATTGGTTGTTCTTTGATGACTCAGACAATCACACCTGTTCACCTTCTTCATTGAGTTTGTCAGCCAGGTACTAGATAGTCGCGACTATTTTCCTGCCCATCCTACCTCGGTTACGCTTCCCAAGGCAGAGATCATCTTCTTTAGTTGCTAGTACCAAAACCCTAGATCTAACCATTTCCCCCAAAGGCCATCAGATTACTGCTTTGGATCAACCAATATACTGCTGAAGTCTTGAACCATCTACTGAATCCTACTGTAGATCTAGAGTTTCTGAACACCTTACACCTTACGTACCTCAAAGTTTGTTTTGATCTGATCTGGTGTCTAGGTTTGATCTCTCCTATCGAGAGCAGATCTGGGTCTCCCCCACTGTTGTCTTAGACTCAGACAACATAAAGCGAAGACTGCCTTGATTGGCGTGACAACCATCTCTTTGGGAGTCTAGGCAGTTTGGGTTCCACCTCCTTAGTTGCTTGTTCCTCTACCATCCATCCCGGATCCATCTTGCACAGGCAGCTACAAGGTTGGTGATAACATTTTGGCGCCGTTGCCGGGGAGGTAGAGGCCTATCCTGGTTCGACATTTTTCCTCAAGCTATACTCCCGTTCTCTTTGCCAACATTTTGGCGCTGTTGCCGGGGAGGTAGAGGCCTACCCTGGTTCGACATTTTTTTACAACGACATATCTTTTATTGGTGAATTACTTGTGTGGTTCACCTAGCGACTCCACCTCGCGACTCCACTAAGGACCGTGCCCAACGTATTAATCTTAAGATCTTAGAACATACCATAATTCATAATGAATTCAGATGTATTTATGAGGCACATGAAGGAATTAACCAAAAACATGATTGAAAATACAAGACAAATAAACAAAAGGGATAGAAGGAGGTCAGACTACGGGTATAAGGATGACCTCGAGCATGACTACGGGTATGAATCTAGTTATGACAATCTTTATGATACCCACTAACTTCCTCACCCATGCAATAGAGATTTCCCAACCATCCCGAGGGAACCTGTAAGTCGACATGAACCTAGAAGTCAGCTCCAATCAAAACCTTATAGTAGCCAAGTAACCAAAGCTGTGAAAAAACAAGACAGACAGTCTCCTTTTGACTTTTCTGAAATATCAGGGGCACCTCATCCTATGCCGAATGATTACACTAGGAGGATGCCTCAGTTCAATGGAAATAAAGATATATCTATTGAGAGTCATTTGGATATTCTGTGGGATTACCTGGAATCTAGAGGTGCTAACAATGAAGATGTTTATATGTGAGCCTTAGGAGAATTCTTGCAAGGGGATGTTCAACTATGGTTCGATCATTTAGCACCAGGATCCATCACTAGGCATGACATGTTCACAGATTTGTTAATTGATAGTTGGAATAGGAACACGGATAAAATTTTAGAGTGTCAGTCTAGCAATGATTGTGCCGTTGATAATCAATATATTGACAATGTGCTTTCTCAATTGGACCATTCCTCTCCTGATATGTTCCAAATTATGAGCGTGCATGCAATCCATAAGAATGTTACAGAGTACTTCGAGAATAATGTTTCAAAACCTCATGCTGAAACTAAGAGGGATATCAATCAAATCATACGAGATACTCTATTATTATTACTTGAAGTAGTCACAGAACAAATCCTGGATCTGATCTGTGGAAGGGAACCTAGCATGCACCACCAAGAAACATCTTTAGTTGAGCCTTCCATTGATGAGGTCATTAAAGAGCCTTTAAAAGAGCAACTCCATAGTCATTGCCTAATTGATGATAATTTGAGTTAGTATCCAACCTATCCGAATCTGGATTCAGAGCTTGATCATATCACTGCAAAAGAAGAAAAGGTTGAAATTAATAAAACTTCTGTTGAAGAGCAATCATGTGGTCATATTGTGGTTGAAGACCAAGTTTGTGAGGATAGAAATGAACATAGTGATATTTTTCCTTATCAAATGGATGTTGATGATCATTTATCCTCAGTTGAATGTAATGAACAATCTCAAGAAGAACAACCACATGGTGATGATATACTAGTAAGCGAGCTTGACCTAGAGCCTTCTTTGTCACATCTGTTGAACTGGAATCTGTGTCCAAATAATCATCAAGAGCCTCCAAGGAATGATTCTTGTAATGCTGCTATTATTCCCCGTCATACTTTTGATCAAGGTGATTTGGATGAAGAGATTAATCATAGTGCGTCTAGTTCTTGGGATGTTAGTTTCAATCTTGCCAATTTCTCTAGCAAATGTCCCATATCACATGCAAGATTGGTGTTAACATCTTTAGGTGATACAAATCAAGTCTTAATTTGTCAATCCACCCTCCCATCCCAGCTTTTGAAGTCCTCTGGTATCATGCGGTATAGAGTCTCAAATATGCCAAGTGGTCAATGGTAAAACATTTTATCTCCTTTCATCCTTGGTGCATAATGCTTTCAACTTTGCTAATTTCTTTGATTGGGTGAATGAAAAGCTCTAGAAAGACCAATTCCATATTTGCTCATTTTATAAACAACAAATGGGGTTAATTTCAATTTCTGGTTTAATGATCTCTAATTTGTCCCTATTTTGCTTCACCATTGATCATGATGTGAGTATGATTGAGTGTGATAACCAGAAAGAGGAGGGAAACAATGATGGCCTAGGGGGGGTGAATCATGTATCGTATTCTTTTATTTCAACAAATCTAAACTTGCATAAATTTTATGATCCTATTGATCTATGGGTAGAAGAAGTTTGCAACAATTAATCTCATCCTTGGCATGATTTCATTTCTCTTTATCCATGTCTTTTGTTGATCTTCAAACAACAAGTTATAATGGCTTCAATTTTCATTCACATTACTTACAAGCCATCTTTGATTTGTTGTATTATTAACTGTAAAGAAATCTCAATGGATTTGTTCAGCAAGTGGTTGCATTGGATTTATGATTTTACCTAACACTTGTCCAAATTGGTTAGAGTAGGGTAGGTAGGATGAAATAAGCTTTTTCCGGCAGTAGTGTAGAATCTCGCATTTTTGCTTGAAGCTCACCTTTGAAGCTCTTAGTGTAGATTTGATTTCTGCAAAATAAAAATCAAACTTTTATTGAAAGTTATGGTTATATATTAGATTTATTTTCTACTTTTCAGTTTCATGCATCTTCATTTTCAGTATTTTATATATTATCCACATATCGTTCTGACGACTGGTCGTGAGTTTGATATAACTCTGGACATGTTGCAGGTAGTCAGTGACATTTTTGGTAGCGGTTGCAGAGCTGGATGGATTGATCGAGAATGCAAGAAGCAAAGTGCGAGGACCAGAGATTCTGAGGTTCTCAAGCGCTCTTTTCAGCAGAGCACTTGTCCCAGCTAGAGCCAGATGTTATCACATATATAGTAGCCGGGCTACCATATTCTATTTTTCAGATACAGTACATTTTTCAGCCAGATCTCTTTCAGATGAGATGCTGAGATGAGCAGTTTTGTCGGATCATTACTTTATTTGTGGACTATTGTACTCTCCCATGTCAGGACTGAGTCTTAGGACACTCAGATTTGAGGACTGATGTAGTCATTTAGTCATTTACAGAGCAGTTATTGATGCCCGTATTTATATCAGTACTTTCCCATTGGACAGATGATGGTTCAGATGGATTATATGCATGATTATGGCTCAGCTTTTATTATATTGTGTTATGGTTATCATTGCTCTTATACTCATCTTTGTGACATGTATTAACATCTAGTGTCTTGATCTGGCGGTCATAAGTATATGGACTTGGATTGTATTTGTATTATATATTGATGTCCCTACTTAGATTTGGATGTTCTTGATCTATACTCATTAGTTTTACCCTCCTTAGGGAGAATAGAGGTAGTCATTCCCACCATTGTTTTGGCTTGCTAGTGTTGGCTTCATCTTTCACTGTCTCCACCCATCCATTTCCTTCCAGTTTTGTTTTTAACCCGACTTACTACTTGACTTGTGGCATGGAGGACCTTTCCTCGCTATAATCTTTGTTGGACAAGCCTCCTTGTTTATATTGTGTTTCGGCTCTGAGTTGATGACAGAACTTGCTTTTGGTGAGTTGGATTGTATGCTTAAATCATTCTGGTCGGTTGTTCCGATGTTTGGAACTGTGCAGAACTCCCCTTGGTCACTTGAGATGTTGTTGGCTAAAACTGAAAGCTCATGTACTACTTGTGTTGGAAAATGTTATATATATGCCCACGGAAAATGAAAATGCTAAACTGTGTTTCTTAACATATGTGAAAAAAGGGCAAGAGCAATGAATGCTGAAAGATCCCTTGAAGGGTATAAGAAAAGGTCCAAAAAAGCAATGGTTAAATATATGCTATATCGAAATATTGCTGACCATATAGGTTTAAATATGTCTCGGATGAAAGCTACGATTAGCTATGCTTTTAAGCACTGGTGAAGTCCCAAAGGATCATATAGGCCAAAAAGGCCATGGAAATAAAATTGATGGGCCTAATGAAACTGGATCAAACTTGATGTAGTCATGATGCCTAAGTTGAATAAGCACTCTCTAAACAACTCAACCATTTGTGAGGCACTGCCATTCCTTGTGTTGTTGTGTGTCCGGCATTGGTTTTAGTGAGTTTTTCCTTTCCATATCTAAAGTGTCATGATGTTAAGAAGGAAGTCATCCTTTGCCTTAGCCTTGTAAATTTCATCCTTCACCCGTCACTGGCAAATTGACTACAACTATGAAGTGAGTATAGCCCTGAAAGTCTAATCTGAGTAATAATCAATAAACCCTATATTTATGTATTTGGTTGATACACCGCCAGTGAAATGACTGCTACTTGTGATTGTTGCTTAAATGAGTTGTAGAGCATGTGTTAGCCTTATAACACTTGCAGCAGATGGATGATAGTTTGAGTTATATTATTGGTATTTGATCATTTACAGATGGTTATATTGTCTATTGGATATGGTTGATGATCAGGTAGAGACTTGAGAGGGGTATGAGTATACACCCTAGATGGATTTGGACTCTCTGAGTCTAATGAGACAGTTTATTTTCAGTTCTGGGCACTTGCAGAAATGATCAGGCTCATTTTACCTTTCTGATGCAATTTTGCCTCACAAGATGATGTGTCTGAGCAAGGAGATGTTTTATTTGGATCTCCTTGGGCGTTGTATGGACATAGGGGGTGCAGCCACTTGTTTGTATCATAGTACCCCCATCCCAGAGAGTTTGGTGGGCTCAGTTTGACAATGCAGGCACCCTAGGAGGCTGTTTTGGCAGGTTCACGTTTCTGAGGCAGATTAAAAAATGATTAAATGGCTATTGAAGAAATCGATTTGGGCTACTGAGGCAAGGAAATGACATGGGATGAGTCATGATGATGAGAATGATGTCCTCCGCACCTTCTCCAACAGTTGCAGCACCTGATTGGGCCTACACCTATTTTTTTGCGCATTTTATATTATTTTCTGTAGCTTTTGGGAGGCTCACAATTTCCTCAAAGAGGCACAAAGTCAAAGAATTAAAATGTTATATTATTTTATTGTGCCATGGGGCACCCATAGGGAGTTAGTTGACACTCCATGGACCCACCATGTGCTTCATTTATTTCTTGTTGAGTGGGGTACCCTCTTTGTGGGTGATTTAGTCCACTTTGGTACTTTATGGTTATATTGATCCATGTATTGTATGTTGAGCTCATCTCAACCATTGATTAGAATATTTTATCTTTTAATCTTAGCCACTCGTTTTGAAAGTGGTTAAGATTCGGTTATGATTGTGGTTCTCTCATTTCTATTTAAAGGAGAGAGCTTCTCATTTGTAAGGGGTCTTTGGCTTTTGGATCTGAATAATAGAAAGAATTTTTCGTGGATATTTTTTGGATCTGCTTTGTATATGATGTTCTCAAATGGTGATTGGATAGTCTTATGCTTCCTAGCATTTTGGGAATTCATGTGAGATCTATATTTTTTCTGCTGTCATTGTGAGGTCTACAGGAGGGCGTTTTGGCTGGAGTGTTTTTGCAGGGAGACCTCAACTCGTTCGGTTATCTTTGTCTTGGATCAGGGGGTTTTCATTAGTGTCATTGTGATCTATGATTACTCCTTTTTACTTTCCTATAGCATTTGGTTTCTTTATCTTGTCTTAGCAAATCTGACATTGTTGACGTTTGCTCATGCAGGGTAGGGGGCGCATTGGTGGCTTGGGGCTTACATCCGTCATAGAAATCACGTTGATCTTCGAGAATTGATCGGGATAGCAAGGATCATCGCTGTGAAGGTTTCTACAAGCATTTCCAGGTACGATCTAACAGGTAATTCTCTTCTCTTTAGCAGATCTCAATCCATTGTACCTGTTTTCCTTCCATTTTTCTGAAAATCCCTAAAATACTGAAAAAACCCTAAAAAGTACTAAATCTAAGAACCGTCCGATCTTTGGCCAAACCACTGTTGGGTTTTATAGATTGGGCCTCCCCCTCACTGAATCTACTGCAACGCTGGTCAAATACTTGCTGGGTTGACCTAGATATGAAATATTGTCTGAAAACTGAATAGCGCCCCCACTGAAAATTTGACCTGCTAGGGTTTTGATTTTTTCTGATTTCTGACTTTATAGACTGATAGATCGGGTCTCACACATTCCAAATCACCCCCAACGATGTCCAGATTCATGACAGTATGACCTAGATCTGAATTTTAGACGAAAAACAACCCTAGCGCCATCATTGAAAAACTGGACCTTTCCGGAGTTTACTGTTTTCGAAATTTGACAGGCTGGGTTGATGGATCGGGTCCTGACCACTCGAGAACACCCCTAACGCTGAGCTAGATCAAGCTTGCTTGCCCTAGATCTGAAGAAATCAGTTTTTCATCCTCTCAGCCTCATTCATCAACTTTGACTTTTTCGGGATCTGACTTTTCCTAAATTTCTCTGAACCAAGTGTGTAGATCAGGCCCTCTTGATCCCATTTCCTCTTCAACGCTGAGCTGGTTGTCTGCTGGTGGCCTCAAATAAATAGATCTGTCTCATCCAACCCTAGCTCTAGCCTTCCTTGACTGAATTACTGCCTTAACTGAGCCATCTGGACCAAAACACTTATCTGGGTCCACAGATTAGGGTCTACCCCAGGTGGGTTCACTTCAACGCTTGGTGTATACTGACTCCATTGCCCAATGCACGAAAGGCACTGATCTCCCATCTTTAGCGCTAGCCCTAAATTGACCTCTTCCCCTTGAAATTGGTTGTTCCTTGATGACTCAGAAAATCACACCTGTTCACCTTCTTCATTGAGTCTATCAGCCAGGTACTAGATGGTGCCGACTATTTTCTTGTTCATTCTGCTTCGGTTACGCTTCCCAAGGCAGAGATCATCTTCTTTAGTTGCTAGTACCAAAACCCTAGATCTAACCATTTCCCCCAAAGGCCATCGGATTACTGCTTTGGATCAGCTAATATATTGCTGAAGTCCTGATCCATCTACTGAATCCTACTGTAGATCTAGAGTTTCTGAACACCTTACAGCTTACGTACCTCAAAGTTTGTTTTGATCTTATCTGGTGTCTAGGTTTGATCTCTCCTACCGGGAGCAAATCTGGGTCTCCCCGACTGTTGTCTTGGACTCAGACAACATAAAGCGAAGACTGCCTTGATTGGTGTGACAACCAGCGCTTTGGGAGTCTAGGCAGTCTGGGTTCCACCTCCTTAGTTGCTTGTTCCTCTACCATCCATCCTGGATCTATCTTGCACAGGCAACTACAAGGTTGGTGATAACATTTTGGCGCCGTTGCCGAGGAGGTAGAGGCCTACCTTGGTTCGACATTTTTCTCAAGCTATACTCCCGTTCTCTTTGCCAACATTTTGGCGCTGTTGCCGGGGAGGTAGAGGCCTACCCTGGTTCGACATTTTTTTACATCGACATATCTTTTATTGGTGAATTACTTGTGTGGTTCACCTGGTGACTCCACCCTGCGACTCCACTGAAGACCGTGCCCAACGTATTAATCTTAAGATCTTAGAACATACCATAAATCATAATGAATTCAGATGTATTTCTGAGGCACATGAAGGAATTAACCAAAAACATGATTGAAAATACAAGACAAATAAACAAAAGGGATAGAAGGAGGTCAGACTACGAGTATGAGGATGACCTCGAGCATGACTACGGGTATGAATCTAGTTATCACAATCTTTATGATACCCACCAACTTTCTCACCCATGCAATAGAGATTTCCCAACCATCCCGAGTGAACCTGTAAGTCGACATGAACCTAGAAGTCAGCCCCAATCAAAACTTGAAAGAGATTATTGGGTAGATTAAACTTTATTTCTAGTACTGTTAGTTAATTTCGTGCATCAGAAGCCTCTTGAACATTGTCATAAGACGAAGTCAAGAGCGCTCTCTGTCGGAGAGTTTTTTCTCTTGTGCTCTGATTAAAAACTTCAATCTCTCATCCCCCTTTTAAAAAAAATAAATTATTTCGTTGCTTTCCACCACCAAGTATGCTTTGTCTTCCCTAAGGGGTTGGATTACTCAGATCGGTGACTGGATTTGTTAATCTTACAAGTGATAACCATAATAAAATCTTCACCCCCATAAACCAACCAACCGGCGTTGTTTCGAGCTATACTCAGGTAGTGGGGAAATTCCTACTGGTGGCGCCGGAAATCATCGTTGTCATAGAGTTCTAGCTTGTTGGTTAAGTTCCTTGGACACCTAGCCTAGAATAATGGACGGTCCGTCAGGTCACCAAGGGGAGCCACTAAAGGTATGCTTTTTCCAGTTGGACTCATACCTTGCTTTCTTAGCCTTAATAATCAAGATTACTAAAACTCATAAAATCAACCAAGATAATTTGCACAACTTTTTCACCAACATCATTCTGAGACTTGTATCGTCAGCATCCCCAAGCACTTCGTATACTTGACTCCATTTGGCACTGTTCTTTTTGAACTTTTATGCATCACCATTAATTTGGGCCATTTGTCCAAGTTATTTATATGTGGATGCTATCTTATTTCACAAGTCTTCATTGTATTGTTTATTTCTAAATCTTGTGTCTTGTGATCGCAACGTGGATTGTTTTTAATCTTGTGTTTATCTCACTTTTATAAACTGTGATCTCATTATAAAACTCCTAAAAAAACACCCCTCTGCATCCACAACACCCAAAAACACTTAAAACACAAGAGCCATAGAAAACTCTTTGTTAGGGACAACCCCCCTTGGCTTTGTTAGGAGTTAGCCTAAATAGAGGAGCTGAGATTCAGGTGACAATACCTGGGTCATTGCTTGCCCCCCAAGGCCACATTTCTCCCACTTGTAGTGAGGAGACAACTTTCGAAAGATTTCTGTTGCTGGTGTGCATCTCGACGGACAACACACACAAATCGAGGCAGAAAGTACAACAATATGATAGGGCCATACTGCATTAATTGTAGATTGGGCACGATTCTCGAGGTAACAAAAAAGTACATAAAGTACAGTCCATATGTGTGGTAGATCCATACAGTCTGTATAGACACGTTGAAGGTACAACATGCCATACAGTACTGTTGGCACAAAAATCAAGGTAATTTGCTGATTAAGTGTGTTATCCACTAATTTTGCACTTAGTTGGGTTACCTGAGGAGCCGCTGGTTGACAGACATGTCCAATGTTTGATTCCAATGTATCAGTTGATCCGTCTTCATGTCTAGCAAATATTGGCTAGTCAGTTTTTCATTTGAATAATTTTGACCATGGCCCCGCGGGGTTTGTAATAAAATGTGCTAGTAGGGTATTTTGAGTGGTTCGGTCTCTTAAGACGTAGAATCTCAGCTAAGGTATTCCAGGGAGTTTTTTTCCCTTGACAATTATGCTTTGCCTATAGCTGAGTATAATTGACGAGGTTTTCTCCCGCTTCCTCCAAAGCTGGAATGCTCGATGTTGAATTCTGGGCCTTGGGGGGTTATTAGAGCCCAACTGAGTGTTATAAACCTACTAGGCATTATTTAAGTAGAGCATGATCTTGTCCTAAGTCATCAGGACCTTTAAAAATTTTTCGAAAAAATATTTTTCGAACGGGGAATTTTTTTTTAATTTTCCCTAAGTTTTTAAATTAATTTTTCCATAAATTAAATGGAAAAAACCCGTTTGTAATAAGTCGGTCATCTGGACTTCGAATTCAGTGATTGAAGGCTCTAATCTTAAGCCAAAAATCATTCTTGACCAGCTAGTTAGTCAGATCCAGCTTTCAGACCATAAATCGGACACATAACGCCATTTTTCTCAGAAAAGTCATTTTTGAGGAAAAAATGAATTTTTATTAAAAATTGCTTATTTTGGAGAAATTTAAAACTCTCCAAATTAATCCGAATTCGGCGAAATAAAAGGCCAAATGACATCTCACCGAGCATTAATGAGCATTGGAATTAACGGAAGGTAGGTTCAGTCAGCATTCACTGACATAAATGACATCTCTACCTAGCAATTGCGCCTCCTTCAGTTAGGCTCACGTGTGGGTTAGGTGGAAAGCATTCATTCGTCCGGTGTTTTGATTGAAGTTGAACTGAGGCTTGCACTGATGACCACTAGGCAGTGGCTCCTCCATACCTAGCAAAGTGGTTCCCAGACCTGACAGGTGGCGTTCCCAGACCTGACAGGTGGCCTTCTTATGCACCCAGACGCCTCCTTCATCCATTCACGCCCCTCTCTCTCCTGAGGGCGCCTTCCACACGTGTGAGCTCATCTGTGGGTTGTTTGCAGTGATCAGGGTTGGAGTGGGGGCGCCTTGCCTAGGTGGAGGCCTCCCCTCACTCCCAGCTCTTCGTTTTAGGTTTGGCTTCTCTGTTAGGCGGCTAGGCTGGTTAGGTTATGAGGTTTGGTTTTAGGGTTTTAGCACTCTCTCATTGTATAAATAGAGGCTCTTTCAGCTCTATTCGGATGGAGATTTTTGGGTATGAACACTTTGCCAAAATTATTGTAATATTTGTTTAAAGATTGGAATAAAGTTGTGACTTTGGAGGTCTATGCATGTGCTATTGGAATTGTGGATTCACATTGTCTTTGGTGATATCTCTCTTACCCTTCTCTTTTCAATTATTAAATCATTATTCAATATATACTCTTGAAGGGCTAACAATCTAGTTTATGAGTATTTTGTTCGGATTTAATTTTGTTTGTAAGGGTTTTGCAGTGATCATCAAGGGTGAAGGACAAGCTTAAAGATCAAGCTCTTCTTCATAAACCGGTGGTTCTTTTTCATTTAATTCCTTCGTTTTGCAGGTTCTCCTAAGCACTTCTCAATCCAAGAAAGAAACACAACAGTCAGGGTTTCTCCTTCCTTCCATCAACAAATATTAAACAACACACTTGGTTACCGAATTTCCCTCTTCTAGTTCTCTCTTTGCTCTTTGACCTCTTTTGTTTTCTTGCTTGCTAGCTCCTTTCCTCCTTGCTTCGTTTGCTTTTTCTTACTCTTTCTTCTTCACTGCCTCGTTTTTACTCTTTTTACCACTCATTTTCTTCATTTTGGACAGCCTTAGTGTGCCTTAATTTATGCCCATTTTTACCCCTTTTTGCCCTAGTTCTTTAGCCTTCTTCTACCTTGTTTTGGCCCTTTTCTTCCCCCTTTTGTTCGTTGTCCTGTTTTTTGATTTTTATGACAGCCATCTTCTTTCTTCATCGCTGCCCCGTTTTCATCATTTCTCATACTCCTTTGGCCTCATAGTTGGCTGCCCTATTCCTCCTTTTCCTTGTCTTTGACTTTCTCTTTGTTTTCATTCCTTCTTCCTATCCTTCTCTTCTGATTTTCAGCGTTCTTTTGTCTTGCTCTTTTGCTCTCATTCAAACTTCTTCTCTTTCCTTTTTGCTGAGTTTCAAGAAAAGTTTCAAGAAAAGCTTCAAGTAAAAGTAAAACACTCTCATTTTTTTACGCAAGTTTTAATAATTGTAGAGTTGTATGCTTTCATTTGAAAAGACCTTTTAAGGATTAAATTCCTAAAGGCAAATTGTAAAATTTCAATAAAAGATCTTTGGTTTGAGTGGGGTTTTTAAGTCCCCACTCTCATTCTCCCCCATTTGGGGAGGTTTGTGTTGTGTTTACTTGCGTATGCTTAGGTTAGATGTGCTTGTTGTCATCATTATTTACATCTTATTCTTAGAATACTAATTGTTAATCCATCACGTCTAATTCATTAATTAAGTTGATTACTTCATTTTCAATCGTTTATCTTTCATACAAGTAAATCAACTGCTTAAATCTCTTGAATCTCACCATAAGGTGGATCAAGAGTGCTTTTTGTCGGAGAGTTAATCAACAATCTTCAGCTTAAGTTTTATTGCATCACATTGTTTAACCAATTAATTCTTAAGTAAGCCTCTTGAACTTGCAGAAACACAAGTCAAGAGCACTCTCTATCGGAGAGCATCCTTAGTTTGCATAATCCTTGCATTAGTCTCATCTAGATTAGATAAGACTCTTGAACCTCTGTTATAAGACAAGGTCAAGAGTGCTCTCTATCGAAGAGTCTAATTAATTAACTTAATAAAACCTTCAACACACACACCCCATAATTAATTAACTTCGTTGATCATCCTTCACCTAGTATGCTCTGCCAACTTTCGGGTTGGGCTCGTACTCAGAACGGTGAATAGACTTGCTAAGTTCACACAAGAGTAACTTAATTAAAACTTTCACCCCATAACCAACGCATCGACGTTGTTTCGTTTAAATACCGAGGCATGTGGGCAAATTCCAAGTGTGGGCGTCGGGCAACCCAACCTGGGCACAGTTAGTTAAGTTATTGAACACTTAGCTGTGACCCCAGACAGGTTCGTCATGTCTTCGAACGGAGCCACTGAAGGTATTTTCGGTTAGGATATCCAGCTACCTTAAGTAAGACCACCATTAAAAACTTTTAAAACCTACCAAGAGCATTCGCAAAATCTAATACTCACTAGCTTAATTCCTAGACTTTTATTCACGCATTTATTTGACTCCATAAGGCACTGGTCCTTTGTTATATCTGAGTAATTTTCTATCTTGATCAACTGTGTATGGTTCATTTCAATTATTATATTTGAATGCTTAGTTAAAAGTTTGGAACCCTTGCTTATCTGTGTAATCTCTTGTCAGCAACGTGGATTGCTTCTGATTAATCATCATTCTCTCGATAAACAATCACTTCAAATCATAATAAACTCCTAAATAACACCCATCCGCATCCGCAACTAAGTAAAACACTCTAACAACTTAAGAGCCTTAGAAAACTCTTTGTAGGGACTACCCCCCTTGGCTTTGTTAGGAGTTAGCCTAAACGGAGGAGCTCGGAGTAGGTGACAGTACCTAGCTCTGTGCTTGCCCCCAAGGTCACACCTCTCCCACTTTCTCAAGTGAGGGGACAACTTTCGGAAGATTTCTGCTGCTGGTGTGCAATCGACGGACAACAAAGTGATTTTGGGTATTTTGCCTGTAAGGGTTAGAAGAAATTTTTTTCTGTGTAGTTGGGAAAATTTATGAGATTCTCCTTTTAATGATAATTTCTTCTTTCTAGGGTTTTCCCTAGGAGTTGGGGTTTTGCTCGGTCTTTGACCAAAAATCTCCGTCTAGTCATGTGTGAAAGATTTGCTTCAGTCTTGGAAAGTTCTTGAGTTGGTGGTTTATATTTTAAATTTAAAATGTAAATTTTTATTCATAAATCCTAGTTTCTCAAGTGTTTGACATAACGTGTAAAAGAAAAGTTTCTTATTAATGTCAGTAAATTTCTTCATGGTATCAGAGCCAAGTTGAAGTAGTATTGAAGTTGTGAATCACAGAACAATTGTGTTGTCTTTCTAGTTTAAGATTTGTTGTAAGTTGTTTTCCAAATGATGAGTATTAGGTACGAAGATAGGTTGGATGGCATATCCAACTATCTACCTTGGAAGGTTAGAATAACAGTAGTGCTGAAGGAATGGAAGATATGGAGCTTTGCAAGCACCAAAATGACGAAGCCCATTGACAAGGATGACTTAGAAGAACATGAAGCCCTTGAAGCCAGAGCTCAGAGAGTGATCCTGGATGGAGTAAAAGATCATCTGATCCCGCATTTAGCAGAGAAAAAGATTGCCAATGACATGTGGGACACCCTGAAGCAATTGTTAAAGGCAAAGAACAAGAACCAGAAGATGGCCTTGAAAGACAAGTTACACAATGTGAAGATGACCAAAGATGAAAGTGTAACCTCTTATCTAACTCGTGTGGCTCAGGTCAAAGATGAGTTAGCAGCAGTAGGAGAGACTATCTTATATTCAGAGTTGGTGAGGATAGCCCTGAAGGGATTCAACAAGAAATGAGAAGTTTTTGTCAAATGTATTGTTGGTAGAGAGAAACTTTTGGACTGGTCTAGGCTGTGGGATGATTTTACCCAAGAGGAGATTTGATAAGGAGCTCTGGGTGGTCAAGTCAGCGAAGACCTGGAGCATGATGTAGCCCTTGCAGCAAAGACAAACAAGAAGAAGAAAGACCTCAGTCAGAGTAGGTGCTACCATTGTAGAAAGATGGGACACTATTCTTCAAAATGTCTCGAGAAAAAGATTGTGAAAGAGAAGACTGAAAGAGATGTGGCAGCCTCTACAGCAGTAGAAGATTATGCCATGAAATTTGAGTAAGAGTTTTCTCTTGTCTCAATTGATTCCAGTGTAGGAAGTTCATCCTTTGAGAATGTCTGGGTTGTTGACAGTGGTGCAAGTAGACGTATGACTGGAATATATGATTCCTTTAAGATAATCACAACGTTGGAGCTGAGACATTTCATCCAGACAGACATTGATAGCCCCTAGATAGCCATATGAGGAGTTGGAACTATCTAGTTTCAACTAGATCTCGAAGAAATCCTGGAGATACATGAAGTATTGTTTGTACCTGGGATGAGAGTCAACAAACTTAGTTTCATCCTTTGAGGATGAAGGCTATGGAATGATGGTTAGGTCTGGCCATGTCTTCTTGTATTAGAGAGATGAGCGAGTTGGGACCACCATTTTATTAGGTGATCGCAGGTACAGACTATATGTCTTGAGATGGCATATTGTATGACCAAGAGTAGGAGCTGGTGGGTGGATTTCAGAGTCAGAAGACGAGGATGGTGTTGTAGCAGATATATATGGTCCTGAAGAGGAGAGTGTCTCTCTGCAGAGCACTGGCAGAAGGCTCAGCCAATCAAGTGATGGTTCATACGAGCAGTTGTATGAGACTCGGGTCGAGTCTTAGGCTTCAGAGTTTTAGTTCAAGGTAGAGCATTTGTTTTCGAGATTGGTTCCAGAGCAGGAGGGAGTTGTTGCAAGAGTCAGAGATGGAGATAGTGTTGGTGACCTTCCTCATTAAGAGGTAGTGTTGAAAAGTTAACTTTGAAGGTCCTCTTTATAGTTTTAGTGTTATGTGGTAAAGAAGACATGTAATTTGTCCCTTGTTAATGTTTATGTATAAAGTGGAATTATATATAAATAAATGATGTTTTGTACTTTATTGTATTGGGTCTCACTTAAATGACATTTAATAATTAAAGTGAGTTATTATTAAATGGGGGGGCATTTAATGATGACCCTAGATCTGGTAAATGAATCTCATCCAGAGATTTGGTGGTTAAAGAAGTAGTTACATTTTTTAAGTATAAAACTAGGGTAAAGGACAAATTAAAGGCACCATCATCAATGAGGAGAGAGAGAGAGGAGATTGAGATTGAAGGAGAGAGAGAGAAAACCCCAAGGTGGCACGATTCCCAATGCAAGCAACAACGTACACCAACATTTAATGTACCTATTCAGTTCGTACAACACATGTGTGAAGGCACAAAAATCGAGGCAAGAAGTACAATAGTTTGACAGGGCTGTACTACATTAATTGCAGACTAGACACGATTCTTGAGGCAACAGAAAAGTACAGTCTGCATGTGTGGCAGATCCATACAGTCCGTACAAACACGTGTGAAGGTAAATAGGCCGTACAATACTGTTGGCACAAAAATCGAGTTAATTTGCTGTTGAAGTGATTTTGGGTATTTTACCTGTAAGGGTTGGAAGACTTTTTTTTCTATGTAGTTGGGAAAATCTATGAGATTCTTCTTTTATTGATAATTTCTTCTTTCTAGGGTTATCTCCAGGAGTTGGGGTTTTGCTTGGTCTTTGACCAAAAATCTATGTGTATTCATGTGTGAAAGATTTGCTTCAGTCTTGGAAAGTTCTTGAGTTGGTGGTTTATATTTTAAATTTAAGATTTAAATTTTTAATTATAAACCCTAGTTTCTCAAGTGTTTGACATAATGTGTAAAAGAAAAGTTTCATATTAATGTCAGTAAATTTCTTCACCATCAAGATGTTCTTCAACCTTCATTCCAATCATCTTGCCTGCAGATTTGAAGCAGAAATCCCAAAAAGGAAAGTTGTAATTTTGTGGAACTAACCTCACAGATAGATGCGCCCTAGCAAGGCGAGTTGAGAGAAGGTAAGGTCGAGCCAAAATTGTGGACTGATTAGCTCAAAACTTAAAACCCTAATTTTTGCAGTAGCTCCAACAACAGAATTAGGTCAAAAATGAAACTTCTCGGATTTGATTCTTACTTCACCAAAAGATGTGCCTCCCCTAGAGTGAACTTTTAATTCTCTTTTTCTCTAGAAATGATGAGGGAAGGCCTTCAAATAACAAGTCCTAGTTCTCGACAATGGCTTCTTCTAGAACTGCTCTGATACCATGTTAGATTTTTACAAGATTATAGTAGTATAACTTTATTGCAAATGAACAATAGGATCTCTAGAAGAAAGACAAAGCACATAAAAAAAGAACACAAGAGTTTATCCTGGGAAACCCAATCGAGAGAAAACCCAACAACCTTCGTATGGAGATGATTAATCCCGAGAACAGAGTACAAGAAGAGAGAGAAAGAAGAAAATCCCTCTAATGAAAAACCATAGAAAAGACTGCTACTCACTGCTGGAGCGAACTTCTCCTTTACTAGCGAACTTGCTTGCTTTGTTGCTTATCCAAATGAGGCGCCTAGTCTCTTTATTTATACACTTTACAAAATTGCCTTTTGACCCTAATTGGGTCGACTTGTCTAACTGATTGGGGCAAACTTACCTTGCGGGAAAATAAAATAATAATTTTTATTTTATTTTATTTTAATTCTAAACTTTCCCAAGGTTTACATTGATTCTTTCAAGGGTTTACATGAATGATTACATCAGTATGATTTCTCGTAGGAGGTACAAAACAATATAATAAAAATACAATAAGAATAACTTCCGAAGTTGCACAAAATCCATCAGATTGTCAGATACATCATCCCGAAAATATAAAAATGCCAACAACTCTCTACCAGCTGCATCTTGTGACAAACTAAGTGCCAAAATGGATTAAGAGACATAGGGGAATGGTAATGGTGACTACACATACCCCCTTGGTCCCTCTTAACACCTTGGGAGTGCCATCCTCATCATCGTCTCATCATAAATAATATTACCAGAATAATAAAAGTGATAATAATCACTGAAACTCAAAATTTTGGCCATATGTTGAAAACTAAGACTGCAGTGTGCGCTGGGCATGTATGGAACATATATAACCAATCTTGATTTTTGTAGTCACTACCTTGGGAAACAGGTTTGACTTGGTCAAAATACTCCATCTGAAGGTGAGATAATGATCTTGATAAATCTGCATGCATTCAAGGTAAAAGATGCTCCAAGATGTATATTAATACTTAACTACAACATACTAATCATAATCATAACATACTAAGTAAAATATACTTGTGCCTTCAATTAACCTTCTAATCTTCTATGAAACCCCTTGCACATGCCATACTTACAAAGTTTAACTTATTTGCTAATGCTGGGTGAGGGTGGATAAACAAGGCTTAAAGTAAAGGGTGATGACTTTTTGTTGACATTGACCATATTATCTGTTTGAGTGACAATGAATACACACAACCACAGTGACATATGCATGACAGAGAACACTAGGAAATGGTGGTGTCTCACAAATGGGTAGCGTACTTGGGCTTGTTTCCTTTAGACTCTAACAAGTATCCATTTAACATTTCATAAAGATTTAACCTTCAAACACTTCACATTTCATAGGATACTAGCCAACCTCTAAGGGCAGGTGCCCTGTATAGCCTTCTGGGCTCCAGATAATGACTCGACCTAGCCCTGGTGCCAGTGAGCGTCCATAGCCCCTACGGGTTTTCCACCTTGTTGCCCTGTAGGGGCAAATGGCCTTACATTGAACAAAGGATAAGTGCTCATCCCTTAGCCATTAACTAGTTTTATAACATTTAATTCATTTAGGCTCTAGTGCTTAGAAGCACTACTAATTGTAGCTTGCCTTTTGCATCATTTAGATTTAACGTTTATGCGTTTCGATGTACTTAGTTTATAAAGACACTTTTATTGGGAATATTTGGTTTGAGGACTAAAGGAAAACCATTCGGTGACACAGGTCGCACATCCCTTCCACAAGGCATTATACAAGCAGATGGCAAGGAACCAGGCCACATACTCCACAGCCAGAGACAGAATACAAACATGGGTTCCATCATGCATAGGGGTCAAAGTGGGGAAAAGCTCATCAATCTCACATGTCCAAGTCATAAGTCAAAGGATAATGCAATATGGATGAAAACTGGATGTACGAGGAAAGGTGACAAGGTGAAACCAACATAGCAAGACAAGCTAAGTTCGTGTATGTTGAAGTGAATAACTCTTGATTCGATTTATTCATTAGAAAATGCCTTTATTTATATAATGCATATGGTGGTTGTGATTCCACTTCCAACCAACCTCTTCATATTCCTACGTGACTATTCACATTCACAAATTATATTTACAATAGTTACATATGGAACCATGAACTGAGCATTAGGTATCCAAAATTCCCCCTCTTAATTCGAAGGGGTCTTTGTAAGTCCAAGCATGGTTCTAAATCTTTTAAACTTTTCTCGTCCAAGTGCTTTGGTGAAGATGTTGACAATTTGATCATTTGTGGAACAATGTCGTAGATGAACTGTCATGGCTTCTACATGATGTTGAATCAAATGGTACTTTGTGTTGATGTGCTTGGTTCGATCATGGAATCTGGGGTTCCAACTTGATTACATAAGTGTTGTTAATCAATAAGGGAGTGGAATTTTCTTGCTTCTCCTGCAAATCTTCAAGTATCTTCCCGAGCTTCACAATCTCCTTTGTTCCTTCTGTAGTTGCCACATATTCTGTTTCTGTTGTCAAATTGGCTAGAACTGACTATTTGCGTGATCTCCAGGAAATAGCTGCTGATCCAAGACTCATTGTTTTTCCATACGTGGACACCCCTGTCTCTTTGTCGCCATTGAAGTCTGAATCAATTTATCCAATGAGTTTGAAGCCTTCCACCTTAATGTACTTGAGTCCAAAGTCTTGAGTCCCCTTCAAGTACCTTAGAACTCTTTTTGCTGCAAACAAATGTCCTTCACAAGGTTTGTGCATGTATTTGGAAAGAATGCCAACAACATAAGAAATATTTGGTTTGGTAGTGGTAAGGTAGATAAGGCTTCCTACAAGTTGTCGTTGCTTTGTTGCATCCTCAAATTCTTTTTCTTTACTTGATGTGTGCTTCAACTTTTGTTCCATTGGAGTTAAGAGAGGGTTGCATTTTGTCATGCAAAATCTGTTTAACAATTCTCCTACGTACTTTTTTTGAGATATGAATATGTACTTAGGATGTTGAGTCATTTCAATTCCTAAGTAATAATGAAGATGTCCCAAATCAGTCATTTCAAAACATTTCTTCAAATCTTTTTTTATGGATGCTATGTAATCTTCATTGTTCCTTGTCATGAAGAGGTCATCTACATATACTACAAGAAATACAATAGATCTTCCAACTTTCTTCACAAACAATGTTGCATCATCAAGATTATAATGCTTGAAATTTATCTTTAAAAGATGCTCGGTTAGCTTTTCATACCATGCTCGTGGTGCCTGTTTTAGGCCATACAAGGATTTGACAAGCTTGTATACCTTGTTTTCTTTTTCCCTTCACAACAAAACCCGCTGGTTGAGACATGAAGACATTTTTCTTCAAGTCTCCATTCAAGAAAGCAGTTTTTACATCCATTTGGTGGACTTACCATCCATTTTGTGTTGCCATGGAGAGAAAAGTGCGGATGGTACCCCATTTCGTTGTGGGGGAGAATGTTTCTTCTTAGTCAATTCCTTCTTTTTGTGGATAGCCTTTTGCCACAATCCTTGCTTTTTGTTTGTCAAGTGAGCCAGGTGATTTGTATTTGTTCTTGTATACCCACTTGCAACCAATTGGTTTGGTTCCATTTGGAGGGTCAACTAGCTTCCAGGTTGCATTCTTTATGAGTGCATCATATTCATTTTGCATAGCTTCTTTCCATTCATCACATTAGCAGCTTCTGTAAAGGAAGTTGGTTCAAAGTTAGTATATAAATTTAATTCACAATCAAATGAGACATCCATGTCATCACTTGAGTTATCTGCTTCTTCTCCATCATCTTGTCTTGCAGAATTTCTTGTTCCTGTCTTACCGAATTCATATGGATGGACACTTTCAAGTGTCTTTATGGCCCATTTTCGAATCTTCTTTGATGGCCCAGGCTGATCAGCTGGAGGTGCTTCATTCTCTTAAAGGTTCAATATTCCAATCCTCTCAATAACATCATATAGTTTAGGTGAAGTGGTGGGAACTTCTTCTTCATGAGTTTCTTCATGAGGGGGTGTTGGTGCTTCAGAAGGAAATTCGAAAGATTGGTCCTGATCCATTATCGGGATTCCTCCTTCAAGGTTTGGAATTTCATCATCAAATTCATAATATGTCTTTAGATGGGAAAACTCCTCCAAACGTTCAAGCTGCCTTTCAAAAGACTTGTCATTTTTATTAGTTTAAAGAAAAATGACATCTCTGGGAACAACAAATTTCTTGTTTACCTCATCATAAAGATGGTCTACCTTGGAAGTTTTGAATATCATAGGAAAATATATCTTCGACTTCTAGCACCCAGTTTGTTCTTTGCTCCTTTGGTATTAGGGCATAACAGGTGGAACCAAAAACTCTGAGACGTCTAACTGAAGGAAGGTGGCCAAACCACATTTCATGTGGAGTCTTGTCTTCAATAGCATGAGATGGACTTTTGTTTCACAAATATGCTGCACATACTATTGCATCACCCGAAAACATTAGTTTTATATTCTTGAAAAGCATCATTGATCTTGCCATATTCAATAATGTTCTATTCATCCTTTTTGCTAAACAATTTTGCTGAGGATTATAAGGGATTGAAGTTTGATGTGTAATCCCATGTTTGGATAGATACTCTTCAAATTCATTAGAGGTGTATTCTTTACCATTATCTGAACAAAATGTACTGATACGTGCTTGTGCTGGATTCTCTATCCATGCATGAAAGTTCTTGAATGTTTGAAATGCTTAAGACCTAAGTCACCTAACACTGGGACACGGGATTTGAGTGTCCGACACAGACACGCTGACCCCCAGAATCAGGACACGTAATATATATATATATTTAAAAAAATTATATATATTAAAAATT
Organism: Pseudotsuga menziesii; assembly: GCA_001517045.1. Classification (NCBI taxonomy): domain Eukaryota; kingdom Viridiplantae; phylum Streptophyta; class Pinopsida; order Pinales; family Pinaceae; genus Pseudotsuga; species Pseudotsuga menziesii. The sequence continues at coordinate 359,330 of LPNX010630048.1, forward strand.
TAAAATTATAGACATATAGATCCATCTTTTTACAAATATTCAATATAAATCAGAATCAATGCACATTTAACATTAGTATTACACATTTACAAATCAAATCAGTAATCACTATCATATTATGAGACACATAGATATCATAGTCATAGATCAAGATGCCAATACTCATGAGTCAACCATATTTCTCATTAAGTCATGAAAATCAAAATGTATACAACATAACTACATAATCATATAATGTATACAGTATTGCATAGATGTCGGAATGCCACTGGCAATAGTAAATACAAAAAGGTGTAGATCAAAATAGAAGAATGAAGAGTCTCATCTATCAATAGTCCTCATCCTCCTCCATGCCTGAATCAACAAACTCATCACTGCTCTCCTCCTCCTCCTCCTTAACCATGATAGGATCAATATCTGCTGGTGTGGAGGATGACCCCTCCAAAGGATCACTATCATCAAATGTCACCGACTCTAGCACTGGATCATTAAGATCCAGGTTGGCTAATGCCAACTCAGTACTGTTGTCCGTAGTTACATATATCGGCGATATATCGCCGACATCACGATATATCGCGAGTCAATGGATCCGGCGATATATTGCCACTAAAATATCACGACACATTCCCGATAAATCAAAATATCGCGACACATTCAAACATCGTGATATATTCCGAAAATATCGCGAGTCGATGCAAAATATCGCCCTGCTCATTAAAAATTAAAAAAAATTGCCATAAAGAGGCCGCGGACGCGTTTTTCCGATTCATTTGGACATTGTGGCTTGGAGGAAGTGGAGCTCTGACGTCTTGGACGATTTTCTACAAGAGAGGAAGGGGGCAAAGGCAAACCATCAAGTTTCCATTGCATTTGCCATCTAATCAGGTATGCATTCTTTGAAGTTTGAACTTTCATTCTTTTTTTTTTTGCTTGAGATTTGTTGGTTAATGTAGGGTTTAGGTTTAGATTTAGTGTAGGGTGTAGATTTGCCATTACAATCATAGCCTATAGGGTTTTAAAAGGTTTTAAGTAGGCCACCCTCACATTTCTTTGAATGTTTTAAACTTTTAATAATTTCATTGTTTCCAAGAATCAAAATTTTAAAGAAGAACATTTTAAAATTTATTCATTTTTGTTTGTTTGTTGTGGCATAGGTGACACAATGCCAAAGCCATTGGATCCAATGTGGGAGTATGGGTAGCCAATTGACCCTAATAATCGACAAAGGTTGAATTGCAAACTATGTGGGAAGGATATTTCTGGTGGAATTAGCCGCTTGAAATACCACCTTGCCAAAAGTGATGATTTTTGTTCTGTTGTTACCCCAAAAGTGATGCGTATTGCAAACCAATCCATTCTTGACATGGCTAAGAAGAGGGACGAGAAAGAGGAATTCAGAAATGAACTTGCATCTAGAACACAGTCACGAACCATGGGAGGCACAAGTGACATGCATTTCTTCTCCTCATCTACACGACCCCCACATTCCACTGTGCCTTCTTCAACCTCACCTTATGTGGCATCGTATTCGAGGCAACCTTCTGTTCGAACCATGCTCAAACAAAGGGAGAAGGAAGAGGCGGATAGAGTTGTGACAAAATGTTTTCTATGGGGTGATGTGCCTTTCAACATCGCCAAAAACAACCCCTACTATCATGCCATGTTTCAAGCTGCTGGCGCTGTTGGTTCAGATTATAGGGGGCCTTCCTATAATGATTTGAGAGGGAGACTCCTTGATGAGGAGAAGGTTGATTGCACCCGGAGATTAGATGAGCTCAGACAGTCATGGGCGGCCACTGGTTGCAGTATTATGTCAGATGGGAAGGGCAAATCCATTATCAATTTCTTGGTCAATTGTCCCAGGGGGACAGTTTTTATCAAATCTGTCGATGCATCTCCCTATGTTAAAGATGCACACTTATTATGTGATTTGCTGGATAAGTTTATCCAAGAGATAGGGCCACAATATGTTGTCCAAGTCATTACGGACAACGCTGCCAGTTATGTTGTTGCTAGGAGGAGGCTTATGGAGAGGTATGCAAGCTTGTATTGGACTCCTTGTGCTGCCCATTGCATTGATTTGATGCTAGAGGACATGGGAAAACTTCCTTGGATCAAAGAAGTCATTGATTCAGTTCGGAGTGTGACAAAATATATATACAATCATACATATGTTCTTTCACTCATGAGACGCTTCACGGGAAACAAAAAGTTGATGTGGCCTGCAATCACACGATTCGCCACTTCCTTCATTTCTCTTCAGTCTATGCATAAGGTTATGATGGAGTTGCAGCGGATGTTTCTTTCTGATGAGTGGGCATCTTGTGTCTATAGCACCAAACAAGATGGGCAAGCCATTGCTCGAATGGTGCAATTTGATTTGACTTTTTGGGCACGATTGGAGGAGGTACGTGCCATCAGTGAACCTTTGGTAAAGGTTCTTCGTTTGGTTGATGGTGAAAAGCCTGCAATGGGCTACTTGTATGAGGCCATGGATAGGGCCAAGGAAGCTATCCATCATTACTATGAGGACAAGGGGGAGGTGGGACTCACAAGACGAGCTGAACTATGGAGTGTGATCGATGAACGATGGAATAATACTCTCCATCGTCCCATTCATGCAACAGGGCTCTACCTCAACCTTGCTTTCTCTTATGCATGTGGCTTTCAGTTTGATGCTGAGGTCATGGATAGCTTTCTCAAGTGTGTTCAGAGGATGGTGTTAACTCCCTCTGAGCGCGCAAAGATTTCTAGACAGATGGAGATCTATAGGATGTCAGGTGGCACTTTTGGCTATGACATGGTTGTCTAGGATAGAACCACAAGGATGCCAGGTACAATTTGTTTA
>LPNX010630048.1:363074-417603 GCA_001517045.1 Pseudotsuga menziesii
GCTGATATTTTCCGATATTTTCACCGTTGCTGCCGATAAGTTTCATTCCGGACCCCCGGCGATATATTCGCCAATACGATATATGTAACTTTGCTGTTGTCCAAATCCATATCATTAGGAAAGACATCCCACATCTTTGTCTTTCCCTTCACCCACTCCTCCCTCTTCCTGTAAATAAGATGAAGGTTGGTGTGCACATACACCATCGTCTCTGCTCTGGATTGTTCAAGCTTGCTGTTCTTCAAGCTGTACAAGTTGCTATATGTGCTCCAATTCCTCTCACAACTAGAGGATGATGTAACTTGAGAGATGATCCTCAAGGCTAGCTTCTATAGAATAGGGCATGTTGCCCCATGAGTTTCCCACCAATTATAGGGCTTCTTAACTCCCCTATCTCCAACCACACCATAGCCTCCAAATCTCCCAGTAGCACAGGAAAACTCTACAAAGCTCGCATCCACCTCATCAAGTAAGTCTCTATCATGAAATAGCCGCCTAAATGCTATCTTCCTCCCCTGTGAAATCTCTCCATCCATGTGAGGAGGGACTCTATGTGAGGTCCCACCAGTGAGCCATTCCGGACTGTAGAACATGGGGTTCAAGGAGTGGGCCAAGCAATGCAAAGGTGTACAATTCTTATCCCACTTGGAGATGAGAATATCCTGAATGGTGGACCATATGTTCTCTGTTGATGTCTCATACTCGGAATACTCATTCTCCATAACAATGGTCCTCATGGACTCAATCATAGAATCCCACCCCTCATAAACATCCGCTAGGATGGGTTGGTCCGTGTCTGCAAAGCGCAACAAAGAAATGAGTGGCTCCATGATCTTAATGGTAAGATCCACCCTCTCCCACCAAACATCATCCAATACTGTGTCCTTCACCTTTTTTAAAGCACTTTGATCTGTCTTTCTCCAGAAAGACCAATACTCTGAAATCACCATGGATCCAAGAGCGGTTTTGACCTCCCTTAACCTCTTGAGCATGATGAATGAGGAAACAAACCGGGTTTTTGCAATCTTCAACAATGAAAGATGTGTGTACTCTTTGTAGATGGTGAGGACATTTGTATCGTTTTGTACAAAGTTACGGATATGGTGTGCGTCCTCAATAATGTTGCCAATCCATGCCACATCTGAAGAAATGGATTTGAGTGCTAAGTTCAAGGAATGGACAATGCAAGGTGTCCAAAAACTTGTAAGAGCAAAAAAAACAAGTATAAATGACTCTACAACACTAACAAGTTAACAACTCAAATCATTAACAATGAAAGGTGTCATAAATGAAAATACCTGTGGATATTTAGTTTCCACAATCATGCCAGTGGCCTTGCAAACAGGTGCATTGTCCGTGATGATTTGTACGCAAGAATAAACACCTACTTCTTCAATGGCTTTGATGAATAACTCACCCATAAAATGTGCATCTTTGTATTTCCCAAGAGCATCCACCGCTTTTAAGCACACCGGTCCATTTTGGGAAGATACCATGGAATTGATGAGTGGATGGCGTGCTGGATCCGTCCATCCATTGGAAACAATACTCACTCCAGATGAGGGCCATGTTGCTCTAATTGGCTCAAGAATTTTGTCCACCTCCTTTTCCTTAACCAACAATGTGTTTCTAAGCTTCTCCGAACCAGGAGGCACATAACCAGATGGAGCTCGTTCACTGAGACTTCGACACATCTTAAAAAACAATGGTGACCGTGCAACATTGAATGAGATGAAGTTGAGGTAGAAAAAGAATACAATGGTGAGGTCTACCTCTTCTTGTGCGTCTTGTTGGAAAATCTTGTCCATTGGACCACTTGGCCTCTTTTCTGCTAGATGTGTATCACCTCTGCTAGGTGGAAATGGAGGCCGAATTGTAGAGGGTTTCCTTAAGAATGGAAGAGGATCCTCATCCTTTTTCTTGCTTGCTGCTGCTACATTCCCTAAGCCTTCTTGATCCTCCTTTCCCATTTCTTTCCTTTGGATAACACTCACACCTTTACATGAAGAAATCCCACAATTAGGAAGGCCCAACAAATGGCTCTTAACTCGGTAGTATGTGCTCTTGCAGTTATTGTTGCAAAAATTGCAAGTCCAAGATGCATTGCCTCCCCCACCTAGCTTTGCCCCAGGCCCTTCTTTCCTAGTCACATACCTCCACAAAGGGTATTTCTTCTCTTGGGCTTTTTGTCTTGCTAAAATAGGGTTCAATGGAGCTTGAACTCCACTAGCAAGAGGAGTAGAAGAGCTTGTGTTTGGAGGAATAGGAGGGGAGACAATAGGTGGGGCATTTCTCCCTTTCCTTTGCCTCTTAGCTCCTCCCCTAGCTGGATGAGACATTGTTCTTTTTGCTTGATGGTTGAGCTTGCAATCCACCCAACCAAATCCACCTTCACTTGCAAAAAAAAAACCTTCCAAATCTTTTAGAACCCTTCCAAAGCCTTCAAATCCTTTTCACCTGCAAAAAAAATCCTCTTAGAGCCCTCCCACAAATTGGAAATGAAACAAAAAAGTGAGAAAAATTGGGTTTTTATGGGCCCGTTGACAATTTCGTGTCCTGTTTTCGAGACACAATTGGACAGTGCTCGGACATGCGTGTCCGAACACGAGACACGATTGACAGTCGTGTCAGACACGATCTGTCAACGTGTCCGTGTCCAACACGCGGACACGGGACATGTGGCCCTAAATGGACGTGTCCGGTTTCTTAGCTTAAGACTTTGTCTTTAATAAATATACCCAATACATTCTTGAATAATCATCAACAAAGGTCATGAGGTACGTATTACCATTTGCAGAAGAAATTGGCATGGGGCCACATAAGTCAGAATGAATCAGTTTTAACTTTCTACATGCTCTGAATTTTAACTCCTGAAAAGGCTGCTTACTATGTTTGCCTAAGATACATGCATCACATTTGTTCCTTTGCTTAGGAACAGTAGGCAAACCATATACACCATTCTTTCTTAACAAACGAAGATTGTTATAAATTATAATTCAAGTGACCAAATCTTGCATGCCACAATAAATTGGATGAAAGATTGCCTTCTTCAAGCTGGAACATATAGGCGAAGTTTTGAACTGTTGCAGAACAACCCTTCAACTTTAGCAACTTTCCATCTTCATATTCGGTCATGATGACCTTGTTGTCAAAGGACTTATCTCTACAATTCCATGAAACATGTGGATGGAATGGCCATGTTGTCGAATCTGCACCAAAGACAACAAGCTTCTTTGCAACTCTGGAAGATAGTGAACATTCTTTAACACAAAATCAGGGAAACCATGCAGCTTGAGCCTGATTGAACAAATTCCCCTTGGTTTGAGACTAGATTTGTCTGCAAAGTACACTATGCCATTTTCAATGTCATTTAGTTCTTCAAAACAGTCTCTTCTAAAAATCATATGAGAAGTTGCACTAGTATCAAGCAACCAACAATCTTTGAAAGATGAAAGAGAGGTTATTTCATTTATACCAAGATTACAATGTGAAACTATATAGTGAGATGAATCATGGGTTTTACCAGCCTCTTGATTCATATTCTTGTCTTCTTTATTCTGAATGTGTCTTTGATAAACTCCCAAGGAGCCCAACATTGATCTGCTTCATGTCCATTCTTTCCACAGGGCTTGCACTTCAGATCTGATCTTTTGCTTGAGTTGTTTCTGCCCCCTTTGCCTCTGAAATTTCTTCTTCTTCGTCCTCTCTTGTTGCTATCTCCCTTGGAAGGGTTTTTGGGTTGATTCTTTGCTTTTTGAATAAAGCAAAGGGATTTTTCAACAGGATCGCTTGATTTCTTGGTCTTTCTGAACCATTCTGAATTTGTGTCCTTTCCAGTGAGGACATCACCAACAATTGATGCAAAGGAATGCATCTTCAATCTAGAATCTGCAACTTACAAAATGCTTTGAAAAAATATAGGATACAGGCTTGAGTTACTGCCCCTTTACAAGTTACAGAATGATTTTGCAGCCTATTACACAATTCTGCAACCTATTACAAATAATTCTGCAACGCTAACCAAGTAGCTCCAGAGTGCTATTATATTCACTATCCTTGTTTCTTACAAGATTTTTAAGAATAAATTTATACTTTGTTCAACAACTACTATATCACACTATAACAAAAAGGAAAAAAAAATCTTGTAGCAGAATAGTGCAGGTCACAGCAATATGCTTCACAATTTAATTACACCAGTCTCATACACTAATACAACTCTTCAAAACGTACTTCTTGCAGCAGAATGGAAGAAAAAAACAATCCTCAGCAATTCAATAAACAGTAGCAACAATCCTCAAAATACTTCTTATAGCCAAACAAGTGAAGGAAGGATGGAGTCTCAACAAGTCAATGTTCAACTGGGCAACAAATTTCTTACAGTGTGTGGTCACAACAATGATCTCATATCCAAATGAAACAGCTGGAGGTAGCTCCACACAGCTGAATACAGGCATGAGCTTCTTCACTCATGTTTAGGCTCAGTCTTCACTCGTTCCACAAGCAGTCTTGTGGTGAGGAAGTGCACCGTGCACCGATTCTCAGCTACTATCTTCAAATGGATGTGAGCAGCTTCAGGACAATGGAAGGAAGTCGTAGCACTTATCCAAAATCGCAGCATACATTTTCTCCAACACGTTAGCAGTCGTATCAAATATGCATACCATAGCGGTCATGACTTGTTTTATTACATCAAATACATATCAACTGCAACAACTTATCATTTATTGCTTATACAACAAGTACAGGCTCATACACCGGCCGTATCATCCATAATTCATATAAATAGATTCAAGCTCACAGCTCTAGTACACCAATCATGGGCTTCTTCAATATATTAAATGTATGCAGCATATAGTCAACGCATATGAAAAAATATACGTAGAATTTCCACTTATACTTCCACACACATAGCTTGGGCAAAGATTAAACTTCCAAACCATATGAACATATCATATATTTCCTTTCAACTTCCATACACATACTTAGGATAAAAATTAGGTATTATGTACTCTCCAACGGTCACAAGTGAATACTACAACAATAATTTACCTTCACACAGATGAGGACTAGCGTGAACCTTTTGTCACCGGTCTGCAATGGACTCGCAGAGCGGGATATCTTCAACCAACACAGTCACACTTAATACAGTTGTATGATGACTTGAATCTCCAGAGCTATACATTCTCCAAAACGATCGCAGCAGCAACAATACTCAGTTTTCACGGTCCTTGAAGGTCTGATATGCAGTTTCAATTCACAAAAAAGAAACTCTTCATGCAACACCTCCTCCACAACATGAATCTTCAGTTATACGTTCTCCACCAGCAATCTTTAGTTATCGTTCTTCCAAGAACTCACAACATCAAGACTCATCACGACTTCAGTATCAACCTCTCATAGCAGCAAAAGAAAGATCTTTTATGCATAACCTTCAGTCTCCAAGCAACAATATATTGATAGTCTCAAATCGCAACAGCCTTTTCGCGGTTTTCACAAGAGATATCAGAATTAGATTACAAGCTGGGAAGTGCCCACGCACTTCGGAGAACGATACATCGACTCCACGGGCTACACCAATATTTCATCGCAACAATCCCTTAGAACTCTATGAGAGAACGCAATCACAAAACAAACCGTGATAGCAGGTGGAAGGAGTCTATATATACAGCAGCTGAGTGGAGACACGATGGGTAAAAATTGAATGGTAAGAAGATAAAACGTAGCTACGAATTAGGGTTAGGTATGGGAGTCTTTCGAGAACTTCAATTTTCTGGCAAAGAACAGATGAAAATGTGCAGAGAATTGAGGAAATAATTAATAACATATCTTCAACAGACCATTCCATACCTTAAAAACAACCATTCCTCAACGTAGGCCTGGAATTGTAATGCATACAAAGAATGCACACAGGCTGGGAGAGAGACTCTCGGATGCAGACTATCAAGTAACAGGTAGGTGGGCAGCAGAATTGGAAGAGAAACGCCACAAAAACAATTCAATTCTGAGCAGAGGCAGACTGACAATGGGCAGGCAGTCTGAAAGAAATATGGCAGAGGGCGAAGCGGAGGTCTGGCAGGCAGACTGCCAAGACAAACAATCATACAAGCAGGAGTTATGGCAGGTATTCGCTTTGATACCACTGTTGAAGTGAATAACTCTTGATTCGGTTTATTCATTGGAAAATGATTTTATTTATACAATGCATATGGTGGTTGTGATTCCACTTCCAACCAACTGCTTCATATTCCTACGTGACTACTCACATTCATAAATTATATTTACAATATTTACATATGGAACCATAATCCCTGGATTAGGCATCCAATAGTGTAAAGCATGGCATAAACATTGGCCTTACATATTAGATCTCCATCCATCCACAACACAAGTTAGGCATCAAAAGACTAATCCAATAAGCATAAGTCACCATAATCATCACAGCACTTCCAGTCAAGGTGTTAATATACATCAGAGCGCAAACTAGAACCAAGAAGCAATATACCTGATCTCACCATATATATATATGTCTCTGTATGAAATGCCACTCTGCCTGTTAAGAATGTACTATCTCTATTGATCTGCTCAAATGGCCTATGACTCTACCAAGGTCATCTCAATGGACTAGGAAAATCTCGGTCATGGAAAATGGACTGCTCTGCATCTAGTGTTGAATGAGCCTCTGAAATCTTTGTGATATGGTTTATGCCGATAATCAATCCATGCTGTATCCCCATGTTTAAGACTGGCTCTGGAAAATGAGAAAATATCCATCTGCTGCATCATGGTAGCCCAACTACAATGTATGTGATAACCCCTCTCTAGTACATAATTCACTTCATGCAACCTCACTTGATTGAGGTAGCTAGGCTATGCATATTAACTTAGGGGTGCCACGTCTAATAAGGGTTTAATAGGGTCAGACCAAGGTTAGACAGGATGAGTAAAGGTTAAATAAGTGGTTGAATTGTCAGTAAGGTATAATTGTGACTTTATTTAATATATTATTTTTATGTTTGATTACATTGACTAAGTTAAATGATGTTTAACTTTTAGCACTAAAGTGATTTATCTTACACACATGCTATGACACTTGATGTGGTATGTTTGATGGTTATTAGGCACTTTCCTGTGGAGCTCTACCCTTGGCACACATGTTGAGGCCATTTTTTGGAGGGTTGTCCTAACATTAGGAGCAGTTGATTTTTGGCAGAGTGCCCATAATTGTGCCATCTCAACACCGTTGGGTGTAGAATGGCCACAGGATTTCCAAAAAGTGGTTATAATAGAAAACTCAATAAATATTGAGAAAGTTGGAAAATCCAAGACTGTTGTGTAAACTGTTGCACTGTAATTTTTCCATGTGTGCCTGTTTGAACCCTTTCATGAAGAGGGTTCTCCTTTTTTAGGAGAGTGCCCTATGTTTTGGGCCTTGTTGGTTATGCATGGTCAATTCTTTGACCATTCTAGAGGAGCTCGAATGCCTAAGATTTAACAATCCTAAGTTAGGAAATCCCCCTTTGTGCTGGATGTGAGCCAACCTAAAGTGAGTGAGGGAGCTATTATGGTGACATTGGGTAGCCCCTCATAGTTCCCCCACTGTCTTTCTTGTGCTTTAGGGCTTTATTGCAAGAAGGGTTTGGGTGGTAACAAGTCGGAAGGTGTGCTCTATTAATGTCTCATGCTTAACTATTTGTGATTAATTGTTCAGTAACACCGTATTAAAAACCACAAAATGTTAATGCTAAAACATTAACACCTAATGCTTAAATAATCATGAATTCCTAACAATAGCCACAACAATGTTATAACTTATGTAAGCATAGAACGCCTCTCTTTGTTCATTGTATTGTGAAGTGGAACGATCTCCACAATAATTAGTTCACAGTTGGCCATTCTACTTTAACAACATTGAAAAATGCCCTGGCATTTTTCCATAGTCTATTTCCAATCACAATATGTTGATGGAATTCACTAAAAGAAATCTATATTGTCTTGGACTCTTACTTACCGGCGTTATTGAGCAATCTTCTTTGAAATAATGCAACATTACATAACTTTTCAAGCAGGAAGTTCTAACAGCATTATTCAAAGATTTTGGAAGTCATACTTCACAAGCAACAGTTTATGTTCCAGTCTTCCTTAAACTTAAAGAATTATTTTATGATGACCTTCAGTTCGAATGGCTTTGACAGAAACAACAAGCAGCTTATGTAAAGACTCAAAACCCTGGTATAGATTTGGCATTTGCTTGCATCTGATGTATTTTACACTTTAACAGTTTAACTAGTCAAGGCTGTGTATGCTTCGAGATTACACATCGGAACTCATACTGTCCTTGGCTTAAACTATATAGGGCATATGCCACTTTTGATTGAATTGTTTCTACTGAAAGCACATGCGACACTTACTTTTCAAATTGGTGTCCTCATTTGGCAGGGTTTCAATTTTTGAGTGTGAATTCAATCTTTCTATATTTCATTTGAATCTTTGTATGATCTAAAAAAGTATGCTTTGACTTGTTTTTGATTTGGTTGCAGATATTGGTGTTTCTCCTGAGGAGGCATTGGACATTTTAAAGGTTTCGTGGCGTACAAAGGGGATAGATGGGAACTCTCCCAAGGGTGGTAACCTTCTTGCTGGTAGAGTATCCTCCTTGCTTCTTATAGTTTATTCTACAATCTTTTGGCTTAGAAACATTCTTTTTGCTTTTCCTATAATCAGTGTAGATCCATCTTAACTTTGGATCTATTAAGCACCAAGAGGGCTAAAAATACTATTGTGATGCAACTCTCTCAGTGCTTAGATCTCTCAGCTGAAGATGGATTTATAGTGTGTGCTAATTTTAAATATATATAGATTTGTGAATGATTACTATGTAGCCTACGTTTCAGTGTATTTTATTTTTATATATAAAGATTTGTAAATGATTATTATTTAGCCCACATTTCACTTTCTTCATCTTCCAATAGCTGATTTGATTTCATTTTTATAGTCTTGTTTTAAAGATTTGTGAATGATTATTAATTAGGCCACATTAGATTTATTATTACTATATCTTTAGTTTTATATAATTTATTATATCGACTGATATATGGTGATGTAAGCGTTACGGACAATGGGACAGACATTACAATCACTTCAATACTAGGCTGTAGATACACCTCGCTTCTCTTGGTAGAAGCAATAAGCAGAACAATGTTGTGTATTTTATGCACAAGCTTATTTTGGGTTTATATATGAAAAATGTGTTTTCTATCTCTCAAAACTAGTCGACCACTATGTGATAGATTATGGAGTACAGATTATATAGGATGTAGTATAAAATGTTTATTTCCAACTTTGGAAATTGCTTGTGTTACACAATTTAAAGTAACATGAACATAAAAAAGAATGGATTAGAAGAAGAGCAGACTTATCTAATTAGGGATACATATGGACACATTCAAATATGGCAGAAAAACATGAGCATGATTTAATGATATAAGGTAAGAGAAGGTAAATTTATTAATGTCCAATGAATGACGACAAAGTTGGTAAATGGGACTTGTTATCACACTATGTGTAGCTACCCACTAAAGGTATCCCATCCGGGACGGTAGAGGTGAGGTAGCTAACCGGTGACACCGCAAGGGCCTCGTCCACTACAGATGAAGGGTAGTTGTCACACCGGACGGGCTCTTGTCGCTTTAGATCAATCCATAGAATGACCAAGGGGGAGACCCTATTAGCCTAAAAGGGCTAGCGAACCTACTCAAGACACTCCTAAGGCTAAGCAATGGATAGAAGAGAGAGAATGAGTGAGGTAGTCTAGATCTAGGAAGTAGATGTGGTATAGGAGTTAAAGTGAAGTCGTGGAGGTTTAGAGAATAGAGAAAATGACTCAACTTGATAAGGAAAATGCCACAATGAGTTAAGGAAGGTAGATCTAGAAAGATCTAGCCACATACAAGAGAAACCTAAATGACCCACTTAGGATTTTATGCAAAAGTAAACGAAGTGGACCCAAAATGGTAGATCAAGGTATGAAATGACTAGATCAAGATGCTTGTAGGATAGATCTGTGAAAATCAAGTGGGTTCAAGCATACCCAACTGATAGATTTGAAACGATCTAGCCAGACGAATGGAAATCCTAATGGGACCCACCTAGGGTTTATGCAAAAGTCGACATGGTGGACCCAAAAAAGTAGATCAAGGCATGGAGTGACTAGATTGGGACACTTGAAGGATAGATTTGTGAAAATAAAGTGGGTTCAAGTATACCCAACTGATAGGTCTGAAGATTTGGCCACCCACCTAGAGGGGGCGCCCCCACCTAGAGAGACTAGTGCTAGATCCCATGGCAAAATGGAGTTCGATTTATGTGAAATTCGAGATCTAGTGTTTATTCAACAATCTCCAAGTGGCTTTTGATGGTCGTCATAAAAAACTCACTGGATCTGTCACATCTACGAAACTAGGGTTTGAAGAAAGAGGGTTTTATGGTGACAATTGGATTAAGCCCAAGAAAAATAAAACAAATGCAAACGTACCTGGAAATACTTGCTACTAACCTTGTATGACGATGATCTTTCCTCTCCGATCAATTGCGAGCGTTTTCTGTGCCTCTCTAGGTGAAATCGCTAATCCCTCCAAGATGCCAACCACTCCCTCTTGCAAAAGAGATCTTCAATGAGAATCGGTTTGCAAAAAGATAGATGAAATGATGAAGAAAGATGAATCAAAGAACATCAAGATGGTTGCAAGACACAATAAAGATACTCCCTGAACCAATGGTGATTTGAGAGAATGGTATGGAGCTCCGTCACAATAACGCCCCACCCAAATTGCTTCCTTAACCGAGTGGATGACAACCTGCAAAAAATATTAGAAATACATAGATCTGCAAAAATGCTAGAGAGAATAAGACTTTCCAATCTCCACACAAGATTTTCGACAAAGCTTCCAAGGGTTTTGCAAAATATTTTAGTATTCCAAGAGCTCAAGAGCACAAAATTCCCTTTTGTAAATGAGAGAGCATCTCAATATATAGATCTCTCAAGTACATAGAACCTAGATCCAAAAAGATCAAGGGTCAAGATCAAAAGATAATATCATCCTAATCTACGACTAAGATTAGTCGGATACATCATACATAGATCAACTAAAAAATAGAAGGGGGCACATCACTAAAATTGCACGATGAGGGGGTGCACCACATAATATCTGACAAATAACCACAATGTAGCACATGGTGGGGCTAGGAGATTATAACATCCTTCACTAGCATGTCACCATGGCACAACAACAAGGTGTGGTAGCAAATAATATCAAGAGATAAAAATCACCGAGACATCTCCCTCAATAATACATCAAAATGCCCTCAATCCGAGAAAATCAAGGAAATGTGGACCCCAGGTGAAGTGGAGTTGATGTCGGATGATGAATGTTGACCCAAACACTATGCCTCAGACCAATTTCATGCCATTCTTTTGCCTAAATTGCCCAAATCGATTTCCTCATTAGCCATTTTCTATTATTAAAATGTTGTCTTGGGAACATAAAACAACCAATATCTCACAAGGGACCAAAAACTAAAGCCAAATGACTGCATGGATGGATCTGGCACCATGGTAGTATGGTACAATCGAATGCTACACCCCAAGATTCCCTCTGGCACCCTAGGATGTCTCATTGTTCTCCATGTTACCACCTAAGTTGTACTTGGTGGATTTTTCAAGCGAGCCGACGAAGTGGAACAAGTATACTTGTTCATTCTTCATAGTTCAGAAGTCTGTCAGGCTTTTTCTGAGAATCTGTTCAAATTTATTTGTAACACATGTTCATACCCCCTTGGGGAAATTGTAAAAAATGTGCTAACATGGTCAATTTTTATAAAAGTCTCAACTTCCTAGACTTAGGCATCAAGCCGACTAGCCCAGAGTGTTTTTTCCCTCGGTAATTATTGGTTGTTGAACAAACGACTAATAATTTCTGATTTTTTCACTCACACCTCCAAAGTTGGGATAGTCGTCTTGGTGGTTAGGACTTAAGAGGTTATTAGAGCCTCTGTGTCAGTGTTTTTAAACATGCTATGCATTCGTATTGAGTCATATGGACATGTGCTAGGTCCCCCTAGAGTTTCGTCCGATTTGGGGAAAACTATATATATATATATATATATATATTTTAATGGTTTAATTAAAAAATTTCAAAATGTAATAATTGGTGGGCCTGAATTCTTTTTTTAGCGTGGGTATGCTCGTTTTCACACTTAGAGCATCCTCTTTACCTAGGGGCAACTTTTCATGAGTTTCGAGCAACTAAAACATCCCTTGGATTATTATTTGGCTAACGAAGCATCAAAGTGGCATTTAAATGCTAAAAATGCATCATTTTGGCAAAGTCAAAATAGTAAAAAGTAAAAAAAATAAAAATTGTTTATTGGCTAAGGGATGCTTGGGCATGGTGGTCCCCATATGGGCGAGTTCTTCTTAGGAAGGAAACGTTAAGTTTAAAACATGTTTGGCTTACCATATGTTTTACCCAATGAGTATCGCCTTGCTCACGTCATGGCCCACGTGAGTAATTTTTTTCATTGGCGATTGGGTGACTTGGATGGCTATTGCTTCTAGGAAGAAAGCATCACCTTTTCTTTCGCTGCACATTCCCATCTTCCACTCCATTTTCTAGTTACTTCCTTCCGCGTGCTTCCTAGCTACCTCAGGCTGCATCTTCTGTACACCCATCTCCAACGATCCATACACAAATCCCCCATTTAAAAAAAAATTATAATATTGTTATTATAATACTTAATAATAATTATTATAATCTTAAAAAAAGTAAAACCTTTCAAGCTATCGCTCATTCCCTCCACTTTCAATTCCTTCCGCCTTCACACATTTTGCTTCCACTTCTGTGCTGCCTCCTTCCGCGTCCACTGCCTGCCGCATCCTTGATTCCTCCAAGTCCACACCGCTCATCCTCCCCTCCGCTGCCTTCCCCCTTACTACTCACCCTCCACATCATTCTCATCCCACGCCTTCTCCCCGTCGCCATAGATCATTCCTTCCCATTCCTTCATCCCTTCATCGACTTCCCTCTCCCACTCGCTGTCCCATCCATCCTCCCCTACGAGACAAACCCCTTCATCCCATTGCACACTTCCGCTCCAACGCACCCATCTACTGCTCCATCCCACGCGCCCATCTGCTGCTGTCATCCTTTCACGCTCCCACGTGCCCATCTGCTACTCCATCCCACGCGCCCATTTGCTGCTCCATCTACTGCTCTCATCCTTTCACGCGCCCAATCACCCATCTGCCCATTTCTTGCTGCTCTCATCCCACGTGCCCATTTGCCGCCCATCTACCGCCCATTTGTTGCTCTCATCCCACGCGCCCATCTTCTGTTCTCATCCTCCCACTCGCCCATCTGCTGCTCTCAACTTCCCTGCGACTTCACCCTTCACGCTCCCTTCACCCTTCATGCTGCGACTTCTCCATCGCTTGACCATCATCTGATGCTTGCACTACATTGTAATATCCTAGATGCGGATATTCAACTGTTTTCTACACTAGGGCTTTCTTAAGCCTCCTGATTTACAATAATATTGAAAATAAATTTGCATGTAAAGTGCCAGGCAAATGGCCCTATTTTATAGCTAACTAAGGCAGAGAATTTTATGATGATAGATCAACACTTACCACTGATAATCCGGCTGATAATGGTCCAGAGAGAATATGCATGCATGAAGAACTGATCTGGTGAAGAACTAGTGCTCCTTGCCTCCGGTGATACCTCGACAGCATGAACCCTCAATCACCTAAAGATGACGTTTTCAGTGAAGGAAGTGTCTGATGCAGATGAGAATTTGCAGGTGTGGTAGTCTTCCCTTGTCGGAGAGGTTGCCTGACATATGCAGAAGTTCTGAGCTCAATAAGCAGGCTAGCGAATTGAATTGATGGTTTAGCTGCTCACGTCCCCTGATTCACAAAATTGTTGAGAACTGCTCCGGCTGAGCAAATTGGAAGTTGATAATTACCGGGTACTGAAGGATGATACTGATGATGAGAATAGTGCCAGTATTCCGAAGATAAACGGAGATCTGAGGACCCAGCGAAGGCTTTGGGGTTTTCCAGCTAAAAACCCTCCTACGGCTACACACGTGCCCCTGCAAACAATCTTCTGATGGGTACCAGATAACTGCAACTGGATGAATAAGTTGAAGAGCGGATGGTGGACCTGGATGATCTACCTTGAATGAGACTAGGGAAGATATTTCACTGCCGAAACCTCGTTAGCTGAAGACGCCGTCTTCAACCCCAACTGCCGTGGCCGCATGCTGTGTTGCTACTCAAGAAGCTCCAAATCAATAATAATCATAAGTGTCTTCTCCATTCATTTTATCTTTCTTTTATAACTTTCAACTGCGAATAACCTAACTTTTGACCTAATTAGGTCACTTTAACTTCTAATTTGCAGTTGACTTGCATGCATGTGCATGGAGACTCAATCGGGTGCATGCATCATTAAATAATGCTCAGATGTCTTGCATGCAGGTGGCCCTCTTCTACCCAATGGTGATATAATATTGATGCCCTAGATCTTTTGTATATGGCATTAGTCTTCAGCTAATTCCCTGACTGTCAGTACCAGCTCGAACCTACAGGAATCACATAGGTTAGCGGGTCGGTCCTCAATGCCTAAGCAGAAGAGGACATTACAGTCCTCCCCACTCGAATTTGCTTGTCCTCAAACAATTGTAAAGTTGGGTGCTGTAATACCTGTTCTACCTTCCAAGTGGCCTCCTCTATAGGCAAATCTTTCAATTGAACCAAGTAGTCTCTGATGATTTTGTTCCTCAGTTTCTGCTCTCGCACTTCTAGGATGCGCTCTGGAACTAGAATCAATTGCTCCTCATCATCAAGGGGGAGGTAGCTCTCAAATCCCCTATTTGGGTGTCGACCTGCTGGACGGTCTTCGAATACTGTTGGATGTTGTGTGGCCTTATCTAGTAGTTTCCTGAAGATAACAAAACACTATGCTGCTCCCTCAATATCTCTATGTCGAAGTACTGCCTCCATCCTGTGTGATGTCACTGCTGTGGGAGGGTAGGTATTCATCCCTCTCAATACTACCTTTTGTCCCTCTGCTCCTGTGAACTCCATCTCCATTGTCTGGTAGTTTGTGGAATACTTCCCTAGGGAATACATCCACTAAACTCCTAAGACCACCTTCATGTCAGGTACATCCACCACATAGAATGTCTCTATCACTGTATAATTTCCAAGTGTTACTGTGAATTGAGGAATCCTCTGACTACACTCCATGGTGTGGCTTGCTGTAGCTCCTGAAAACCCATCAAAACTCTCAGTCTCAATGTCTCTCCTTTTAACCCATGCAACATCAATAAAGTTGTGGGATGCCCCACCATCTATCGGCACTCCCACTTTGTGGCCCTGTACGGTACCTCTGATCCGGAGAGTGTGGAATCTAGGAACCCATGTCATGGTAGCAATGATACCTCCTGAGGGTGGCCACTCCTTAACTGTCTCTAGTGTCTCTCTCTGCTCCTGATCTTGATAATCATCATCCTCCCCTTGGTCGGAATAGGCCTCTATGTAGTAAGCCTTTCCCTTCCCTGAACATCTGTGACCTAGTACCCATGGGTCATGGCAAGTGAAACATAACTTTTTTCTTCTAAGGTCCTGTTGGGTATCATTGTCCATCCATTCTTTCTTGGGCCATTCTTTTTGGACGGGTTTCCTCTCTTCATCTTCAATAGGGGAATTGGTTTTGGGAGGAAGCCTAATTTTGGGTACTGCATCTTGTAAATCTCTAGTCCGTCTGATGGCATCTGCTAGGGTGGTGGGCCTATAAGACTTGACCCATCCCTATAAGGGTTCAGTGAGAGCCTCAGTGAACAACATAATCAACCTGCTCTTTGATATATCTGTCACCATGACTGCTATCCTCTGAAACTCCTGAAATAAATGCATCTGCACTACCTGTTTGCTTGAGTTGTGCTAGCTCTCTAAAGTGTACCTCAGGATCCTTCCGATCAAACTGCTCAATGAGCCTCTGTGTAAAATCTGGGTACGATGTGATGGTGTTGTGACCCAGTGTCACTAACTCGTGGTACCACCACTCATGTGCTTCTCCGTCCAAGTGCAAAGTAGCCAATTTAATGGCATTTGTCTCAATCATGGGGTTGAGCTGGAAGCATGTATCCAACTTCTGCACCCAATTCCGGGCTGGGCCACCCCGGGTGCTCTCAAAGGTAGGGATAATCAGTTTCCGTACGGTGTGCTGTAACTCATAGTTCTGGGTGAATGGCCTATTGTAAGCTTTGGGTTTGTTCTTACTTTTAAAGTGGTAGAAGTTAGTGAAGGTCATGGCTGAATGGAAGTCCTCTCCTAGAGCTCTATATTCTCTCAGATAGGCACTCATAGATTCTTCTGGTCTGCTTGTGCTAGAGGCACTACAGCTGGACTATCTAAGAATTGAGGCATGGTGGGTCAGAAAGGCTTGTATATTTGGGGATGGCTCTGCATGTTGGTATGTAAGTGCTCCCTACTACTGCTGGTGGATACCCTATCACTGTTGGGAAATAAGGGACTGTGTGGGTTGGGCCCATTTTTCTCAATCATTTGCTTGAAGGTGCTCATCATTTTTTTTTCCTAGTAGTGAGTTCCTTTATGGCTGATATAAGACTATTGAAAGTTGTTTTATCATCCTCGACCATTGTTTTTTTGCCTTTTCCAAACTGATACTCTCTATTTCCCAAATCTATGTCCTCTAACTCCTCTTCTCTGTCTCTACACCTCTGTCTTCGGTAAGTAATGTTGTAAGGGTCTTCTGAATTCATTTATAATTTTGCATGCCCACAACTGGCAAGGAAAATAGCTCTGATACCACTGTAATATCCTAGATGCGGATATTCAACTGTTTTCTACACTAGGGCTTACTTAAGCCTCTCGATTTACAATAATACTGAAAGTAAATTTGCATGCAAAGTGTCGGGCAAATGGCCCTATTTTATAGCTAACTAGGGTAGAGAATTTTATGATGATAGATCAACACTTACCACTGATAATCCGACTGATAATGCTCCAGAGAGAATATGCATGCATCAAGAACTGATCTGGTGAAGAACTGGTGCTCCTTGCCTCCGGTGATACCCCAACAGCATGAACCCTCAATCAACTAAAGATGACATTTTCAGTGAAGGAAGTGGCTGATGCAGATGAGAATTTGCAGGTGTGGTAGTCTTTCCTTGTCGGAGAGGTTGCTTGACCCATGCAGAAGTTCTGAGCTCAATAAGCAGGCTAGTGAATTGAATTGATGGTTTAGCTGCTCATGCCCCCTGATTCACAAAACTGTTGAGAACTGCTACGAGTGAGCAAACTGGAAGCTGATAATTATCGGGTACTGAAGCATGATACTGATGATGAGAATAGTGCCAGTATTTCGAAGATAAACAGAGATCTGAGGACCCAGCGAAGGCTTTGGGGTTTTCTAGCTAAAAACCCCCCTACGGCTGCACACATGCCCCTGCAAACAATCTTCTGATGGGTACCGGATAACTGCAACTAGATGAATAAGTTGAAGAGTGGATGGTGGACCTAGATGATCTACCCTGAATGAGACTAGGGCAGATATTTCACTGCTGAAACCTCGTTAGCTGAAGACGCCGTCTTCAACCCCAACTGTTGTGGCCGCACGTTGTGCTGCTACTCAAGAAGATCCAAATCAATAATAATCATAAGTGTCTTCTCCATTCACTTTATCTTTCTTTTATAGCTTTCAACTGCGAATAACCTAACTTTTGACCTAATTAGGTCACTTTAACTTCTAATTTGCAGTTGACTTGCATGCATGCGCATGGAGACTCAATCGGGTGCATGCATCATTAAATAATGCTCAAATGTCCTGCATGCATGTGGCCTTTGGCTCTGGTGGCCCTCTTCTACCCAATGGTGATATAATATTGATGCCCTAGAAATTCTGTATATGGCAACAGTCTTCAACTGATTCCCTGACTGTCAGTACCCACTCAAACCTACAGGAATCACATAGGTTAGCGGGTCGGTCCTCAATGCCTAAGCAGAGGAGGACATTACAAACAATATTATATCACTCGCTGTCCCATCTATCCTCCCCTACGAGACAAACCCCTTCATCCCATTGCACACTTCCGCTCCAACGCACCCATCTGCTGCTCCATCCCACACGCCCATCTGCTGCTCTCATCCTTTCACGCTCCCACGTGCCCATCTGCTGCTCTCATCCTTTCATGCTCCCACGTGCCCATCTGCTGCTCCATTCCACGCGCCCATTTGCTGCTCCATTTGTTGCTCTCATCCTTTCACGCGCCCAATCACTTATCCGCCCATTTCTTGTTGCTCTCATCCCACGTGCCCTTTGTCGCCCATCTACCGCCCATTTGCTACTCTCATTCCACACGCCCATCTGTTGCTCTCATCATCTGTTGCTCTCATCCTCCCACGCCCCCATCTGCTGCTCTCAACTTCCCTGCGACTTCACCCTTCATGCTGCGACTTCACCCTTCACGCTCCCTTCACCCTTCACGCTGCGACTTCTCCATCGCTCAACCATCTTCTGATGCTTGCACTACATGCCATATACCTGCGCTCTCCCCTCGCCCATTTACCATCTGCGCCAACACTCCATTCCCTCTCGCCACTCCCTGTGCACATTCACCTCCACATCCCGCGAAGCCCTCTCCACCTCCTCGACCTACTCCCTTGCGATCTCCGTGCTCCTCCTTTGCTGCTACATAATTAATTAATATTATTATTATTAAATTTTTTTTGAAGATTTTGGATAAAACAAAATGGTTTTTAATGAAGGCGTTTATGGGTTTTTGACATGAGATAAACCATTGCAAGAAGTTAAAAAGGATTTTAAATTGGAGATTAAAGAAATAAAACCCGCAGAGCTTGAAACGAAAATATCGGATATTGACATAGCGGCGCAAGTTCTACATGAAGATATAAAAGACTTAGTTGAAGAACTGAAAATGTTGGTAATACAACGGCCAAAAGAAGAACCTAAGAAGCATGCAGTCAAAGAAAAATTAGAAACACACCAGTCTTACCCCTCAAGTCAGTTGAAGGAGGAAGATGCTCCGGCATCTCACTTTTCAAGTGAGGGAATGCAAGCTGCTATGGCACCTAAGATAGCAGAAGAGGTTACACCCCCAGAACTTCCAAATAAAGAGTTGGAAATTGATTTTGCACTCACGACAGTAGAAGGGACTACGACCTTAAAAGAAGAAGCTATTGTGACTTTCGAGTGCTCATGCCGAATAGAGCTGACGTCTGCATCGGCACTCACATCATAAGAAGGGATTTCGATCATAAAGGAACAAGCTATGTCGACTCCCAAGTTCTTAGGTCAAGCAGAGTGGGTGTCTGCATCGACAGTCATGACAAAAGAAGGGACTACGACCAAAAAAGAAGATGTTACGACTTCGGAGTTCTCAGGTCAAGAAGTGTTGGGATCTACACCCTCGACAAAAGAAGTAACTGTGACTCTCGAGTTACCAAGTCAATAGGAACAAGGGACTACTGCGTCTTCTACATATTCAAGTAGAGATGGATATAAAATCGATACTACCCCTAGGAAGGAAAAGAAGCTGGAAGAAGCTGCTGCGACTTCCGAGTGCTTAGATCGAATAGAGGTGGCATCTGCATCAACACTCACGTCAGAAGAAGGGATTCCTATCATAAAGGAACAAGCTATGTCGACTCCCAAGTTCTCAGGTCAAGCAGAGTTGGGGTCTGCATCGACACTCATAACAAAAGAAGGGACTACGACCAAAAAAGAAGAAGATGTTACGACTTCCAAGTTCTCAAGTCAAGAAGTGATGGGATCTACACCCTCGACAGAAGAAGTAACTGTGACTCTCGAATTACCAAGTCAAGAGGAACAAGGGACTACTGCGACTCCTACGTATTCAAGTAGGGATGAATATAAAATCGCTACTACCCCCAGGAAGGAAAGAAAGCTTGGCCGACTGACTCCTTACACTCCTCCTCACAAAATATCCATACCACCAGACACCAAGTGGGGTAAGAAAAGACATCCAACTACAAACCTCAAAATGCGATACTTAATAAAAAGTATGCACGCCTACCGGAAGTTCGTTGTGGCTTCGTACAAGGTAGGGAAGCAATGCACATTAATACGCCAACTGAAAAATATAGAAATATGTCTAGTGAAATTCCAGAACAAGGGCTTGTTAAGAAAGACGATAACAAGGATGATGATACAGAAGAAGTAGAAGACACGGATATGAAAGATCAAGATGATATTGACAATCACAATGTCAATATCAATTGTAAAGAAAACGACGTTGTCGTAGAAGTCAATGAAGTCAATAAAGTCAATGTTAACAGCAATTATGAGAGAATTGAAGTTGTAGAAGAATGTAATGATAAAAATAAAAGTGTTAAAGATGACCTTAATCATGATAACGTAGAAGAACGAAACCCAGAGGATGGTGCGACAATTGATGAGATGAACATTCTATTAGTAGTCACAACTCAAGATATTCTAGAATTTCAAAAGGTTCCCAGAGAACAAATAAAGACAAGCTTGTCAGACAAGGAAGTAAGTACATTATTAGTAGTTGCCACTATAGATAAGAAAACCATATCAAAGCATGCAAAAATATAAAAAATCTACATCAAAATAGAAGGTCAAAAGAACAGCATCAGATTAGAAGCTTAGAAGAATACTCCATATAGTTGTTATGCGTTCATCTACAGAATCATATGCATGAAAATATTTGAATGGAATTGCGACCAAATATTTCAAGAACTACTAAACCGTGGCACCATTGTTCGTGGCAAGAATTCCAGTTGCAACACGCTCATAAGAAGATTCGTGGACAAATCCTTTTAGAGCAAGATGACTTGTAATATACCTTAATAAGTACATTATTATTATTATTAATTTATTAAACAATTAGGTTAATTAGTATTAATGGTCAAAGGTCACCTATTTTCAAGGTCCGACCATTCATAGGTTAGCTTCCATATTTATATGTAAGCCCTTCATTGTAATAATCATCAATTCCATAATAAATAAATATATGTTATCAATTATGATAATAATGTAGGGATGGACCCTTACATCCTCATCGTTGGCATCATGCTCTTGGCTATGCCTGTCCTCCTCATGCTCATAACAATCCTCCTCAAAAAGTTTGGTTTCAAATATGTTACAAGGAGTAAAACTTTCCAAACCTTTATCAACATATGGGGGAGTGTCATCATACACTATACCAATTTTATCATAGGTTTCTCTGTAGGATTCTGTAATGGTTTCTTCTTGAGGTTGATTTGGAGTACAAATGTGATCATCATCACTGAAGTAATCACGAGAACATTCCAAATCTTCCATATTTTTTTTAATTTAACATGAGGAGGTTCTTTAACAATGTCCTCAATCAATGATATTCCATGAAGCTCTTCAATGGGAAGCATAGCTATAATCTTTTTCATATCACCATTATCATTATGCCACCGTTTAAGAAAAATTTCAAAGAAGTGTAAAAGGGAAGTAATGTTTTTACTAGGAAGCTCCTAAAAGAACCAACCACACGCATCCCCCCAAAGTGCAAGCAAATATTTCCGTCATGCGATCCTTATGATAAACGCCAACTTTAACCAAAACATCGATGACAGATGTCATCTGTATGATGGCTGAATCACCATTTCCACAAAAGTCCAGGGTATATTCATACACATCACTTGGGTCAAAATCATCGTTAGGAAAACTCGGAATGCCTGAAAAATCAATGGGATGGAAATTACTGGCCAATTTAGCACCACACTTTTTCCTTTCATCACTCATATTGGACATCAGAAGCATGCACTTGATATAAACATGGAATGGACTTTATACTGAACAGGAGGAGCTGTCAAATAATGAGCTTTAAAGATTTTCAATGTGTCGCATGGGCTCATCTCTGCACATAACAAACTCAACAAGCTGTATGAGAAATAGGGTTTTATCCCTTCAATGGAGTCGCAACAGTCACATAGTGCCTAAAAAGTTACAGTTGACCTATGTATTGGATACTTAGGGTAGCATGGGGAGGTTTGGTAGCTTGCCATATGACTCTTTGAAAAGATCTGGGACATTTCCCCTATTCAAACAATGCATCACTAGGTGACTACAAACTCTTAGTGCTTGAGTAGGATGCTAATCTATATTGCACATTGTGATGCAATTGTTGCGAGTTGTCCATGTGTTATAGTAGATACGAAGACTGATTCCCTCAGACCAAATGTGGAGGACTTCAAATATTATTGAATGACTTAGTATATGATAGAGGGGAGTTAAATGGGTGATGAATGATTATGAATACACTATTAATATATGCAAGCGAGGACATCTAAGATTAAAATAAACAACAGATAAATACTTTCAAATACATGCTCTCTGCTATTCTTTGCAAGCTACATAATAAAATTAACTCACGTAATTCTGCTTACTTTGGTTCAGTTTGAGCCATACTCATCTTCACTGAATTGTCATCGATTGTTTCAAGTTTTCAACATGTATATTTAGAATTTCCTGGAGGGACTCAAGGTAAGGATCCCGAGGGTCTCAACTGGTGTGGCTCGACAGCAGGAGAGGACGATGTTTGAGAGTGATTTGTGAAGAATCAAAAGTGCTTGGCCTTTTAGTCAGATCTCCTTTAAGATGCGGGTTTTCATTCTTTCAATTGTAGCATGGAATTTCATAATTTATATCCATTGTAAGATCAGGTTGTATTGGTTATTCCCTCCACTATCTGATAACCGAATCATTTGCTGGTGTAAGTGTTACCTATCAATTCAGTTAAAAAGAGATAGGACTGCACTATGTCATTGGTTAAGTTGAAAAGAGACGGGAGTAGCTGCACGGATTCCAACTTTTAACTTTGTATATTGTGATTTTGTTTTCTTTTGGTGGAGATTTATGTTTGTTTGGCCTCATTTTTAACAGGTGCAAAGACAGCATGGGATTTACTTTGTGAAGAAAAGACCATAAAGCGTATTATCACTTTTTCTGAAGATTTGGATGTGATATTGGGTGGTGGCATTTGTCCCAAGGAAGTTACTGAAGTGGGTAAGTATTGCATTTTGTAGTAAACTTATATCTTATTCTATTTGTATGATATTTCTCACATTTCAGCTGTATCTTCTGAAACTTGAATTAGTATAAACAGACTTTTAATACTTCCATAGATTTTAGTCTGCAAAAGAATGAGCAAAGCAGCTGTAGCTTCTAGTTACTAAGGTTTCATTTATGATGAACTGGTGAAGATGCCTTTGAAGAGTATTGAAACTTATTTCATCTTTACCAGGTGGTGTACCAGGTATCGGCAAAACTCAGCTTGGGTACTAGAACTTGTTCCTTTGAGGCTTAAAGATAATTACTATCTAAAATTGAAGTATGAATGTTACTTCCATGCAGGATTCAACTATTAATGTTAGTCTGATGAAACTCTATGCAGGATTCAAGTAGCAATTAATGTGCAGATTCCAGTGGAGTTTGGTGGGCTTGGTGGTCAAGCAATTTACATTGGTAATGCATTGTTTCATGTTCTAAATACACTTTCCATTTCTGTCTGTTGTGTTCTGAAGTTTGTAAACAATGAGGAAACACAGACTAATTCATAAGAGATTAGTTTGCTTTGTTGCAGATACAGAAGGCAGCTTTATGGTGGAGCGTGTTTGTCAGATTGCTGAAGCATGTATTGAAAAATTAAAAGATATTCCCTGCACCAGTAAAAGAAACATTGAAGAATATCACACAAAACTAAAAGTTGACGATTTTTTGTCAAGCATCTTCTATTTTCGTGCCTGCAACTACACCGAGCAAATTGCTGTGATAAACTATATGGATAAGTTCATTAAAGAACACGATAAGGTAAAAACATGGTCAAAATAAGGAGGTTCTTGGATGGAGTAAGCCATAGCCATATTGGGAAAGGTAGACTAGTCTGCCATTGCGACCTTGTCCAATAAATGACAATGTTGAATCTGTCTTCCTTTTATTCAAAATAAATATAAGAAGCAAAATTCTTTTGAATTGTGCATCTTCTAGGTTGTGTTTTTCCCTAGCTTAAGCGGTTTAAGGCACTGCTGTATTTCTAATGCCGCTGTAGAAAGAATAGGTCGGAGAGATGAACATGGAGAAGGCATAACTACATAGCACATGCATAGATAAACTTAGCTCTATCAATTTTTGGAAATCACTGAACGATGCTGGACTATTTTTCAAATATTAATAGTGAAATGCTTTAGAATTGTCAAGTGTGGCTTGCTTGGTCGGTGAAGTTGGGTAGCTAATATAGTTCATGTTATCCCCTTTTTAGTCAATGTGACTTTGATCAAAGATTTTGATGTGAGATCTATGGTTTCATAATTGATCATGTGTCCAAGATCCTCTAGCCTTGTTAAATGGTCCATGTGCTTTGATATGTCCAGTTAAAGACAGTGCCTGATCCTCCAGTGATGTGATATTTTTTGTTGCTACTGGATACGCACCTTAGGGTTAGCATGGCAGAAATCTTCAAGCCACTGGGTGTGTCCTTGGGGGCAAGTCTCAAGTCAAGTGTTGTTTGTTGATTAAGTTGTCATTGATTCCAACAACGCTTGGTCATTGATGCCAACGATGTTTGGTCATTAATGTCAACTGTTGAGTCCTCGGTGCCCCTTGTGGAGCCCCTGAGGGTTAGTGTTTAGTTTGTGGTTGTCTGTGTCAGAGGAGCCCTTTTGACCTTGTCCAAGCCCAAGCTTGAAGCCCTTGGAGGCCTTGGAACAATGGCAAAATCCCTAGTTACCCATTGACTTGGTCAAGTGCCCCTAAGTTGTATCATGGTCCCATTTGAGTCCATTGTTGAGTTTCTTGCTCATGGTTGATCTTTGGTTATTGGTTTTTGTGCTGCTTGTTATGCTTGTACTTGTTTTGGTCTTTTGATTGGTTGTTGGATGGATGATGTGGCTCATGTGTGTAAGTCCCTTGATGTGTTGATGCTGAAGCCCATTGCTTGCATTGGATGGTCTTGAGGTTGTTGAGTTCTTGTGGGGTCCTTGAGTCCACAAGCCCACAAGCTTAGATCTTGATCCTCTTGCATGTGGAGACTTGGGTCTTGAAACCCACACTTATAGTGGTATGTTGGAACCTATTCTTATGGGGTCCTTGGAAGTTTCGGTCTTTAACCCCCACATATGGTGGTTTGATGGGCCTTAGACGTTATATGGTCATTGGCATGGTGTAGCCTTGTGATCATGCATAAGAAGCCCATAAGGTGTTGCAAACTAGTGGTGAGGTCTTTGTAGCCCTCTTTTGGGGGTGTTGGTACTCTCATGGTGATGAAGATATATAGTGGAACCATTGGATATGTTTTTAATGATATGGAGATCTTGAATATGATGATGATATTCTTGAAAAAGTCTTTGTTCCCACTTGATTGGTGGTGTTGGGGTCCTTGATACCCTTGATATGATGAGTATATGATGGATCCCTTCTCCTTGTTGATGTTAAGTCTGTGGATGTGAAGATCATCGAATCCCTCATGCCTTTGATGATGTCCATTGAAGCCTTTGACCTTGGAACTTATGTATAAGGTAACATGGTCTTTGGCACCTTTATGCATGGAATCTTTGAAGTCCTGAACAAATTGTAGAATTTAAGGGTATTAGACCAAGACTTTGCAAATAAACGAATCATAGGGAGATAGTCCTCGTCAAGCCATTTTCGTTGATATGTCAAGCATCTTCTAACTCCTTACGATTGAAGAGATATGAATTTTTGAAGTTGGTG
This sequence comes from Pseudotsuga menziesii, assembly GCA_001517045.1. Classification (NCBI taxonomy): domain Eukaryota; kingdom Viridiplantae; phylum Streptophyta; class Pinopsida; order Pinales; family Pinaceae; genus Pseudotsuga; species Pseudotsuga menziesii. The sequence continues at coordinate 388,907 of LPNX010630048.1, forward strand.
TACCCCACCTTTTTGGGTCAGTCGACCAAACAAAAGAGAATAATTATTTGTAATTTTGAATTGCATGTAGTCCTAGTTTGAGGTACTAACTTTCCTTCATGACCTGTATAAATAGAATATCAAACATTTCATTTGTTCATCAATCAAGTCTCTCTTTGGTATTTTGCAACTCTTGGAGAAAAGTGTGAAACTTTGTGGAGGAGAAATTTTTGGGCATCTTCACTAAAATTGACATAACTTTCTCATACGGAATCATAATTACAAAATTCTTGGATCGTTGGAAAGAATGTTACGAGGGCTATGTGATGACATAATCTAGAGTTTCTTTTGGTTTGTCAATTATTCTTCATCTTGTGATCTTCAAAAAGGTATGGTTTATGCTTCTGGGTTTCTCTTGTGAACATGTCTCTCATGGATAGAGTTCATCTTTGATCTTAGTATGTGAGCTTATATATTGGTATATATATTGAAGTCATTGAATATGTTATGGAGGCTATGGTGATGGTTATCTTGGAATATATCTTGATGTGATCTTGATATAAATATTGATGATTATCTTAGATATTAATGGCATATACTTTGTTGTTTATCTTGATTGTCGTATAGTTTAGTATTGAATGAGAAGTTGACATGTAAGTAATAGATCTTGTGAGTAATTTCTTTGATCAACCTAAGTGTTTTCTTTGAAAAGTAGTTTGACAACTGTTGATCATTATGTCTTTGACCTAAGTGGAGCTGGACTGTTATTAACTGTTAATGACAACCTTTGACAGTATTGTAAGTGACTATTTGCTTGACATCTATTTGAGTTGTTGACTTGATTTGAGTAGAGTGAAAAATCCTTGTGTCTAAGAGTTTATGAGATTGACTGAGTTTGACATAGTTGGTAAAGTCTTTTATCTTATTGGTTGAGGTTAGTTGGTTGAGGTATATCATGTTTAACTGCCAGGTATTCCTTGACTATGATTGAGGTTGGTTGTGGTGTCATTGAGTTGAGTTGATTGGACAAAGTTTGGTTAACCATATGTGAAGTCTCTTGGTTGCTCAAATGTCTCTTGATGAACTAGGCCAAGTAAGAAGGGTTGGTTGACTGTCAGAGCACTTGATTAGATTAACACAAGTATATGATTGATTTGGCATAGGTACACAAACAACTTGGTATAGGTTGGTTCAGTTGAGTAGGATTGGCACAGGTTCTCTTATGTGTAGTTGGTCTGACTCAGACTAACTCAGTTGTATGAGCAGTTGGTTTGACTCAGGTGGATTGAGTTTGGTATGCAGTTGGTTAGACTCAGACTGACTCAGTTGTATGAGCTGTTGGTTTGACTCAGGTGGATTGAGTTTGGTATGCAGTTGGTTAGACTCAGATTGACTGAGTCAGATGATGTGAGCAACAGATTGATTGGTACAACTTGATTGGACGGGTTGATGAGCAGTGTGATACAATGGACAATGATCAGTTGATGAGTAGGGATCAGATGATGAGCAGTGGTTAGTAGTGGTAATGGTTGTGCAGTGTGGTACAGATTGTGTAGTGTAGTAGAGGTGTTGATTAACAGGTCCGCAGGATCATTGTGGTCATGGTTCAGCAGTTTCTATCTTCATATCAGGGTGGCAGGATGGGGCAAGGAAAGGAGGTTGTAGCCTCCTTTCGGTTGTAGATGGAGAACTAGGGAGTTGGAGCTTCCTTCAGGTTGTAGCCTCCTTCTAGTCGTAACTGGAGAAGTGAAGTCATTGTAATAAGGGGGTTGTTTCCTTCTTCCAGTTGTTGCTAGAAAACTACTATTATAAGGCTTCCGTGGTTTTTCCCCCAAGACTTGGGTTTCCAAGTAAAATCTGGTGTATTGTGTATCATGCTATGCTTCTTATGTGATGATGATACGATGATGATAATAATGCTAATGATGATATAATGATAATGTGATAATGCATAATATTGAATAAGTTGTTGATTGTTAAAATTGAAAAAGTAATAAAAGCTATGCACACTGATTCACCCCCCCTCTCAGTGTACGTGGTGTGTCCAATATTGTCACTTGATACTTGATTCCTCCGTTTAGGCCAAACCTTAGCAAAGCCAAGGGCTTGGTCTTTAAGAAAAGAAACTAAGGCTTTAAGCTAAGTTACAAAGGTGAAATTATTCTAGGAGTTTGAAATGAGAATTACTGAAACAAGACTTGCAAACAATTAGATAACTTCAACAACATAAAACAATCTGTTTCATCCAACACATAAATTCCCTTAAGTAGAAGTGTGCTTGTTGCAAGTAGACTAGTGCCAATGTAGTCAAAGCAATGTTGTAAAGGGAAATATTTTTCAATTGTGTCTTGGTTAGTTTTAGATTTATTAAGATAAGTCGATTACAGGAAGGGGGTTTCGATATACCGTGAGGTATGAGAAACAAAGTCCGGATTTTCCAAGCGTGGTTCCACACAAGAAGAAAGGCTAGATCGAAGTTGTTGGACACAATGGTCACACTGAGAGGGGGGGTGAATCAGTGTGTAGGCAGTTTAACTTCTTTTTATTCTTCTACCAACTAAGTAGAGTTCATCAATACATTACATCATCATTATATGAGTATCCATCAACTAATCAACACTTAATCATAAGAATATTATCAACTAGATTACTTAATCATAACAAGTAGCACACCACAAGAGAACACAACATTTGTTTGGTAAACTTGTTTTATGCATTGTACATGGAAGACAACAATGTTCACTATTACAATTGGCATCAACTGATACAAAGAGCACCAACTCTAACAACAAGACGCATCTTGGTTTTCTTAGCTCCAACCAAGAAAGGGTGATGAGTCCAATCCTCAAGTGCAAGACTCAGCTTGCATCACTATCATCAACCTCTGTTCATCAACCTATGCTCATCAACCTCTGCTCAACAAACTTGTCCACTACCATGTAATCAAGCTTCATCTTGACCATCCTCCAAACTCCTTTGTCATCTCTAAATCACTGTACAACTTTATCATCTCTCTGCTGAAATAAGCTTTCACATGCTCAAGACTCATGCCAAGTCATGAAAAGAATCTGCTCAATCCTCTCATACACATTGAACTTCTTCAAAGTCTGACCTCAGATCTATTGCTAACTTCAGATCACTTCCTAGTTGTTCCCTTTTCTCTGTGAAATTTGCCCACAAAAGACAAGGCAAGAAGCTGGATTTATGTCCTTTAAGGGAGATTAGATTTAATTAAGTGTGAGTTGTTAATTAAATGTGGAGCTTTATTGAATGCAACGAATCTCGTTTTTAGTTGTTCCAAAGCTCACGCAATCCTGCAATGGACAAGAGCATACGTAGAGATTTTGCTAAATTTTTGTTCCAATTAACTGAAAAGCAACTTCCAAAAATAAAACAAATGTTTTGCTAATTACTACAAGACTAAGAATCTCTTTTCCGAATACCACCTACTCTGGTAATCCCTTTCAATAGTATCATAGTTCGGGAATGCAAAGTCGGGTTCATTACTTTGCAAATGATAAATAGAACTTGAAAGAAAACTAAACTAATTAAAAGCTAGAATAATCATACAAAGCAGAAAAGTAAATGATAAAATAGGCGACACAAACTCCCCAGGGGGGATGGGGTGTGGGCGTTAGGTAGCCCACTTGCTTTACCTTTATTACTTACTATTAGAAGATAAAAGATGGATGCCTTTGGTCTTCATTGATTTAGGTCGAAAGGCTTACAAGGTTTCTAATTTGAAACAGGATCAAGGAATATTGCTTTGGGAGGCCTTGGATGGCTTGGATCTTCGCTTTTTTGGCAGTACTTCTTCTTGTCCTGGTGAGAAAAATGTAAAACCAGCCACCTTTTATGCACCAAATAAAGCATTACAAGCATAAAATCTTAAGTACTTGAAAGATGGAAAATAAACATAAGTACTTAAACATGTTATATCTACCAAAAATGAAGCATGGACAACTAGATCTAGTAACATAATTAGATAACTCAACCTTTAAATATTCTTTTCAGAAGCAAAGTAATTTCCTTAAGCATGTATGAAAGTAACCATTACCAAAAGAAAGTCTTAATAAGAGGCGAATGAGAGAGAGAGATAGAAAATATGCTAGAAGCTTTGGGAACTTTAGGCCATGGAATTTGCTTTGGTGGAACATTGAGGGACTATGTCTTCAATAAGATCTTGAAGATGAGGAGTATGCAATCGAGCTCAACCCCTTCTACAAGATAGTAACCTGCACAACTACAAAACCTTTCACAAGCGAGATCAAATCTAGTATGTTCTACTAAAAGAGATTAAGAGAGCATAAGTATAACTGACTACAATCTACTACTCCTAGATCTCTAATAATAAAAGCATAAACAAGGAAATTGGAACTGTTATCACATACCTTGTAGGTGGGCTACCATGATGCAACAGATGGATATTTTCTCTTTTTCAAAGCCGGTTATATTTTATGGGGATACAACATGGATTGATGATGAGCATGAACCATTTAGAGCCTTCTTTAGTAGCAGATGCAGAGCATTCCCTTGCCATGACTGAGATTTCTTGGTCCACTGAGATGACCTTGGTGGTGACATAGTCCATTCGAGTAGAGCAACAGACATGGTACACAGTTGACAGATTAGCACTTTAGGTAGAGACATGTGTATGGTTGGTTGAACAGATATACAGGTGGTGCTTGGATGTATTTCTTGTCTCTATTGGTTATTTTAGTAGGAAATTGACATTGATTAACTTATTGTGGTACTATATTGTATTGAATGAATTATATTGAGTAGCTATGCAGTCTTGTATGTAAGGCCTGTATGTATGCTCATCTTGAACAAACTTAGTTTATCCTGTTGTGTTGGCATCACTTGTCACTTTCTCCACCCATTCGTATCTTCCACTTGACATCTACCCATACTTGAATTTTGATTTGTGAGATTGAGGACACCTTTTCCCTTAGTTTATGATGACAAAACCCATGTTGTTTTGTGTTTCGACTTTGAGTTGTGCAACAAAACTTGCTGAAGCCTTGATCTTCTGGGCCAGGAGAACCCACTGGTGTTGGTTCCTGAGCATAGGTGAGTTGGGTTTTGAAGCCTTGACCTCTCTGGTCGGTTGCCCTCGATGTTTGGTCTTGAGTGTGGATATTCCCCCTAGTTGCCCGAAGAGTTGTCAGCTAAAACTTGAAGCATTATGTGTACCATCATTACATGCATTATATATTATATGCTATATCTTGAGAAATGCAAGCCCATTGATAGATTTTCAAATTGTATCTTTAGACACACATGAATAGGGCTATGAAATGAACTGTGAAAGGCCTAAAAAGCATTGGATAAATAAATGCTAAATCTAAAGATTGTTGTCCATTTTTGAAAATGTAATGATTAAATTAATCACGGAGCCTATGGATTGGGATGTGATATGGAGTAAGGGACAACTAATTCTAAGTGTCCCCTAGGATCTCTTCACTATAGTTTCTTGTGTACTAAATGCAAGGGTTCTAGAAAGGAACTTCACGGAGCTTGAGTTGAGCTTAGATGTGAGCAATAAACAATTGTTAAAGTTGAATGGACATTCTTCAAATCAACTCATCTAGTTGTGAGACACTCCCATTCCCTATTGTCCTCTGTTTATCAGGAATGCAAGTGGATTCCTATTTTCCATGTCTGAAAGAAATATGTTAAAGTCAACAAATCTTCCCCTTATTCTTAAGCCTTTGTTTCATCACTTCACCCGTCACAGCTAATTGCCTAAGTCTTGTATGTGAGCATACTTAAGGGGCTTTATAGAAGTTGAATGGTTACTCTGATTTAAGCCTGATATTTATTTATGATTATGTACCACTGTCATGCTATTAATATTTTAAGTTTGGCTACTAACATAATCATGTGAGATTTGTGCATTCATGATGTACTTAGGATCATCCAGATTATTGCTCCACCTTTAGTTTGGGTACTTTGACTAGGTCAACCCTGTCGACCAAGTCAACCACAGTTTCCAAGGTAGTGACTACAAAAATCAACAGTGGTTAAATTTGCTCCAGACATGCCCAACAACAATACTGTAGTCTCAGTTTTCAGGTTGTGGTCATAGTTTTCAAGTTCAATGATTATTATCACTTTAGTATTGGTTAGATCACATTTTTTACAATGAGATGCTTCAGAGAGTTGTACTCCCTAGGCACTACAACGCTCCATGGGGTATGAGTAGTCACTAGTAACATTATACCATGTCTCCAAATTCATCTATGCAGTTAGTTTGTCCCAATTTTTAGCTGACAAAGAGTTATGATGATTTTTATGATTTCCGAAAGTTGTACCAACAAAAAATGGACTATGAAATTCATTAAGGAAATTGATTTGGCTAGTGAGGTTAAGGAAATGGATTGGGAATAATTTTTGATGATATGTCATGGCTCCTGAGATGATTTTGGGCACTTTTCATGGCACTTTTATTATTTGTGATCATTATAAGCTTCATTTCTTGCATGGGGAAAAATTGATTAAAATGGCCAAAATAAAAGCATGTAATCAAGTTGTATCTTTAAAAATATGTAAGGGGGGAACCCCTAATGATCCCCCCCATGCCCCTTAAGTGTCAAACTTGCAAAAAGAATGATTCATCATGTTGTAAAAATTGACTTTATGAGGTAATTGGCCCCCCTCAATTGTATTTGTCTAGTTGATCCACGTGAGTGAGAGATTATAATCTCTATCGTTGATTATCATCATTGTATCTTTTAATATCAACCATCGATTAAAAAGTTGGTTAGGGATTTGGTCTCTCAAAACAATTTTAGAGGAGACCCCTTGTTATCGGTTGAAATGGCAGTCCAAGCCATAGGCAAGCATATGTGGAGAAAGTGACCACTGTCACCTTAGTCACTTCTCCCAACTGCTTTGGAAGCCCAAGCCTCTTAGGGGAGAGCCCTATTTCAACTCTGCAAAAGACACTTAGACGCACGAATGTATCTTACAAACAAGTGGAATTAGCGACCAGTGCCTAATGGAGTCAAGAGAATGAGTAAAGGAGATGTACGGTGTGTGAGTATGGCATAAGTGTAGTTAGTACATTCACTTTAGTTTGTAATCAAGAGGGTTTAACAAATAAACTACTCCATCCATAAATAATACAAGAGTGCATTGTAGTTAATATGAAAAGGTAATTCTCCAAACATGTAAATATTTGTGCAACATCAATCATAACAATAGCATGTGCATATGTATGTCAGTAGTAGTTGTTTAGAGATTTATAACAGACCTAACATAAATAACACCAATGTGTGTACTTACCATATCATTGTATCCAATATGAAATCAAATTGTATGTATTTATTAGCAACAGGATGATAAATAGTATGCAACAATGTAAGTAGCAAGTGTTCAGTCATCACCCAAAGTAGTATTTATAGCAACTTTAAAGTATGCAGTAGTGGTAACTTAGGTGTTAACTATAAGATAAGAAATAATTATGTGCATATAACCAAGTATTTACCAAGCAACCATACCACCTCCAATAAAATTGCAGACTATATGCATGAAAGTAAAGGATGTGAACATTCCACTTTCATTGGTTGTCCAAACTAGCAATCCAACATTTGATTACCATTAGTAAAGTGACCTTCTAACCAGTTTATGTCTCCTTGTATGCAGGGGTTGAAAAGGCCAACGCAAAAGAGGATGGTAGATTTGGTTTAGGGAAAAGGCTGCCACTGTAAGGGCAACATTCACCGTGGCAAGCTAAGGACCGAGAGGGTGTAAGGGACAGTGGGTTATTGTGGCTAGTTTTAGGGCTGTAGCGAACCCAAGTAGGAAGAGGAGACGTGGTTAGGAAGAGGAGGTGAGGGTTGATGCTATAGCAGCTGCATACTTGAGGAAGGAGCAGCCCAAGGGCATACCCGAGGAACAGAGGGCAGTCGAAGGAGGAAAAGAGAGGTTGTTAGGGCAGCGAGGTTGGAAGAGGCCCTAGCGAGGGCCCTAGGATGGGTTTGGAGGGAAGCGAGGTAGGGAGATGGCCCTAGGACTATCCTAAACCAGGCTTGAGGGTAAGGAAAAGGTTGAGGGAAGGTTGTTGAGGAGAGAGTTTGAGGCTCGCAGCCTTTGGGAACTAGGGCGAGGGTCAAGGGTGGTATAGCGAGGGTTAGGAAAGAGGTAGCAACAGGCTGTTAGGGCCTGCGTTAGAGGGTAGTGAGGGTAGACTAGGGTTTAAGGAACCTAAACTAACCTAAAATAACCTAAAGCTAACCCTAGTCTAGGTTTCGGAAGAAGAAGGGTGTGAAAACAAAGGGAGGTTAACCTAGCAAAAGCCCTACCCAACCTAGGGTATCTAGAGAGGATGGCTTACCTAGTGGGGAAGAGATCCTAGGTCAGACAACTATCCTAGAAAACTAAGGGAAAATCCTAGAGGACTCTCACAAGGAGACATGCCTCAACTTGATAAGGTGACAAGAAGGATGGAAATGGCCTATTCTAGGAGAAAATGCAGCACTAGGGCTACCATTTAGTCATGAACATGCATCATTTACCAACATTCAAACAAAGAGTTAAGAAGCCTAACCTCCATGTGCTTGTGTTTAGCCAACAAATCTAAACATCACCTTGCAAAATAATTTCACCAAAGAACACCAAAAAAAGCTTGCATTAACCCAGAAAATCTCCCTCAAGAGGGGCGCATCTCTCCAAAGATCCCTAAGAAGGGTAGAACAAATGCATAGTGTTTTATCCCATGAGTCTTGTTTTAAAAATGAAGTGAGGAGATTTATTTATATGATCTCACACTCACTTTTGCAAAAATATCCAGGTCAACATGCCTTTAAAATGTCAATTTGAAATTATAAAATGTCGACTTAAAATTAAAACAAAATAATAATAAAAAATAGCTATAATGTAGGCTCAAGGTAGGCTACCTGGGGTATTTTTCTCCTAGGTGCCAAAATGTACTAAAATAAGCGAATCACTCTGAACGAAAGGCTGGAGTGACCTGGAGGGAAGGCGTTATACCCCATCTAACCCCAAAATTGCTGTAAAATTCCTCAACGCCCTCTTCAAAGCAGTAAGAAGGCCTAGCGTGGAGGACATCTTCCTCAAAGGAAATAAGGTTAGGGAGATAAGGCGCCAGCTACCTGAAGGGCTAGGAGGGTGTTCTAAGTGGCCATGAAGGGAGACAAATGTCTCGGAGTTGAAGCAAAGGCCACCAAAGCAAGCAAACAAGATATGGGGCCATGTGACCCAGTGATTAACCCTTAAGAGCCTCGGACATCAACCTCGAGGTTAAAAACCCCAACAAAGAGTTGTCAACAGTGCCATTAATCCATAGTACTCCTAAAGGAAGGACCAAAGCGTCCAACCATGACCACCATTGCTCGATAACACCCCTCTTGGTCAAAAAAATTGGCTCTCTCTCCCTGGGGCACATATGAAGTTGCGTTGGGTACAGGTGCAACGTAACACCCCTCATTGTATCCCTTTAGGAAATTTGGCTCTTGGCTTTTGGAATAAATTAAATATTTCGGCCAAAATTCTTGGGTCCCTTGTGTGTAATGTTCTTGATTCATGATTGCATCATCTTACACTGTCAACTCTTGGAGAATATTTGGTGAATATTTTTGCATATTTTTGTTTTGATTTTTTTGGCAAAGTAGCGAATTGGAGAGGGGTGCATTGCTGAAGACGTTGCTTCTTTCTTTTCGTTGTGGTTTGACAGGAAATTGTCTATCGTGCATTTTGTCAATTGATATTCTCTTTTACTCTACTATGATCACATTTCTTTCAGGTACCACAAATTGATTTCAATTGTTTGCTTGTGCAGGAGAGAGAGACTCATTGGTCATCTGGAGTGACTTGGTTAGAGCTTGGATTTTCACCGGATCTTCGACAATTGGGCATTACTTCATAAGAGTGTCACAATCTTGGAATTCGCTAAGTCCCAAGTACATTTTGCTTTTAGTTTTCAATAGTTTTAATTTCCAATCCACCCAGTGAAATAAAAACAATTAAAACCCTAACTTTAAAATCCTCGACTTTTAGAAATGTAGGTTCTAGTTGGTAGATGTAAACGAAACTTTAAAACCACTTTGGAAATAATTCAAAACCATTAGATTTAAATTTTCATGACAATCAAACTCCATTTGCCCACTCAAAGCACTGGTCTATCCTTAGGGTAGGGATGCCCTCCTTGGGTGAAGTGGCTATCTTTGATTCCGTAAACTGGTTATTGCTAGTTTCACTATTAATTGTCATATCTAGCATCTAGCAATAAATTTGAGTGTCTAATTTCTTTTAATTTCATCTTTTTACCCTTAGATTTGATTTTCATACTTAAAACCCTAGGGTAAAATTGGGGTTTTTTACATAGACACTCATTCTCTCTTAGTAATTGCTTAAAACTCTAATTTATTATCATTCTAAGAGATTTAATCAAGATTCCTTGGGTTATCCACTTGCTTCCCTCATTTATAGGGTTATCTTGGTTATAGGGATGCCCCCTAGGCTTGGTCTTTCACCTAGTCTGAAGTGTGGGTAGCTTTGATTGGTGACAATTGGATATTTCAGAGGTCTTAGCTGTCGTAGGTCACAATTCTAGTTGCTTTTCCTTTACCATCCTGGATAGGATCATCTGAAGGGGCAACTACAAGATTTGTAATTACAGGAACTACAAATGCTTGCTCTATGGGCTGACAACAACCTTCTAAGCTAGACAAATCTACAAGCCTATGACAAAGAAAAAACAATTAGCATGATATTACCTCATAAGCACTTAACAATGAACATTCACACATGAAAAGTGTTAGACACAATGACACACTGAGAGGAGGCGGGGTGAATCAGTGGGCCAACACTTTTTACAATTTCAACTTTCCTTCAACTAATTAAACAAAGATAATCATAATTAAACAAAGATAATCATAAGTACATCAACATCAATCAATTTCATAGACAACACAAGACAGTTCATAAGATGAACTTGTAAACTTTATTATATTAGAATCAAACGACTACAATTGTGGGGTCTATCAACTTCAACTGAATCAGAAGCGCCAACTTCTATTCCAAGACTCAGCTTGGTCTTTTTCTTAGATCCAACTTAGAAAAATGGTACAAGGCCTAGCTTGTAGTTACATACAAAAATTCTTTACTCACACATGTCATTAATCAGATAACTACTACCAACCTTCAAATCTCTTCATAAATATCTGCTGTAGGTATGTTACTGTCGCCACATCATCTTTTTGTCCATCACCATATCCTCATTCGGCATCATGTCTTCATTAGTCATATCACAAACTTGTCAAACACCTACAATATCATGTGTTTGTCAATCTACTCATCACTTCCCTTTCATGATCATGTCTTCAAGCTACTCATTTAAGTCTGCTAAGTTCAAGGATCAATCAACTTTCTTCATAGTAGACAAGTGTAATAAACAAGTAACCACAGTCAACCAAACAATCCTTATTAATGGAAACTGTTCACAAGTGTCAACTAGGCATACTCAAGAATCAAATTTCTCATCACTTCCCTTTCATGAGCATGTCTTCAAGCTACTCATTTAAGTCTGCTAACTTCAAGGATCAATCAACTTTCTTCATAGTAAACAAGTGTAATAAACAAGTAACCATAGTCAACCAAACAATCCTTATTAATGGAAACTGTTCACAAGTGTCAACTAGGCATACTCAGGAATCAAATTTCTCATATGCTAAAGCTAATTGGTTTCTCGAATTGTTTCCATGTGTAACAAGAAAACTGATAAGAATCATAAAAACATATTGCTTAGACTGTCTTTTCCTTCTGCTGCTGTATATTTCTTTTACACCCAAAGAGAAAACTCAGAACCACACCACCAAATTGTTCATTCCTTTATTTGACTGCTGCCGCCTCAAAATTCAGAACCAAAAGATGATCTTCAAAAGTAGTTTACTGCTGTTGCCTCAGGATATCTTCATACCCAAAAATCAGAGCTTAAAAACTTCTGTGGCTGCCTCAGCCTTCACCTGCGTTTTTTTTTCAAGCTTGCTGCCCGAAAATCAGAGCTGCTAAACTTTCGTGGCTGCCTCAGTCTTCACCTGCGTTTTTCTTAAGCTTGCTGCCCGAAAATCAGAGCTGCTAAACTTCCGTGGCTGCCTCAGTCTTCACCTGTGTTTTTCTTAAGCTTGCTGCTCGAAAATCACAGAGCTATGTTAACCCCCGAATTTCCTTACAAAAAAATTAATAAGGGCATTGGCCCTATTTATACTAGTTATCCATAATAATTTTAGAGCCGACATACTAGGATTTAATCACATTTTTTATTTAATAATTTTAATTATACTTTACTGGGCCAACTTTGTCATCAGGACCTTTTTCCATTCTTTTAAAAGGGTATTAAGTGGACTGGTATGTTGTAATGTTCCCAAAAGTGAGATGCATGCAAACCCTAAAAGTGAGATGCATGCAAACCCTAAAAGTGACATACATGACATCTAAGCATTATTTAATGATGCATGCACCCAATTAAGTCTCCATGCGCATGCATGCAAGTCAACTGCAAATTAGAAGTTAAAGTGACCTAATTAGGTCAAAGATTAGGTTTTGTGCAGTTGAACTTTATAAATAGAGGATAAAGAGAGAGGAGACTTTCACTTTTGATTATGATTGTTATTATTCATCTTTTTGGAGACAGGTTTGGGAGCTCAGCGAGCAAGTTGGGGTTGAGGGCATAAGCCCTTGGCTAACAAGTGTTTTTGGCAGTGAAATTTATCTGCCCTAATCACTTCAAGAGATAGGTCACTCAGATCTATCATTAGTTCTTCAAGATTGTTCACTATTCATCATAGATCGAGCGTAAAGGTTGTTCTAGAGAGCTTGTTCTGCAGGTTCAGCGTGCCCTAGGACGAAAACCCTTGGGAAGATCGGTTGTTTGGACAAAACCCATTTAGTCTATTGGGGTGGATTCATCCCAGAATTCACACTTGTTCTTATTTGAATACTTTGGAAGCTGCTACAGTGATCCGTACAACCTCTATAGTGATCCGTACGGATGCTACAGTACCTCGCTATAGTACCATAAAATTATTTTTATGTTTTGACCTATGCTTGTTGTGTTCTGGGTTGAATACTCATTGCACAGGTTGTGTACTTTAAGCTGGAAAGAGTTTCCCTTTTTGTGGCTGAGTTAAAAGGGTTAGTCCCTGGAAGCATGTGGACTTAAAGAAATCACTCTAAGCTGAGATCTGGAACCATATCCTTCATTGCTAAATTATAAACTGGAATTATACTTCCTAAGGGAGGGGTGCTGCCATTACAATATATGTCCAAAAGCTACTACAGGAGGTTCCAAAAGGCATACAGAAGAATAAAGATATTGTTTGGTGCACTAGAAGGGGGTCTATACAGTGCGGGGCATAAACTCTATCATCCACATGCTAAAAATCTGATATGTTGAGAAGCTGCTACAACATCACTTATTTACAATTCTGGAAGGTAATCTGATGTTACGTTGCACGCATGGCATCAAGAAGGTACTTATCAGCTGGAAAGAGGACTGTCATTATTATTGCAGCTGTTGCAGTCATATACCAGCAGCATAGCATTATTATTGGGCATACTGAGATTGCATGGATTGTTTGGGTTGTTACATGGATTAAAGTTTGGACTACTGCTTGGCTGAACTCTACAAATTGAGGGTTGTCGTATCTATTGCATGTACACTTGACATACGTGTTATTGCAGCTGTTGCAGTCATATACACCATAGTATCCACATGCTTTAAGCCTCTACAGTACACCTTCAGCATTGTTAAAGATCAGAGTTATTTCACTTATGATACATGATTACCTACGACTGATTTGAGATTGCAAACAACAAAATAAACTAGTAAGCCAGAGGAACTAAGTGAAAGGAATAATATTCTCAAACAACCACAAGCAAATAAATTCAAGATTACAAGAAACAAGCAAGTGCAAACATAAGAAGGCAGATCTCCTTACTTGGGATATTACATATGTTAGGTGGTGTTGTCCGCCCATTGCACACCAGTAGCAGAAATCTTCCGAAAGCTGTCTCCTCACTTGAAAAAGTGGGAGAGGTGTGACCTTGGGGGCAAGCACAGAGCTAGGTACTGTCACCTACTCCTAGCTCCTCCGTTTAGGCTAACTCCTAACGAAGCCAAGGGGGGTAGTCTCTAACAAAGAGTTTTCTATGGCTCAATGTTTACGTTAAGTTTTAAGATGTTTTGGATGCGGATGGGTGTTGTTTAGGAGTTATTTGTGATTAGAAATGATTAAGTTTATGAATGTGACATGTAAATCAGAGCAATCCATGTTGCTAGCAAGAGACTGAAAGATAAGCAAATATTCTAGACTTGTAACTTAAGCATTCAGATATAATCAGCAAAAATAGACCATAGACAGTTGATCAAGATAGAAGATTGCTCAATTATAACGAAGGTCCAGTGCCTTATGGAGTCAAATAAATGCGTGAAATAAAGTCTAGGAATTAAGCTAGTGAATATTAGGTTTTGTAAGTGCTCTGGGTAGATTTTAAGAATTTTAAAAAATGATCTTGATTAGGGTGTCAACGAAGGTTTGTCAAAGCCGGGAGACTCTTCTAAGTTTCCTCCGTTTAAGACATGTCGGGCCCGCCCAGTATCCCAGGCTGATATTGTCAAGTGACCAGCTAGCCGGGAATCTAAGACAGCGGGAGGTTCTGGCGCCTCTAATAGGAAGTACTTTGGAAGGATCCCTACAACGTCGGTGCATTGGTTAAGGGTGTTCAAGGGTTATTAAATTACTCTTGTAGGGTTTAAAGATCGAATGCTGTTTCTGGGTATTCCGATCTTGGATCGGTCAGAGCATACTTCGGCAAGGAGGGAAGGGAGTTAATTAATTAAAGGGGTATGTGTGTTGAATATTTTATTAAAACAATTAATTAGACTCTCCGACAGAGAGCGCTCTTGACCCTGTCTTATGACAGTGGTTCAAGAGACTTAGCTAATCTATATGTAGCTAATGCAGGGATTGTGCAAACCTAGGATGCTCTTCGATAGAGAGTGCTCTTGACTTGTGTTTTTGCAAGTTCAAGAGTCTTAAATAATTAATTGATTAAACAAGCACAACAATTAAGATGAAAGTGGTTGATTAAACTCTTTGACAGAGAGCACTCTTGATCCACCTTCCAGTGAGATTCAAGAGATTTTGGTTCTTTTTATGATTTGACAATTATATAACAAGATACCAAAATGCAATAATAAATCTAGCAATTAGTGTTTATGCTAAGGAACAACTAGCAATTAGCAAAAAATGGAAACTTAGACTAAGCAAATAACTAAACTAATTGCTTAAAGGAAATTACACTAAAAAATCATGAAAAATGACACAACACCCTTCCCCCAAATAGGGGAAGTATAAAAGGAAGGAGACTTGCTCCCAATAGCCCTTTTTATTAGTTTTTTACAATGATGATGTGTTCTTTGCTTCTTGGAAGAACAGGTAAAGAAGGGGATTGAGAGAAGAGGGAGAGAGTCTTTTTGTTTTTTTGCACTCCTTGCTTGCTTGTGGCCTTTGGGCTCTCCTTCACCTACCTAAAACTAAGAGCTCTAGACATACACTTGTTATAGAATTAGTTGATAAAAAATAACTTGGAAATAAATCTACAAACTAGATAAAAACAACTACCCAAACGTACCGAAAAGAAGGGAGAGAAGAGGAAAGAGAAAGGCAAGGCAAGAGAGGGGGAAAGGGAGTGAAAAGAGGACAAAAGGCAAGTCAAAGAAGGCTGGAAACTAAGGGAGAAAGAGGGCTGCTAATCAGAGAAATAAGGCTGCAAATGAGGGTGAAAAAGGCTGAAAGTACAGCTCAAAAGACGGCCCAAAAAGAAGATGGAAAGAGGTTGCAAAAAGTGGAAAAAGGAGGCAAAAGAGGGCTGTCCAAAAGGGTAAAAAGTGGACAGCGAAAAAAGGGAAGGAATGGCTGCAAAAAGAAGGCCTAAAAGGCTGCAAAAAGTAAACAGGGCAGCCAACCGGGGCAAAGGCTAAGTGAATGAATGTTCACTTAAGGCCAAAACGTGCCCTAATCCCAAGGAAATAAAGATTTTATAAAAATTTGAGAGATGAATAATATGAAAGAAACACTCAAACCTGTGGTACTTTGATGGCGTTTGGATTCTTTTGGATCTTGAAAATTTGGAAGTTTCCTTGGCTTCGAGAGGAGAGGATGCACCTGAGCTCAAACTCCTACTCGCTTCAATGAGATGACCTGCACAATTTCAACTCAATACTTGCAAACAATGGATTAGATAATGTTAGACACTGAGAGGGGGGGTGAATCAGTGTGAAGCAATAATTAAAACTTTTCTTAGTTTATCACAATCAACTATCGATTATTCTGCTAATCTCTTAATCATTTCATAAGCATCTTTTACTTCATCATTCACATATCAAAAGCATTTGAATCATCAAGAACCATAACACAAAAGAACACAACACCATATACTTTTGTAATCTTTTTGTATTAGTTTTGGCTCGGCTACAACCGTTAGGTAAAATCAGCACCTACTGATACATAGAGCACCTACTCTGCATCCAGGACCCTGCCTGGTTTTCTTAGACCCTGCTAAGAAGGGTTTGAGGTATTCTAACCTCAAAAGCAAGACAAGCTTGCATTTACAATACAGTATACTCGTGTTATCTCTAGGGTTGTTCCTAGTGTGTCTTTTCAAATTTTGGATTTGCATTGGTTTTTCTTGTTTTAAATTTCATTTTGTTTTGTGTCTTATTATTGATTGTTAGTCCTTATGTTTCCCTTAGGTACCTTAAATCATTAAAAGTTCTATTCAGTAACTAAAAACCTATGTATGTGCAAAGGATTATGTTTTACATGGCAGCGTATTCCCGAACTGGCAGCAATTTGAGAGCGTGCAGCATATGGAGTTTTGATGCATAATAAAAGGATACAGGTGGTTCAAGGAAAAAGAAACAGCTATCATATTTTATGTAGGCTACTGGTTGGTCATGCCGAGTCAATCAGAGCAAGAATTCTTCAGTAAACTAGTCAGTATGGTCTTGGGAGGTTCCTTCATGGTAAACATCATCCTGCAGCATGAATATTACCCATTCGATCTTCTCAGCTTTCCAAGTTTGCTACTGTTCAAAACAGAATTGTATATTGAATCACCTGATAAGCCAGAAGCACATGACTTGTGTCATTTCTTGCTACTTTGGAAGTGGTGGATATTCCCACTACAAAGATTGTCAGATGGTTAGTTATTTTAGGGCTTTATGTAGTCTATCAGTCTTCTATGAGATGTGATTGTGTTATTTGATGTGGGTTGTATTGGCTCGTCTCATATGGTATGGTAAAACAACTTCAGTAGTACTCGTCAAAATGTAAATCCATACATCTACAGTGCATGCTTGCATGCATGTATGTTTGTATGGATCGTCTGTTCTTATTGGAACCGCACATGGTGTCAGACAGCTGACATAGAGTTACTGTAAAGGGAAAGCTGGATGCTTTGTCTTTTGGTAAATGGTTTTTATTTTTCTTGTAAGAGGTTCTTCAATGGAAGTTTTCGACGCCAAATTTTTCTCTAAATCATTAGCAGTATTTTTATTAAAAGAGCCTTTAGCACTTGAATGCAAGGAGAACCCTGAACATGGTCTACGGCTTATTTTGACATTTGAGCCAACCATATCATTTTTGGTGCCTTTAGATTGGTGCATTTATCTGGCCATAGCAACTGTGATGCAAAATAGCTCTGGCGTGGATGCATTTTACAGGAGGCATGCTCTCGAGCTCCTGCGTGTATGCTTGTCATCAGTTCTGAATCTGAAGGGAAATATTGCAGGTGAAGGAGTTACTCCGGGACATTTGAGCACGATGCTGATGTCATCCGTTGATCCATCGAGGCGCAGAACTGAAACATTGAATTTGAAGGTCGACCTTGGGGTGAAGACAAAGACACAACTCATGGCAGAGAGATCTGTATTTAAGGTTCTGTTGATAACTGTAATTGCTGCTAGGGCAGAGCCCGAACTTCAGGATCCAAAGGACGACTTTGTCCCCAATGCTATTACGGGCTCGCTATCCTGGAGCTGGATATGAATTGGTTGAGGCTGCCACCTATAGTGGGAGCGATAAGGCAAAAGCATATCAATAAGGAGTTTGGTCAGCTAATGAAGTTCTGGAATCATGGGTTATTTTCCAGTTGTACACATTTGGGAACTTGAGGGATGATTCATAGCAAGATCTTAGGATCAGTTAGCAAGAATGTAGGATCTAAAACAAATCTGTTTTGTTTCTAAAAACTATTTAGTCAGTGTAAGTCTGAGAGCTTGAGAGGAGGGAGGTCCCAGCTGAAGGCTCGAAAGAAAGAAGGAGAGTGTTCTTCCTTTCATGAGAACGCAGGGACTGTGAGGTTGGCAGTTTTGGGGATGATGCTGGATGAATTGTAAACAGCTCTGTATAGCATAAAATCTTTGCAGCTTCAACAGGTTCTAGTTTTGAATGAAATATAATGATGATTTGTTTCTGTACTTCATGAACTGTTTCTTTGGTAATTCTTTTACATATATGGTCATTCACACTCCATTATTGTAATTCTTATTTGAAGAAACAATTATCTTTAATATTCATACACAGTCACAGTTTCACTTTATGTTATCAGGATCATAGAATCCTTTTTATTGAATGCTGTTCTGTATGTTTATGTTATATGATCTCTATGATTTTTCTTGCAGCCCTCATTGTTTTACCAGCCTGTCATACATTCTGCTTTTCTTGTGAATACTTGTATATACTTATCTGTGACATATACCAGTTACATATATTGTAAATTGTGTGATATTTTGATCTCATACCTAAAACTATGCAAACTGTATAAACAAATGATGTTAGCCTAGTACCTTTCTAGTACTGTAAGTTTATATTAGCCCTGGTTTGATACCAGCTTTTATTTTTGATTTATGTTCATTTGATTTGATCATTTTCAAACTAAGATTTCCTTAAGCTTGGATCCCGTAGTCTAGGTCCAACTTTAGGGATAACACTTAGACCCTGCTAAGAAGGGTTTGAGGTATCCTAACCTCAAAAGCAAGACAAGCTTGCATTTACAATACAGTATACTCGTGTTACCATCAAGACATCTCTGACACATCAAAGCTGCTCATCTTCTCTGCTCATCATCTCTGCTCGTCATATTAACTCTGCTGTAACACTGCTCATCAGTCATCTTGTTCATTTGCTCACTGCTGCTCATCATAGGTCTGCTCATCAATCAGGTCAGGAATCCTGCTGGTCACTGTCAAGTCATCATACAACTGCTACAAGGATCTGCTCTTGTGCATCATTACTGCTAGCCATCTACTGCTGCAAATTATCCTCTGATCAGTACTTCTTCTGCTGGTCAACACAGCTCATTAATCTTTGATCATCATTCTTGACTGCTGGTCATCCTCTTCTTTGATCATCATCAAGGTCTTCACAAATGAAGGTGTAACAGTCTGCTGGTCAAACTTCTGCAATGCAACTTGTTATGTCTTCTGTACTTGGTCACATCATCATCACTATCTTCATTTCTCTGTGCACATGTCTGTGTCATTAATCTTTGTCATACTGTTGTTCATGGCTTCAATGTCAGCTAAGACTTCAGGTCAAGTTCAAGCCATCTACTGCTGTAGTAATCCAAGAGATAAGAGATTCAATAGATGTCTTCAAAGATTAATCAATCTGTTGCTATAATGCTTCAATCAACTGCTGAAGATACAACTGTTGTGGACATCAAACTGCCAGCCATCCACTTCATCAATCAATCTGCCTACAAATCATTGTCAAGTCAACGAAAGAATCTGCTCAATCTTCTCATACACATTGAACTTCTTCAAAGTCTAACCTCATATCTAATGCTAACTTCGAATCCTTCTATACTTTGACTGTGCAGACTTCAAATAACAAAACCATGTTATGTATGTCTCCTTTTTGTCACCAAAAGAACTGTAGAATAATTGTGCATCCTTTATTGAACTAACTCAGAGATCTCAACCTCTGTCAACACAATATGCACCAGTACTTCATACTTCACTGTTTAAGTTCCCCTTTACTCGCTGTTGTTAAGTTTTTATGTGACTGCTGGTGTATTTCTATTTCTGGGTTTTTTACTTTGTCAAACACAACACCAGAATGCACATAATCTTTTACACAAACAATAACTTCACCACACATCACAGAATCAGATTTAATGAATTTTGGGACTGTTTACATGCCTAAAAATTGCTTGGACAGTCATAAAACAGCATAGATGAATTTCCACAACATCTCCTTCGGTAAACAAGATACAAAATTCAGATCTATGACGTAAACTCAAACCTGGAAGATACAAACAAGTATGGCAGCTTGTTGACAGTGAGAATGTCCTCCTATGGATGCAATCTTCCTCAATCCTCCACTCTAATGAGCAGTAGAACACTCTTCTGCATCAATTCGACCTCTGTAGCTCGCTGAATGTGCCCTCCAAGGGACTGATATAAATCTTTAGTTGGTGAATTTCCTTTTTCCTTGTAACGAAGTGATGATTGGGCCCACAAGTATCCAACAACGATAGAAAATACCGCAGATCTGATCAATGCAGGGTCTTTCTTTTCCTCGGTGAACCACTGCAAGTTGGCGGTTATCTCCTTACAGTGCTGCAAACTCACTTGCATAGAGCAGCTGCGTCCTTACTCAGACTTGGGTTGATTTTCCCACAATAATATGACCTCCTTTCTCAATCTGGGCAGACAAAAAAAAAGGGAGTGTGTCTTCTCCATTCCTCACACGAGCTAGAGGATGAGAACATTTAGAAATAACACAAGAATGAAGTCTAAAACTTAGATCAACCCCTTAGCTGGTGTGCTGTGCACGCACTTTGTGTCACCTCAACCAATCAGTTGTTATCCAGGATTGTCAACACTTTATGCTTGTCATCATCATCATGTTGTGCACATGTCCAAACAAAACCCTTTCCATCAAGCACGGTCATGCCTAAACCATGAGTATGCATGCAACCTTGGACTGAGGACTGTGTATCACTATCAAAGTTTGGACTTCGAGAGTGAGCTGAGAAGGGAAACAATCTTAACCTCAAAAGAAGGCTTCAACCATCGGTCAAACTTGGCATCAAAACTTACACAATTGAGACCACCCTTCCCTCGAACTATGTATACTTCAAACCCTGAAAGCAATACCAGATTGTGGAGGGTTTGAATTTGAGGAGGGAATTAAATTTGGGTTGTAGTGAAAGACCTCAAGATCAGCGTGAAATAACCCCAAACACAATCCTTCTTGCTTGAAGAAATTTGGGACATAGGGCAGCTGTGAAAGACCTTCAAAATGTTAATTTCAGCCTGTTGTGAAACCCCAAACAAGTCCAAAGATGGACTGTCATTGAAACCCAGTCAAAATTCTGCTCAGATAAAATTTGGGGCTGTGTAAACCTCATCACCATCTAACCATTCATCACCAAGGCAGCAGTCAATGCTAGGACTGGATTGTGAATTCGGGCCTCCAACACTTGACTGCGTCCAACATTTGACTGCTACTCCATAGTCCACTGATTAGGGCATCGATTTGTCTTCTTCACTGTTGCTGCGAGCTGCTCCCACAAAAATTTAACTGCTCCTGCTGTTCTGCGGCTGCCTCAGACAAAAATCTCAGAGCTCCACCGAAATTTCCACATTCCAAATGAGATCCCTCGTGCTTTATTTATACTAGTTTTCACCCTTATATTAGGGAGCCGACCTGATAAAATAGTATTATTTTATTCTGAGCCGACCTGCTATTTTTAATTGACTTCGATTTATTCTTTTATGTTGTAGTTTGAAAAATTTACATTTTTAATGGGGCCGACCTAAGGGATCCATGTTGGCGAGTACAATCTGAAGCAATGACTAGGCCTTCACGGCATAATTCATATGGACCATTTAATTATTTCAGAATAGGATCAAGTGATCCACAGCAACCACTTGCAATATGTTCTCCTGTACCAAGTTTTGCCCCTAATTTGAGCTATCATAATCTGCCACCTTATTATACATCTATGTCAGTTCTGCCGCATCCAATAAATAAAATGCAAGTGACATATCTGCCTAATGAGGATCAGCAGGGATTGCAGCAACAGTACATCTTGTTGCATAACACTCAGGCTCAGGTTCAGGCTCATGTCCAAGCTCAGGCTTTAACTAGCATTCCCAAAGAGTCTGGAGTTGCAAATGTGGGAGATTCATCATATAGGAGCTTCAATCAGCAAAGTGTGCATTCTGTGTCCATTGGTCCACAACTTGAGCAGCGATTTTGCAATTGTAGGCAGCAAATATCTTCCATGAATGAAGGAGACTGGAACACACAGCTTGATCCTGATAGGGCTTTTACATCAACCCTAAAAGAGTGGCCACTGCAAGTCCTCGTTGGCATCAATGACAATTTCATCAACAGATAATGTATGTTTGGTAAATAAAAATATAAAGAGCATGTCATACAACTGAATAATCGATGCTACTTTAATTCATAGAAACAAAACCATAAAAGATCAAATTGTAACATCAAATGATCCATCTTACGTGCTTATAGAAGCCTTCTAAAGCATGAGCTATTATCCAATCCTAAGCAATAAAAGACAAAAATTGAAACATTTCACCTCATTTGCCAATTGTTCATCCACATTCACACACCATGTATGTCTCCAAAGCCTTAAAATTTATTATACGGTTGCAAAAGCAACAAGCATTACAGTAATTCACTAGGGGTTCTTTGCATAAAGATCCATCCGAATAGAGCTAAAGGAGCCTCTATTTGTACAATGAGAGAGTGCTAAAACCCTAAAACCAATCCTCATAACCTAACTAGCCGGGCCACCTAAACAGAAGAGCCAGACCTAAATCGGAGAACCGAGAGTGAGGGGAGGCCTCCACCTAGGCAAGGCGCCCCCACTCCAACCCTGAACCATCAAATCCAGCCACAGATGAAGCCACACGTGTGGCAGGCGCAACCTGGAGAGAGAGGGGCGTGAGCTGTTGAAGGAGCCATCTGAAATGTTGGTAAACCCACCTTTTAGGTCTGGAAGGAGCGTCAGCTAGGTTTGGGAAGCCTACTGATGGTGTAAGCTTCAGTTTTCACCTCGATCAAATCACCGGACCAATGAGTGCTCTCCATCTCATTCTTTAGCTGGAGATGACATGTCTGCTAACTGATAATAAATAAATTGCTCTCTTAATGACGATTGAAGCTGAGTTATGATAACTCCAATCATTATAAGTGCTCCATGAGATGTCATTTAGCCTTTTATTTTACTGAATTTGGATTAATTTGGAGAGTTTTAATTTTCTCCAAAATAGTCATTTTTTAATAAAAATTCATTTTTTTACTCAAAACTGACTTTTTTGAGAAAAAAGGCATTATGTGTCCGATTGTTGATCTGAAAGTTTGTTCTGACTGGCTGGCTGATCAAGAATGATTTTTGGCTTAAGGTTAGAGCCTTCAATCACTGAATTCGGAGTCCGGATGACCGACTTACCACGAACGGGTTTTTTCCATTTAATTTATGGAAAAATTAACCCAAAAAACCTAGGAAAAGTAATTAAAAATTAAAAAATAATTTTTTCCCCATTTGAAAAAGATTTTTTCAAATTTTTTTTGTGTGTCCAGATGACTTAGGACATGACCATGATCTACCTAAATAATGTCTAGTAGGTTTATAACACTCAGTTGGGCTCTAATAACCCCCCAAGGTCCATAATTCAACATCGGGCATTTCAGCTTTGGAGGAAGCGGGAGAAAACCTTGTCAATTATACTCGGCTGAAGGCAAAGCATAATTGTCAGGGGCAAAAAACTCCCTGAAATACCTTATTTGAGATTCTACGTCTCAGGAGACCGAACCACTAAAAAAAAACCCTACTAGCACATTTATTACAAACCCCGCGGGGCCATGGTCAAAATTATTAAATAAAAAAGTGGCTAGCCAATATTGGCTAGACATGCAGACGGATCAATTGATACACTGGAATCAGACTTTGAACAAGTCTGTCAACCGGCGGCTCCTCAGGTAACCCTACTATGGTACAAAAAGTTGGGAACATCTGGCTCCAGCTGTGGGACAGGTACTTGCTTGATCTATTGATCAAAAAGAGTGCCTGAGAATCCAGGAATCTTTGGTACCCCTTGGTCATCTTGGAGGTTGTTTCAATAGAAGGGCTTCAAGTGTTGGCCATTCATGGGCAGGTTTAAAATTTCTTTGTCCATAGTGTTAAGGAAAAAATAATTGGTGCCAGCAGTGTCGTGGATGATAAACAAGCCTTTCCAAAGGCTGTCAAATTTTCCATGCTTTCCAAGCTTCTCCCTTCTCTTATCCCACAAGAGAACAGTATCTCTGATTTGGAAAGCTCTCGGCCTGGCTGACTTATCAAAAGTGCCCTTCATACTTTCTTGATGTCTGAGTGACTGATCAAGGGCGGCTCTTTGGGATTCATCCAATTCTATAATCTGATTGATTCTCTGCTCCATTTCTGCTTGTTCCGTGCCAAACTCACTTAACATCTTGAAGATTGGAATCTGCATGCTGACCAGAAGGGTGGTTGTGAGTCCATACACCAGCTCAAAAGGTGACTTACTAGTTGAGTTCTTCTAAGTGATTCTGTCCGCCCACATAGCATACTTAATTTTACTATCCCATGATCTCTTATTATCTCCCACAGTCTTCTTGAGGATTGACATTAAATTTTTATTAGTGGATTCAACAAGTCCATTGCCCTGTGGGTAATAATCAGATGAGTGGGATAGAATAATGCCATACCTAAAACATAAGTCATTTACTGCTTCTGAACTAAAGGCTTTGGCATTATCGGTTGTTATCTTAAGGGGAGTTCCGAATCTGGTGATGATTCTTTCCTCGATGAAGTCAATAACAACCTTCTCTGTGGCGGTTTTAGTGGGTATAGCCTCTACCCATTTGGTGAAGTAATCGGT
The DNA here is from genome assembly GCA_001517045.1 of Pseudotsuga menziesii. NCBI lineage: Eukaryota > Viridiplantae > Streptophyta > Pinopsida > Pinales > Pinaceae > Pseudotsuga > Pseudotsuga menziesii. The sequence continues at coordinate 413,853 of LPNX010630048.1, forward strand.
TGCTGTGAGAATCCAACAAAAACCATTGTTGGAGTTATCCTTGAATTTTCCAATAAAATCAAGCCCCCATTGCTGAAAAGGGGCAAGGACAACAACCGGAGTAAGGGGAAGAGCCGCCAACTTCTGCTTCCCAGCGAACAGCTGGCACTCCTGGAAACACTTGACATGCTTGTGAGCATCCGAAAAAATGGTTGGCTAGTAATATCCAGCTCTCAGAATTTTATGGGCAGTTGTATTTGCTGCATAATGGCCTCCACAAAATCTTGAGTGAAACTCTGCTAAAATTTTCTTAGAATCCTGCTCGTTTATGCACCTAAGTATAATACCATCTGGGTTCCTCCAACCCAGACCCTTTTGGGTGAGGCAATACTTAGCGGTCTTAAGTCTCAAAGCCCTACGCTTGTGTCCTTTGAGGTGATCAGGGCAAGTGAGATGGAGAAGAAAGAAAATGATGTCTGAATACCAATGGTTGTCAAGGTTTTGAAGGGCAGGAGTCATGGTAGGCTAAGGAATGTCATTTTCTGCAATCATCTCAATGGCTTCTTCGTTCTTCTGAGTAAGCATTCTTACCAGGCCTTGTCCCTTGATCAACTTAGTGGGCTTTATTTCCAGGTCATACTCCTGGATTTTGGACACCCATGTTCTCCTTATTCCTAAACAATCCTTTTGAGAAAGGATATCCTTAACCGCAGTGTGGGGAACATATCCGGTAACCATGGAATACTCGATATAAGTCCTGAAGTGTTTTAATGATTTGACTAAAAGGCATAAGCTTGCTTCTCCATGATGGTATACTTTAGCTCGGAATTCTGCAAGGCTCTACTCATGAATGCTATAGGTTGCTCAAACCCTTCAATGTTCTTTTGGAGCAACACACCTGCAATAGTGTCTTCAGAAGCGAATGAAAAGATCATAAAATCCTTCGCGTAATCAGGGCTGACTAAGACCAGAGACTTGGTAATGGCATTCTTTATCGACTCAAAGGCTTTCCTTCCTTCAGTGGTCCACACAAACTTGGCATTTTTCTTGAGTAGGGCTTGCATAGGTTTCATTAATTCTGCCAAGTTTGGAATGAATCTTCTGATGAAATTGATATGACCATTGAAGGACTGAAGGGCTTTAACATTCTTAGGGAGAGGAATCTTTTTTATGGCCACTACTCTTTCAGGATCAATTTTGACACCGTCTTTATTGATGATATGTCCTAAGAGTTTTCCCTCTTCTATGCCCAACACCGACTTAGCCGGATTCAAAGAAATGCCATACTTCCTACACCGCTCGAAAATCTGCCTGAGATGACCAACATGGCTGGATCTTTCCTTCGAAAAAACAGTGAGATCATCTTGGTAGATCTCAATGATTTTGCCAATCAACTCCTTGAAAGCATAATCCATGGCCCTTTGGAAAGTAGCTCCTGCGTTTAAAAGGCCAAAGGGCATTCTCAGATATTCAAAGGTGCCCCAAGGAGTTGTGAAGGAGGTCTTATGCCTATTCTCGTCTTGAATGACTACCTGGTTATAGCCTGAAAAACCATCCAGCATCGACATCATGCTCGATCCAGTGACCCGTTAGAGGAGGGTCTCCATGTTGGGGAGGGGGTAATTGTCCTTCTGACATGCTATGTTTAGATTCCTGAAATCTATACATATTATTATGCTCTCGTTCTTCTTTCTAACTACGACTAAGTTAGAGCACCACGTTGAATGCCTCATAGGAGCTATTATTCCTGCCGCTAGCATTTTTTCTAACTCCTTTTTAGTGATCGGTGCTAACTTAGGATTTATTTGCCTAAGTTTTTGTCTGAAAGGCTTGCCTTTTTGACATTCCGGCTTTAGGGGAATAGTATGTTGAAATACATCTTCCCGATAAGCTTTGAGCTTGTCGTAAGTAAAGGCAAATACATCCCTATACTTTTTGACCAAGTTTATAAGGCTATTCCTTTCTTTTTCAGTAGTACCTTTTCCAATTTTTATAATTTTAGGTTCTGTTTTTGTTCCAATGTTGAATTCAATGTAATCTCCTGGTTTCATCTGCTCAACATTGCTTTTTCTTCTGTCCTGTCTGTCAAAGATGTTTTCTAAGGCAACTAGACCACATGGGACAGGATTGTTAAACTGGTCACCTTCTCCATAATACTCTTTGTTTTCTTCCTGATCATTAGCTTTAAAGTTAAGGAATTCATCGACATTATGAATGAATCTCAAAATTTGTTCATCGTCTTTGAAGACCTGTCAATGTTCAACATTGTCAGGAACAGAAGGTCTGAAGTTAATCTCTAAAGGACAATTCCCCTCTAACATCTCATCCGATGCCTGAAGAGTTGACGTTGAAACTGCAAGTCTATCGGAGGCACTATTCTAATCTCTAGGGACTGCTTCTATGTTAAGGGCATTAAAGAATTCCATTGTATCCCAGATTGCATTTCTATATTTTTTAAGTCTTTGACACTTACATACAAACTGACCCTTAACTTGTTGGACGATTAAATCAGAGTCCCCTTTAATATCAAACAACTTAATCCCCATGTCCTTGGCAATCTCAATGCCCAGTAGGAGTGCCTCATACTCCGCTACATTGTTAGTTGCTTCGAATTCCAATCTGAAGGCAAAATTGAAAACCTTACCCTCTGGTGAAACAATGACAACACCAGCCCCCTTGCCCGTTTTAGAGTAAGCACCATCAAAATTCATTCTCCACAACTCACTAAGTTTTTCGGTCTTCATCTCTTCTTGGATGGGTTCCAAGAAGGTGGAGTTGATTTGATAGGAGCCATTCTCATCAGTGTGGTAAGCATACTCATTTAATGGTCTTTGAGGGTTTTCAACATGGTGCCTTTTTTCCTTTTCAGAATACAACTTAACAAGTGAAAACTCTGACGCTAGACGGTAGCATAGGTCCAATCCATCTGGATTGATCCTCCCAAAGTGGCACCCCATTTCCTAGAAAGCAACATACCCCATTTGTCTGGAACATCAATAACTAGGATGTCCATTGTGATCTGGATATCCGGATACTTGGCCAATCTGACTAGCTGGTTTTCAATCATCCCTTCGACCTTGACTGGTCTAGAGTCCATGGCACATACATTCTGGTATGGCCTCGTGGTTCTTAGGTCAAGCTGTTGCATGACTTTTTTGGTCATGATGCTGGAACTAGATCCTGAGTCTAACATACAATTGTGTAGAAGAAGATCGCCCATCATCAATGATACGTAGAAAGGGGGATGATCTTCTTTTCTTGGGTCCCTAGTATGTAGAACTATAGGTGGATCAACAAAGACATTATTCGAAGTCCGCTCCACGGTATCGGAAAAAGTGACTTTTTAGGGGTAATAGGCTTTAAAGAACTTGAAGAACTTTCTTCAGCTTGAGGATCAACATTACTCTGCGGCTCTAGGATTTTCAAAAGTCTCTCTCTTTGGCCAGGGATTTTGCATAATTCAAGGACTAGAATAGGGACTTTTGTATTCGCTAACCAATTACCTAAGTCAAAACTTAAATCAACATTTTCTTTTGTTTCAACTTCTTTGGGAGGATTAGGAGCTGTTACCTTAGGAATATTCTGTGAAGAAGACCCCTTTCTTTGATAAGTTATCCCTTTGAAGTTCTGGGTATTGTTGGTCTGCTCGGCTGAAGGCATCTCTCCATAGTAGTGAGTCAGGTTGTCAACTTTCTTTTCATAACAATTGGCCTATGGCCAATTTCCTATGGGGATGTTGGGGATGTCATCTATGTTATTGATAAAGTCAGGC
>LPNX010630048.1:417838-460915 GCA_001517045.1 Pseudotsuga menziesii
TGCCGTCTCCTGAGCCTGGAGCAAGTTAGCAAGCTCCTTGTCTCTGATCTGGTACTGCATTTTGCCACTAAGTGCCTCAATGTAATAGACCAGGATGGTTGGTTTAGTTGGGGCATACTCAGTAGGAATAGCTTTTGATAATTCTGTGAACCTAGTATTGAACTCGCCCATTGTTTCCGTGTCCTTCTTCTTTATGTTGGTCAAGGATGTAAGTTGATGTCGAGGTTCTTTCTTTTCACCGAACTTGTTGGTGAAAGAAGTTTTGAAAGCTACTAGACTATCATAGGCATTGTCTGGTAAATTGCTATACCAGTCGCCGGCCTTTGCATCTAGAGATAGAGCAAATAACTCCATATAAACGTCATCATGTTGGCTAACTGGATCATTGACATAAGCGTTGATACACCTAGAAACGTTCCTGAGGTGCATGGCGGAGGTAATGGCATCAGTGCCTGTATACATCGGGAGCTTCTCGACAGCTTTGTCTGGAAGACGACGGGGTTGACCTGCTATCTGAGAAAAGTCAAGCTGAGTAAAATACTCGCCCATTATGTCAGAAACAGTGGTATTAGTGTTTTCAGGAAATAAAATGTGGATGTCTGAAACAGACTCAGATCCAAGTTCTGCAAGGATCCTGCGAGAAGATAGTTTGTTTAATCTCCTCCTAAAGACCTTTTTCGGGGTCAGGGATGAAATAGACCAAACCTACAGAGTTTCTTTTAGTAGAATACCTTGAGGTGTTAACTGACAGTGGAGTCGCCAGGTGGACTTAAGTCTAATTTCAAAGAGTGATCGGACTAAAAATCCACCAAAAAGGTAAAAACTAAAAGAAACATAGGTCGTCTAGGAACAAAAAGATTTGTCCCCGGCAACAGCGCCAAAAGATGTTGTCTGCCGATTGCACACCAGCAGCAGAAATCTTCCAAAAGCTGTCTCCTCACTTGAAAAAGTGGGAGAGGTGTGACCTTGGGGGCAAGCACAGAGCTAGGTACTGTCACCTACTCCTAGCTCCTCCGTTTAGGCTATTTCCTAACGAAGCCAAGGGGGGTAGTCCCTAACAAAGAGTTTTCTATGGCTCAATGTTTAAGTTAAGTTTTAAGATGTTTTGGATGCGGATGGGTGTTGTTTAGGAGTTACTTGTGATTAGAAATGATTAAGTTTATGAATGTGACACGTAAATCAGAGCAATCCACGTTGCTAGCAAGAGACTGAAAGATAAGCAAATATTCCAGACTTGTAACTTAAGCATTCAGATATAATTAGCAAAAATAGACCATAGACAGTTGATCAAGATAGAAGATTACTCAGTTATAACGAAGGACCAGTGCCTTATGGAGTCAAATAAATGCGTGAAATAAAGTCTAGGAATTAAGCTAGTGAATATTAGGTTTTGCAAGTGCTCTGGGTAGATTTTAAGAATTTTAAAAAATGATCTTGATTAGGGTGTCAACGAAGGTTTGTCAAAGTCGAGAGACTCTTCTAAGTTTCCTCCGTTTAAGACATGTCGGGCCCGCCCAGTATCCCAAGCTGATATTTTCAAGTGACTAGCTAGCTTGGAATCTAAGACAGCGGGAGTTTCCGGCGCCTCTAATAGGAAGTACTTTGGAAGGATCCCTACAACGCCGGTGGGTTGGTTAAGGGTGTTTAAGGGTTATTAAATTACTCTTATAGGGTTTAAAGATCCAATGTCGTTTCTGGGTATTCCGATCTAGGATCGGTCAGAGCATACTCCGGCAAGGAGGGAAAGGAGTTAATTAATTAAAGGGGTATGTGTGTTGAAGATTTTATTAAAACAATTAATTAGACTATCCGACAGAGAGCGCTCTTGACCCCATCTTATGATAGTGGTTCAAGAGACTTGGCTAATCTATATGCAACTAATGCAAGGATTGTGCAAACCTAGGATGCTCTTCGATAGAGAGTGCTCTTGACTTGTGTTTTTGCAAGTTCAAGAGTCTTAAATAATTAATTGATTAAACAAGCACAACAATTAAGATGAAAGTGGTTGATTAAACTCTCCGACAGAGAGCACTCTTGATCCACCTTACGGTGAGATTCAAGAGATTTTGGTTCTTTTTATGATTTGACAATTATATAACAAGATACCAAAATGCAATAATAAATCTAGCAATTAGTGTTTATGCTAAGGAACAACTAGCAATTAGCAAAAAATGGAAACTTAGACTAAGCAAAGAACTAAACTAATTGCTTAAAGGAAACTACACTAAAAAATCATGAAAAATGACACAACACCCTTCCCCCAAATAGGGGAAGTATAAAAGGAAGGAGACTTGCTCCCAGTAGCCCTTTTTATTAGTTTTTTACAAAGATGATGTGTTCTTTGCTTCTTGGAAGAACATGTAAAGAAGGGGATTGAGAGAAGAGGGAGAGAGTCTTTTTGTTCTTTTGCACTCTTTGCTTGCTTGTGGCCTTTGGGCTCTCCTTCACCTACCTAAAACTAAGAGCTCTAGACATACACTTGTTATAGGATTAGTTGATAAAAAATAACTTGGAAATAAATCTACAAACTAGATAAAAACAACAACCCAAACTTACCGAAAAGAAGAGAGAGAAGAGGAAAGAGAAAGGCAAGGCAAGAGAGGGGGAAAGGGAGTGAAAAGAGGACAAAAGGCAAGTCAAAGAAGGCTGAAAACTAAGGGAGAAAGAGAGCTGCAAATCAGAGAAATAAGGCTGCAAATGAGGGTGAAAAAGGCTGAAAGTACAGCCCAAAAGATGACCCAAAAAGAGGATGGAAAGGGGCTGCAAAAAGTGGAAAAAGGAAGCAAAAGAGGGCTGTCCAAAAGGGTAAAAAGTGGGGAAAAGTGGACAGTGAACTAAGGGAAGGAATGGCTGCAAAAAGAAGGACTAAAAGGCTGCAAAAAGTAAACAGGGCAGCCAACCGGGGCAAAGGCTAAGTGAATGAATGTTCACTTTAGCCAAAACGTGCCCTAATCCCAAGGAAATAAAGATTTTATAAAAGTTTGAGAGATGAATAATATGAAAGAAACACTCACACCTGTGGTACTTTGATGGCGTTTGGATTCTTTTGGATCTTGAAAATTTGGAAGTTTCCTTGGCTTCGAGAGGAGAGGATGCACCTGAGCTCAAACTCCTACTCGCTTCAATGAGATGACCTGCACAATTTCAACTCAATACTTGCAAAGAATGGATTAGATCATGTATGTTTGGTAAATAAAAATATAAAGAGCATGTCATACAACTGAATAATCGATGCTACTTTAATTCATAGAAACAAAACCATAAAAGATCAAATTGTAACATCAAATGATCAATCTTACGTGCTTATAGAAGCCTTCTAAAGCATGAGCTATTATCCAATCCTAAGCAATAAAAGACAAAAATTGAAACATTTCACCTCATTCGCCAATTGTTCATTCACATTCACACACCATGTATGCCTCCAAAGCCTTAAAATTTATTATATGGTTGCAAAAACAACAAGCATTACAGTAATTCACTAGAGGTTCTTTGCATAAAGATCCATCCGAATAGAGCTAAAGGAGCCTCTATTTGTACAATGAGAGAGTGCTAAAACCCTAAAACTAATCCTCATAACCTAACCAGCCTGGCCACCTAAACAGAAGAGCCAGACCTAAATCGGAGAACCGGGAGTGAGGGGAGGCCTCCACCCAGGCAAGGCGCCCTCACTCCAACCCTGGACCATCAAATCCAGCCACAGATGAAGCCACACGTGTGGGAGGTGCAGCCTGGAGAGAGAGGGGCGTGAGCTGTTGAAGGAGCCATCTAAAATGTTGGTAAACCCACCTTTTAGGTCTGGAAGGAGCCTCAGCGAGGTTTGGGAAGCCTACTAATGGTGTAAGCTTCAGTCTTCACCTCGATCAAATCACCGGACCAATCAGTGCTCTCCATCTCATTCTTTAGCTGGAATTGACATGTCTGCTAACTGATAATAAATTAATTGCTCTCTTAATGATGACTGAAGCTGAGATATGATAACTCCAATCATCATAAGTGCTCCATGAGATGTCATTTAGCCTTTTATTTTACTGAATTTGGATTAATTTGGAGAGTTTTAATTTTCTCCAAAATAGTCATTTTTTAATAAAAATTCATTTTTTTACTCAAAACTGATTTTTTTGAGAAAAAAGGCATTATGTGTCCGATTGTTGATCTGAAAGTTTGTTCTGACTGGCTGGCTGATCAAGAATGATTTTGGGTGTAAGGTTAGAGCCTTCAATCACTGAATTCGGATTCCGGATGACCGACTTACCACGAACAGGTTTTTTCCATTTAATTAATGGAAAAATTAACCCTAAAAACCTAGGAAAAGTAATTAAAAATTAAAAAATTAAAAAAATAATTTTTTCCCCGTTCGAAAAGATTTTTTCGAATTTTTTTTGTGTCCAGATGACTTAGGACATGACCATGATCTACCTAAATAATGTCTAGTAGGTTTATAACACTCAGTTGGGCTTTAATAACCCCCCAAGGCCCAGAATTCAACATCGGGCATTCCAGCTTTGGAGGAAGCAGGAGAAAACCTCGTCAATTATACTCGACTGAAGGCAAAGCATAATTGTCAGGGGCAAAAAACTCCCTGGAATACCTTATTTGAGATTCTACGTCTCAGGAGATCGAACCACTAAAAAAAAACCTTACTAGCACATTTATTACAAACCCCGCGGGGCCATGGTCAAAATTATTAAATAAAAAAGTGGCTAGCCAATATTGGCTAGACATGCAGACGGATCAACTGATACACTGGAATCAGACTTCAAACAAGTCTGTCAACCGGCGGCTCCTCAGGTAACCCAGCTATGGTACAAAAAAGTTGGAAACAGGTGGGTTGCCACATCATCTTTTAAGAGGTTTGTTAAGTGTTTGAATGCATCATCCAACAACATCAAATGTCTGTAAGGTATGTCCACGACCTCTTCAAACATGCTTGTTTTACATATGTCTTTAAGACTGATATCGTTATCTCTTGGGCTACTTAAGGTATTGATGGCAACGTATGAATGCTTGTCTTCAATTCTTGCTTGGACTAAGCCTTTGTTCGAGTCATTATGGCCTTGGTTCCATCAAGAAGACCCAGACCATACCTAAGGGTTCCATGACCCCATCAAGCCACAAATGACCACAGAATGGGTCATTTGGCCATGCCCCATGTTTGTCATGTTCTCCATGTCATCATCAGTCCATGTTCTTGTCCTTGTCAAACAAGCATTGCCATTAATGTGTTGTCATCAATGACAATCATATTCATCAAAAAGCACTACATCATAGATCTGCCTCCAAAGCCTTCTTTATTCCAAATGATAATATGAATTACAATAGAGCTTAGCTAAGTAGCCTTTTTGTCCTCTAACCCTGAGAAAAGAAGAGGCAATGCCTTGCTCAAATAGAGAAAAGAGAGGAGGGAGAATTTGAGCTAAAGAGAGCAAAATGCCAAGGGTTAGAGTCATTTGGAGTTGGTAGGGAGTGAACAGGAGCAACTTGGAGTAATTCTAGGGAGTTATGCACCACCTCTGGTGAGGTTGGGCGCCCTCCATTCATAATGTGACACATCTCCCAAGAGAAATGCGCCTTTCCCCTGATAAATGCGCCCTCACTCTGTTGATTAAGTTGTCATTGATGCCAACGATGTCTAGTCATTGATTCCAACTGTTGAGTCTTTGGTGCCCCTTGTGGAGGCCCTGAGGGTTAGTGTTTAGTTTGTGGTTGTCTGTGTCAGAGGAGCCCTTTTGACCTTGTCCAAGCCCAAGCTTGAAGCCCTTGGAGGCCTTGGAACAATGGCAAAAGCCCCGGTTACCCATTGACTTGGTTAAGTGCCTCTAAGTCGTATATTGGTCCCATTTGAGTTCGTTGTCGAGTTCCTTGATCCTGGTTGATCTTTGGTTACTGGTCTTTGTGGTGCTTGTTATGCTTGTACTTGTTTTGGTCTCTTGATTGGTTTTTGGATGGATGATGTGGCTCATGTGTGCAAGTCCCTTGATGTGTTGATGCTGGAGCCCATTGTTTGCATTGGATGGTCTTGAGGTTGTTGAGTTCTTGTGGGGTTCTTTAGTTCACAAGCTTAGATCTTGATTCTCTTGCAGGTGGAGACTTGGGTCTTGGAACCCACACTTATGGTAGTATGTTGGAAACCACACTTATGGTGTATGTTGCAACCCATTCTTATGGGGTCCTTGGTGTCCTTTGAAGTTTGGGTATTGAACCCACACATATGGTGGTTTGATGGCCCTTGGACGATATATGGTCATTGGCATGTTGTAGCCTTGTGATCATGCATAAGAAGATCACAAGGTGTTGCAAACTAGTGGTGAGGTCTTTGTACCCCTCTTTTGGGGTGTTGGTACTCTTATGGTGATGATGATATATAGTGGAACAATTGGATATGTTTTTAATGATATGGAGACCTTGAATATGATGATGATATTCTTGAAAAAGTCTTTGTTCCCACTTGATTGGTGGTGTTGGGGTCCTGGACACCCTTGATATGATGAGTATATGATGGATCCCTCCTCCGTGTTGATGTGAAGTATGTGGATGTGAAGACCATCGAATCCCTCATGCCTTTGATGATGTCCATTGAAGCCTTTGACCTTGGAACTTATGCATAAGGTAACATGGTCTTTGGCACCTTTATGTAAGGGACACATTCTTACTTGGCCTAGTTCATCAAGTAAGGGACACATTTAAGCAACCAGGAGACTTCACATACGGTCAACCAAACTTTGTCCAATCAAACTCAACTCAATGACACCACAACCAACCTCAATCACAGTCAAGGAAGAGTTGACAGTTAAACATGATATACCTCAACCAACCTCAACCAAGAAGATAAAATACTTAACCAACTATGTCAAACTCAATCAATCTCATAAACTCTTAGACACAAGGATTTTTCACTCCACTCTAATCAAGTCAACAAATCAAACAAATATCAAGCAAATGGTCACTTACAATACTGTCAAAGGTTGTCATTAACAATCAATAACAGTCTAGCTCCACTTAGGTCAAAGACACAATGATCAACACTTGCCAAACTAGTTTTCAAAGAAAACACTTAGGTTGATCAAAGAAATCACTCACAAGATCTATTACTTACATGTCAACTTCTCATTCAATACTACACTATACAACAATCAAGATAAACACCAAGATCTATGCCAACAATATCCAAGATAATCATCAAGATCTATATCAAGATCACATCAAGATATATGCCAAGATAACCATCACCATAGCCTTCATAACATATTCAATGACTTCAAATATATATATCAATATATAGGCTCACATGCTAAGGTCAAAGATGAACTCTATCCATGAGAGACATGTGTCATCACAAGATAAACCTAGAAGCATGAACCATACCATTTTGAAGATCACAAGATGAAGAAATAATAGACAAACCAAAAGAAATTGTAGAATGTCATCACATATCCTTCGTAACAAGATTTCCAACGAGCCAAGAATTTTGTAATTTCGATTCCGTATGAGAAAGTTATGCCAATTTTAGTGAAGATGCCCAAAAATTTCTCCTCCACAAAGTTTCGTACTTTTCTCCAAGAGTTGCGAAATACCGAAGAGAGACTTGATTGATGAACAAATGAAATGTTTGATACTCTATTTATATAGGTCATGGAGGAAAGTTAGTACCTCAAACTGGGCCGACATGCAATTCAAAATTAGAAATAATTAAATTCTCTTTTGTTTGGTTGGTTGAATAAAAAAGGTAGGGTACACCAACTTCAAAACTTCATATCTCTTCAATCGTAAGGAGTTAGAAGACACTCCACATATCAGCGGAAATGGCTTGACGAGGACTATCTCTCTATGATGGGTTTATTTACAAATTCTTGGTCTAATACCCTTAAATTCTTCAATTTGTTCGGGACTTCAAAGATTCCACACATAAAGGAGCCAAAGACCATGTTACCTTATGCATAAGTTCCAAGGTCAAAGGCTTCAATGGACATCATCAACCTGGAGTAATTCTAGGGCGTTAGGCACCACCTCTGGTGAGGTTGGGCGCCCCCCTTCATAATGTGACACATCTCCCAAGAGAAATGTGTCCTTCCCTTGATAAATGCGCCCTCACTCGAGTGAGATCTCAATCCAATCCCATGTTCTAAGCTTGGCTCCCTCTTGACTTGATTAGACTGCAACCACTACACGTAACTGAGATCATGTGCCAGACAAACTTCCTTAATAAGTGGATAGGGAGTGAACAGAAGTAACCTGGAGTAATTCTAGGGAGCTAAGCACCATGTCTGGTGAGGTTGGGCACCCTCCCTTCATAATGTGACACATCTCCCAAGAGAAATGCGCCCTTTCCTTGATAAATGCGCTGTCACTCAAGTGAGATCTCAATCCAATCCCATGTTCTAAGCTTGGCTCCCTCCTGACTTGATTAGACTGCCACCACTACATGTAACCGAGATCATGTGCCAGACAAACTTCCTCAATCAGTGGGATTTGATTTTGGTTTTATTTTTCTTTTATGGCTATTTGTTTGGTCTTTTTGGCCGTTTTCGAGAGAATTTGATTAAAGTGATAAATAATCACTCAAATAAAGTGGGTTTAGAGGTATAGTGGGTTCTCCGAGTTAGAAAACAAGCACCCCCTTGGCAAATTCAACCTCCTAACCACTTTTAATGACTTTTTACATTTTTACATTAAAAACATTAAAAAATTGATCTGTTTTGTGCGAATTTTTTTTATTTGCGGAAATTAAAAAATCTACAAGGGACTTAGTGCATGTTATATGACCAAAAAATGATGACTAGCATAATACATAGACTCTTAGACTTTAATAACCTCCTAAGGCCTTGTTATCACATATATAGTAGCTAGGCTACCATATTCTATTTTTCAGATTCTAGTACACTTTTTCAGTCAGTTCCCTTACATATGAGATGCTGAGATGAGCATCTATGATGGATTACTATTTGATGTTGGACTATAGTACTTTCCCATGCCATGACTAAGTCTCAAGACACTTAGGTTTGAGGACTGATATAGCCATTTAGCCATTTACAGAGCTGTTAGTATTACCGAGAGTTGCAACAACAGTTTCTCATTGGACAGATGTTGGTTCAGATTGGTTATTTACATGTATATGACTCAACAGATATTATCTTGTATTGTGGTTATTATTACTTTTATACTCATTCTTGTGACATGTCTTAGCATTTAGTGTCTTGATTTGGCGATCATATAAATATGTGGACTTGGTTGTATTGATATTATATATGTATGTCCCTACTTAGACCTAGAAGTTCTTGACCCATACTCATTGGTTTTACTCTCCTTAGGGAGAATAGAGGTGATCATTCCCACCATATTTTGGCTTGCTAGTGTTGGTCTCATTGTTCACTATCTCCACCCATCCATTACCTTCCAGTTATGTTTATATCCCGACTTACTACTTGACTTGTGGCATGGAGGACCTTTCCCCACTAGAGCCTCTTTGTTGGACAAGCTTCCCTGTTTATTTGTGTCTCGGCTCTGAGTTGCTTAAACTGTGTTGGCTAAACCTGAAACAAATAGAGCTGCCATCAATACAATGTATTTGGAAATGAAATAAATATCTTATGAAAAAAAGCCCATTCATGAAAAGTAGTGTTTTTGAACATACATGAATGCAAGGCAAGCCTAATGAAATTGGCTTTGAAGTATATTGTAAGGAATATCTTGTGAAAAGCCATTCATGAAAAGTAGTGTTTTTAAACATACATGAATGCATGAAGCCTCAATAATAAAAATCCATGTAACAAATGCATGGACCAAGGCTATGGAAATTCGAAGGCCCAAAAAGCAATGGTTCTAAAAAAGGTTATATCTAAAGAGTGCTGGCCTCACTTGTATATGATTTGGATCATGAGCATTTGTCAAGGTGAATAAACACCTCTGAACGTAACTTATCCATTTGTGAGACACTGCCATCCCCTGTGTTGTTGCTTGTTCTTCATATGCTAGAGTGAGTATCCCCTTTCCATATCCAAAGTGTCATAGTGTCAGGTTGGTAGTCACCCTTTAGCCTAACCAGTTGATTTTTAGCCTTCATCCTTCACTAGCAAAATCATTACAACTATGAAGTGAGTATGATCTTGAAAGTCTTGTCTGAGTTATAGTTAATTAATGAAACTCTATATTTGGTTGATATATTGTCAGTGAAATGATTGCTACTTGTTATAATTGTTATTTGAATGATTTGTAGAGCATCCTTAACCTCTAAACACTTGCAGTAGATTGATGTTAGCCTGGGTTATATTATTGATTATTTGATCATTTATAGGTTGTTATTCTACCTGTCTGGGCATATTGGATATTATTCTTGATCATGTAGAGATCTGTAGGGTGTATGAGTACGCACCTTAGATGGATTTGGACTCCCCGAGTGCAATGAGACAACTTGTTTTCAGTTTCAGGCAGTTACAGTGATGATTTCTCTCAGTATACCATTCGGGTGTAGTTTTGCCATGTTGAATGGCTTGTCAGAGCAGAGAGGTGATTTGATGGGTTCACCTAGGGCGCTGTATGAGGAGGGGCTGGTCCAACCACTTGTTTTTACCATTTTACCCCCTTCCCAGAGAGCCTGGTCGGCTTAGTTTGACAACGCTGGCACTCTAGGAGGCAGTTTGGGCCATATCACGTTTCCCGAGGCAGATTAAAAATAATAAAAATGGCTACTAAAGAATTCGATTTGGGATACTGAGGCAAGAAAATGTCATGGAATGAGTTTTGATGATGAGTGTGATGTCTTCCATTCCTTCTCCAATAGTTTAACACTTGGATGGACCCACATCCATCTCTCCAACATATTTTATGATTTTCTGGAGCTTTTGGAGGCTCACGATTTCCTCATAGAGGCACTATTTTGCATTTAAAAAACTATATTTATTTTTATCGTGCCATGGGGACACACTAGGGGTGTTAGTTAATGCCCCCTGGACCCACCATGATCTTTATTCATTTTTATTGAGTGGGATCCCCTCTCCTAGGGTGATTTAGTCCATTGATATATTATATTATTGTATTGATCCATGTACTTTATGTTGATCTCATCTCAATCGTTGATTAGAACATTTTGATCTTTTAATCTTAGCCATCCATTTGAAAGGAGGTTAAGATTTTGTTGTCTCTCATTTCTATTTAAAGGAAGGAGCTTCTCATTGTAAAGGGGGGAGGGATCTAGAGATTTTTGGCTTTTGGCTATTGGAATTAAAATACTTTCTTGGCATCTTGGATCTTGGAATTGGAATGCTTGTGGTGATTGTAAATGCTTCTTACTATGCACTGACAGACATTAGTGGCCATCTTGATTTTATCTTCAACTAACATTGTTTTGCAGGAAAAGAAGACGTTTTGGAGGGGTGCGAATTGGTGGGGAGGCCTACCCTTCAAGCTTCAAGAGGACGTTTTGGGTGACGGGGAGTTGTTTTGTCTTTTGTACCAACAATTCATGTTTCTCATCTCTGTGTATGCATCTCTTTCCATTCTTGATTGATTGATTGATCTTTGTGTCCTTGATTGTTTGGAATAGGAAAATCGATTTGGTTGAAGTAGACAAAACGTTGGCAAGAAGGGCTCATCAAAATTTGGCATTTGATCTTTGTGGGAAGTAATCCTTGTCACAAGCCTCTTCCATCTTCATCTTCCAGGTATGTTCCATGAGGTATGAAATTCTTCTATCCTATCCATCTATTCTCTTAGATCTCAAAACCCTCATTGATCAAAACCCTCATTTTTCACTGTTTTCTAAATTTGCTTGGATCTAGCTTGTCTTTGGGAATAATAAAAAGAACCCACCTCTATAGCATCCATGACAATTCGGATCTACAGTTTGGTGGCAATCGAGCTTCATTTGACACATTTTCCAAGGCAGGTAGCCTTCCTTGGGTGAGGTCGCACTCCTTGGTTGGGTGAGTTTTTCTAGTTCCAAGACTTGGGTAGGTGAGATCCCACTTGATTTGCACTCCTCTCACTTGATAACCTACCTCTAGTGCTTCATTTCTTTGATTTTTGCCTTGTGGGCCCCATTCCTCATTTTGAGGGTTGTGCCCCACTGGGGTTATTGGGTGATGCACTTTCAACCTTAGATCTATGGAGATCTAGTTTCTCTTTGGGCATGCCATCCTAAATCCACTTTGAAAATTGCCTGAATTACCTCGATCTACAATTTGGCATAATTTGGACTCCATTTGACCCTCCATCTGAAGGCACTAGTCTCCTTGGGTCAATTCGCACTCCTTGGGGATTGTGTCATATGCTAATATCCCATATGTTGTTGTGTCTATTTTACCTTGGATCCATAGATCCACATCATCAAACACCCCTTAGCACCATATCACCCCTAGTTTCACCTTGTGGGTCCCATTTGAATCATTTCCCCATTTTAAGGAAGTGGGCCTTACTTGTATTTCATGGTGTTAGATCTATCTCTTTGGTCCTCATAAGTGGCCTAACTCATTCATTGGTTGAAACATTCCTAATATCTTAATCATCTTCAACCATACTTAAACTCTTGGGCTCACCGAAGCTTGCATTGGTTTCTGTAAGTCAAATTTACACACTCCCCTAGAAACCTTTGTTTTGGCTAATCTTCTTTGATTGGCTATTGGGTCTCCCCCTTGGTTGTGATTTTTCATAATCTAAAGTGAAGAGTGCCTCGGTTGACGTGACTCCCAGCTTGCATTGGGAACCATTGCACTTCTTGGGTCACCTCTTTAGTTGTCCATCTCCTCTATCGTTTCAAATGGGATACCTTTAGGGACAACTACAAGTTGTGTGATAACATGCCTAACCACCAAGACAAATACTCTAGCTTTGGAGGTTTGAGTGAAAAACTCGAAAATTATATGTCGTTGAAAAGGAACATATAATTAACAAGGAAAAAACACTCTAGAGTAATGTATTGATGACTAAGTCTAATTTGGCCAAGCCTGTTACAAGAGATCATCATGCTACATCAACTTATTTCAATTTCCTCGAGGGGTATGAGCATGCAACTTTTTTTGGAAAGGGCTGCATGGACCTCTTAACTTCTGATAGTGAACAATTGACTTGTTCATTCTTCAACGACTCAGTTGAACAGTTCCATTAAGTACAACGTAGGTGGTAACATTCTCTAACCTTCATTTTTTCTTAACATGTTTTCTGATATGACAATATGTTAGAATGAGATGTTACATATATGCTTTATGATGACACATACTTAAATTGTTGCTTGTCCCTTAGTCTAACCTTTGTGTGGTTCTTCTAGCTTAATAAGTGTGTTAGTATAACGAGGTTAAATTGTACATTGGTGAAATAAGTCAAGTGATTTTCATCCATTTCATCATATTTTACCAAGCCATTTTTCATCTCGCTAGCCAATTCATCCAACCCCTTCATATTTCCCCTTTGTGAAAGATCTATCTTTGGTAATAATACATGGTCTCATTATTATTCCAATGTATGAATGCCTCAAATAAAGCTATAAGAGTCTTGTTCTCACCCAAAAAGAATTTGCTAGATAAATTAAATGCAAAAAAATGAAAATGAAACATATTTTGGGAGATAGTCCCTGTTACCGCCTAATACACACCTCGGGTAACATGGTAGAAATCTTCAAGCCATTGTGTGCGTCCTTGGGGCCAAGTCAACGAGTCGAGTTACGGTCACTCAACACTTGACTCCTCTGTCTATGCCAACTCCTAGCAAAGCCAAGCAAGGCAGTCCCTAATAAAAATAAGCTAAGGGTAAGTAAGCTATATCAAAAAATGAAATTTAGGAGTTTATTAAAACAAGAGCAACAATCAAATCTAATATGGCATCATAGCACATTGATAAATCATGGCATAAATGCATGTAAACAAGTACTTGAAACAAAATATAGACTAGTGCCAAAAATAAAGTAATCACCGTTGAAAGGAATTTTTATAGTGCTCTTGACAGATTCAAGTTATTAGGCGAGTTGTTGAAATTGGGGTTATTCTTGGTTTGGCCCACTAAAAGGTTATCCCCAAAATGAGTGTAGAGAACAGTGTCGGATGTCCAATGGTGACAGAACGAATCTCATTGAGTATCCCCGTGACTTCTCATGCAGTTCACTACAAGTTCTCACTCAACAATTACAATTTGATGGATTTTCCTATTAAAACTAGACACTTGATATTTCCTTTTTGATTGAAACCAACGATCAGACAATGCTCGCAATGGTCATAAGAGCATAATAGGAGACGCAAGTCCAGGTTCATTACTCTTTAAGCAAAAAAGGAAATAAATAAAACAACTAAGCTAATCTAAACTACGAAAAGGAAATGTTTTGCGTGAGTTTGTGGTCCGGAACTAACAAACGTTTAATTTTGTGCTTGTGTTAGTAAAATAAAAGCAAAAAGGTAAAAAAATGCAAACCATGAAAATTGACATGGATCCCTTGAGGGGGGATGGGGATTGGCCACTGGGTAGCCCATTGATTTTATTATGGATTACAATGTTATTAGAAGTGTTTGCGGTCCTTTATAAAACAAGACCAACAAACTTACAACTTTATTGAAGAGTTTTACTTTTAGAGGAAGGTAGAAAGGAGAGAGGGATCCTGCATGGCCCAAATCTTCAAAATTTTGCTAGTGCTTATTCCTACCTATTCGTCAAAAAGTAAAAAACAACCAACACATGTGCACTAAAGATGCCGAATAATTTGATTAGAAGCTCAAAATCTTTCCTAACCTTAAGCATCGAAAGATAGACTTTTTGAACTGGACTACAAGTAAGGATTAGGAAGCTAGATCTACAAATATAAAACTTTTAGAGAACTTAGATCTACAAATATTAAACTTTTAGAGAACTTAGATCTAGTCTTTCAAATAAAAATGCATACTAAAATAAATAGCTATTGATATGATCTTTAAAAAAGAACTACTTAGCTTAACATGCATATAGTAATCAAAGGAAGATTTAGAATAGTGAAGGAGGGAGAGATAGAAGAGAGCTCAAGCATGAGATATCTAGATCTAAAAGAAGGGAAAAATGGCCTACGTGGACTTCTGAACTTCTGAATATGAACAAGTACACTTCTTTAATCTTTGCCACCTCACTTGAAATCCAATTAAGTACAACTTAGTAGGTAACACCCTATAATTTGTGCAAGGTGGTATTTTAGCCTACTTATTCCCCTAGTTATTTCCTTCCCACACTAATTGCAAGTAAGCTTCCGTCAATTATTAGGCTCAACAAGCTCACTATACTCCCATAAAGAATCCAAAGCCTTTGGCATTTTTGTATGGAAACTTGGAAAGAAATGAACCTCTAGGGTTTTGAAAAGAGAAAACTCATGGGCATTTTTGTATGAAAAGGAATGGACCTAGGGAAAGAAAAAATGTTTTTGAGCATACATGACTAGCAATTTAAAAAAATTATGGGAAATATATGGTAAATGTTCCATTATGATTTGGTTTTGAAGAGAGAAAACTCATTGACACTGCAAAACTACCAAACTTTGTCTCTGAACAATTAAAAATGATAGCTAGATTAATTTACAATGTACATACCTTGAAATGTGGTGGACTGTTGTTCTTGATTGATTCCAGATATCAATCCCCACTCCACAAAATCAATCGTTGATCGCAAATGAAGTTAGATGCTTTCCTCTTCTTGGCCCAATGCAAAATGATGGTCTCCTCCTTGACAATCTAATTTGCAAATGAGCAAGCAAAGAGGACAAAACTGGTCTTATCCGTGTCCTTTTTCGGGCAGGTGATGTTCAGGCATCGACTTGCGATTTTTTCTAATATATCATGACAATATCGCCCTCAGAAAATTGTCAATATTTTGAATATATCTAACATCGTATTGTTTTCTTATATTGTGATGTCGGCGATATATTGCCGATATCTGTAACAGAGATATACACGTATATGTGTCTTATACTATGCCTTTGGCGTGCCTATTTCCAGCTTCAACAATTGATTTTTTGGTGTTTTTTATGGTTAGATTGTTGGTTTAGGGCAAAGCACAGGGGTTATTGCCAATTAAATTTCCAGGTTTCTTAAAGTAGTAATTTAGAAACACTATTGAGTTTCTCTGATTCCATAAATATTAATTTGAGTGTCATGTTTATGCAGAAGTGTCTATGGTTTTCTTGATTAATGAAAGCATATAAAGTTATTGTTCATGCATGTGTGGAGCTTGGAAGCATTTCTGTTGTGTGAGGTGAACTGTGATTTAATGTTTTTCAGGTTAAGGTGATAATAGTTGACAGTGTAACGTTTCATTTTCGGCAAGACTTTGAAGATTTGGCCCTTAGAACTCGTCTGCTTGGTGGAATGGCTCAGAAGCTAATGGGTTTGGCTGAGAAGTATGATACTGCAGTAAGTATAGTTAGCAGTGCCCATGAACAATTTTTTTTGTTTCTCTTAATTTTTTAAACTTAAGTCATTAAATCTTTATTCCTTAGTCCAAGATAATCCCCAAAAGGATGTTTTATGTCTAGCCAATGTCAAACTACAACTTCTATGATTAAAATTGACATCTTTATAAAAGCAAGCATTCTGAAGGACCATTTATTGATCTGCTGTATGTATGAAGAGCTTTTGCAGTGTGTGCAGATCCTCTGTTTTCAAGTTTTACACTTCAAACTTGAAAATTATGATGTATTCAAGATATATTAGTCAAGAGATAACAAGTGAAAGAGTTGGCAACAATAAATCTATTTGGGGATCAGTATGGAAGATCTGTCAAACTAGAATCTTTCATTTCTATTTGATTATAGATCTGTGAGTGTATTTTTTTTCTGTGGCTTCCGAAGAGACTTGAATTTTCCACCTATCCCACATATAGCATTTAGGTCTTGTGTGATATTACTGGACAGGGTACAAGTTTTGCATAAACACATCTTTAAACAGCTATTTGATAGTGGGTTTTATGTGAACTGGTGCTTCCTGATTTGCTGCTCAATCACCTGCAATTTGCCACACATTCTTGTGAAGCTGCAGTAGAATCCAGCTTATCTGATAAATATTATTATTTGATTGTTTATAATATTTCAGTGTAATTGTCAAGATGTTAGCTGTAAAGTTGTTTCTTTGGGAAATCCATCTTATAGAATCTCTTTGGCTAAGCTACCATGCTATGAGGGGCATATCTATGCTGTCAAAGTCACCCAGAACTTGCACTTAGTCTCATCTGCACCTGCTCAAGGGGTTTTGAACCTAGGTTTCCACATTAATACAAGTCCGATCACATCATTGCTTACCACCGGGCCACACATCCATGTGCTATTAACTCTAAAGGTTAATGAGGTTGTGTAGCCTTATTTCTCTTTGAGCTGTCATTGAAGCTCATATATTAATGCAAATGTTTGCTTTAAAATATTAATGGCTTGGCCCACATGGCTGTCACTCCTTTTAGATAATGCCAGCCATGAAACATTCTCTTTTATCTCTTTCTGTCATCAAATATCTCTAACCAGCCAATTGATGTGATCCTTGTGTGATTTTCCTTCATATTCATATCAGATTTACGCTTACATAGTCAGAATACAACAAGATGAAAATAAGAGAGAGAAAGTATATTGGATTATTTATTCCTGTGTAATGTCTCAATATGTAATGAAAGTGGGAGTTGTACATTAAGTGTGGAACACAATTCTTGAATACCTAATCTCCTAATGACTCACTTTATTCATCAATGTAATGGACTACACCATTTATTATGACTTTATATTTTCTCTGAAGAAATTACTTCATAGAATTCCTCCTCTTTCCTTGGAAAATGATATGGAGGTCAGTGTTAATCACTAGTGCGCATGAGCAGCTGGTAACCTGATCCATCCCAAGACTCGACTAGACACATCGACTAGTGCCTAGTCCCAATCAACTCCTTTGGTCGGATCCACGACTCAGTCGTCCCAGCGGATCAGTCGATCCACGATTTAGTCGACCAACACACATGCCAACGGGTCATCATTCATGTCGACGGTATTTGATGATTCTAGCACCTGTGAGATGACATTCTGAACAATTGGAAGACATTTGAAACACTATCGATGTAACAACGGTGTATCTACATCTTCTTCTAGCTAGAGAATGGGAAGAAGACACATGGTCTCTTTGTAATTGAAACGCGGTGGGTAGTTACCCAAGTGTCCCTCAAAATTGTATAAATACTTGTAAGCTCGAAAATGAAAGGGCTTTTGGTTATCTTCTCTTGATTGCATTAAGACTATTTCCTAAAGAGAAGGCTCGATTGGCTCCTAGCGGATCCTACATTCGACCTCTGTGTATGTAAACGAGTCTTTTGACTCACTGCACCCTTCGCTTACAGACCAAAGAGACCGACATCTTACAACGACTACTCAATACAAGTGGAGTTTTTACCCTTGAGGTTGCTCCGTTATCAATTCCTGTCTCACGTTCTTCTATGATTAGCATTGTCTATTAAGTTTGCAGTTGTTTAGTGTTTGGTGTATGCTATTCTTTATAGTTGTCTCTTTGATTAGTCTAGCATTATTCGCTTCTGCCATAATAGGGACCGACTCATTCAGTCATCCCAGTTGTCTTCCTGTCAACCTCCTGGGCGACACAGATCATTGGTATCAAAGCTTAAGTTGCTCTAGCCTGCTTAAACACTACTTGCATAGTTAAGCCGACATATGCCTGTTCAGACACGCTCTAAGACCCAGCTATTTAACTTGCCTTTTCCTTCGACTTCTGAGTATTTATCTGCTCACAACCCCAAACCAAAGGTGGTAGGTGAAAATGTGGACAATGCTCCTAGTGGCGAAACTCAACGACTCATTGAGAAAGCACTTGCTTGACAGGGAATTGAAATGTATGAGCATTTCAATGAGATTCTTGTTCGACTCATCAGTTCATTTGGCTCAACTTCGGTTAGCAACTCAACGAGAAATGCCTTTGAAAAGGTTATCTCCCTTAAGGTACAGATGAACTTGGATATACCAAACTTGGAAGGGAAGATCGGTGCAGAATTTGTAGACAACTGGATGCAATAGTTGGAGTCCTATTTATCTGTGAATCAACTTTCTAAGGTTGAGAAAGTCACTCTTGCTTCTATGAAGATGTCGACTTTTGTACACTGTTGGTGGGAAAATCTCTTGACGAAATTCGAGGAAGATGGCAACCTCGTCGACACATGGGAAAAATTTGTTGAACATGTTCTTAAGGAATTTTATCCACCCAAGTACATGGAACAACAATACAAGAAGTGGCAACAATTGAGACAATGGAATGATCAAATTGTACAGAGTTATCCTAACAGATTCCTCCAACTAATGGCCCGACTTGGTGTTATGGAAGAAGAGAAGTTACTTGTTTTGAAGTAAATTAGCAGTTTAACACGTTACATCCAACAAGAGATGGAATTGCTCACTATTGGCACTCTTGCAGACGCATTCCATTACACCATCAAGCTTGGGATGAAATTAAAGGCGAAAGGACGTTTTCCGATCAAATTGACTGGTTGACCTTTCGACAAGAAATCTCAATCAACTGTGGACTCCGACAAGTCAAAACGGTCTTCTCAAACTACTTCCAAGAAGTCAGATCAGGGTAAGAATCCTTTCCAGAAAGAAAAGGGAAAATCACATAAACAACCTCTTGTAGGAAAATGTTGTGATTATCATAGTTTAGCTTGGCATGATGCATCTGAATGCAAAGCTTATAAGACATTCTTAGCGCAAATGTCTACTTCCAACTAAACCGACAGAGCTATTGTGGAATCCGACCTTGACTCCACAACTTTATTGGCGTCGACTTCGACAACCCTCATGAACTTGACTATCGTCAACAAAGAAGAAAGAGAATGACTATTACATACACAGATTCGGGTTAAGGACAACCCATTGCATCCGATTGTGGATAGTGGTAGTCAAAAGAACTTTGTCTTTGAAGACATTGTGAAGAAATTGGGTCTTGTTACTACTTCGCATCCGCAACCTTACAACATTGGTTGGATGAAGGATGGACAAGACCTCAGGATCACCTGACAGTGCAGGTTACCCTACTTCATCAAGTCTTTTCAGGATGAGGTGCTTTGCGACATCTCATCGCTTTCGGTAGCTGACATATTGTTTGGAAAACCTTATCTGTGGGACAGACATGGAAGGTATCAATCGAGAGTCGAGACCACAAAAAGTGATTGTTAAATTCCAGAATCACTGGTATGGCATTCCTAAACGTCACCCCACACCAACAGTTTAGATGGTTTCAGCAAAGCAAGCTAAAAAGTTGATTAGCCACACTTAGAAATTCATGTTGTTGATGATCAAACCTCAACACTCTTGGAAGATCACAACAACCAGTCGTCTCTCCATCGACCGCCACCCTCAACAACAACAACAAGTCGGTAGAATGCTTGAAGAATACAAATATTTGTTCAAATATCCAACTGGAGTACCACTACATTGTCGGGTAAAACACCCCATTGATCTTGTTTCTGGTTCTTCATTACCCAATGCATCTGTTTACATAAGGTTTGTTCTAGAAAATGAAGAAATCCGTAGACAAATTCAAGATTTGATTGACAAAGGGCATATTTGACCTAGCTCCTCTCCTTGTGGAAGTCCAACCGCCCTCGTTCCTAAGAAAGACGGGACATGGCGCATGTGCATCGACTACATGGCTCTCAACAAAATTTCAGTAAAGAATTAGTTTCCTCTTCCTAGAATAGATGACTTACTTGATTATTTGAAAGATGCTAAATTATTTACCAAACTCGACCTCAAGTCGGGATATTATCAAATTCCCATAGAGTCCTTGGATGTAAGAAAAACTGCTTTCAAAACCAAGGAATTTTTATTTGAATGACTAGACATGCCTTTTGGTCTAACTAACGCACCTGCGACTTTCATGAGATATATGGATGATATTCTTTTGACCTTTTTACGGGAAATGTGTCATTGTTTATCTGGATGACATCTTAATTTTCATTTGATCATGGGAGGAACATTTGCAGCAGTTTCAGCAAGTGCTTAGTGTTCTCAAGTGACATAAACTTTGTTTGAACTTGGAGAAGTGCTCTTTTGCATTGACTAGTATTAAATACATGGGTTATGTGATCGACTCAATAGGCATTCGAGTCTACCCAAAAAAGATACAAGCTATATCAGGGATTGGACCGCTCTAAAAATCATTCAAGAACTAAGGAGTTTCCTTGGTTTGGTGAATTTTTATTGTAGATTTGTGTTAGGATTCAGTCACATCTCTTGGCCTTTGAATCAATTGACAAAAGGAGGTGGAAAGATAGATTTCAAATGGACGACATCACAAAAACCAGCTTTCGAGCAGCTCAAGAACAAGCTTTGCATCACCCAAGTGCTTGTGCTACCTAATTTGCATCAGCCAATTGAAATTGAGACCGACACATCCGACTATGCCATGGGTTTTGTGATCACGCAAGAAGGTCACCCAGTCGCATTCCACTCGGAAAATTTCAGTGATATTGTTTGTAAGTACTCAATCGATGAAAAGGAACTGTATGGCATTATACAAGCTCTTAACCAATGGAGACATTACAGTCTAGGCAAAGAAACGGTCGTCCATACCAACCATAAGCCTCTATAGTTCGCTCTGTCACAATCTAAGTTCCGGATCACGAGACAAATCAAGTGGATTAGCTACCTACAATAGGTTTAGTTGGCAATTAAGCATCAGAAAGTCAAAGCCAACGCAACAGTTGATTGCCTTATACGACTATTCGTTACTTCACTTCTTACAATGTTAAGTATGCATGGTTATGACACCATTACTTGGCCATGACTATATGAAGAATACACTAATTTTTTGATGGTGTATCAACAACTCCAGACAGGTCATTCGATTGCTCTCAACTACCACGTGAAGGACAACTTGCTTTACAAGCTAGGACAACTTTGTATACCTTCTGGTGAGCATCGACAAAAGCTTATCTGGGGGCACACTACAGCTAAATAGCAAGACACTTTGGAGTGGCAAAGACACTTGTTGTACTCCAAAAATATTTCTACTGGCCTTCGCTTAAGACAGATGTTGACAAATACATCAAGTCATGCGTGGTTTGTACCATCGCCAAGCCACATGACTATGTTTGCAGCCAAACTTAAAACATTAATAGCATGACAATGGTACAAAAATATAAATAAATATGAGACTTAAATCAAAGTAACCATTCAATCTTGCTTTGTGAACCAATCAAGGGCATCCTCCTCCAAGGACAAAACAAAGAGTTTCATTTTCACATCCTCATAGTTATGGGTGTTGCACTATTTGCTAATGCATAAGCTGAAATTTTGAACATGAGTCTTTGCACTAACAACATTGTTTGAATGAAAAGAAGGCAACTTCTCAAGACCTTTGTCAGGAATTCGATGAGGATAACCTTGAATATTTGAGAAATCACATGGCTTATACAACTCATCTATTGGTGATTTTATTAAAGGATTATTATGCACAAATAATAAATGTATATCAGATATTGCTTCTTCTCCAAGACTTGCATGGAGTCTACGATGGAGTTCATATGTTTTCTCTCCTCCTAGAAGCCCTTTCAGATTTAGGGAGGGGATCAAATACACCCCTAGAGTTTCTCCTAGTAGAATACCTTATCGAATTTGAAAGTGGAGTCACCGCTTGAAGATTAAGCAACATCTAATAACTTTTATCCTTATGTAATTATTTATTCAAATTTTTATTAAAATTAAAACTAAAATGTCAATTGACCAAGGACAATAGACTTGTCCATGACAACAACGCCAAATATGTTGTCGCCTGTTGTTCGCCGAATGCACACCGTCAACAGAAATCTTTTGGGCTGTTGTTTCCCTAAGCGAGAAAGGTGTGGCCTTGGGGGCAAGCAATGAGCCAGGTACTGTCACCTGAATCCCAACTCCTCCGTTTAGGCTAACTCCTAACGAAGCCAAGGGGGGTAGTCCCTAACAAAGAATTTCCTATGGCTCTATCTTTTTAAGTATTTTTGGTGTTGTGATGCGGATGGGTGTTGTTTAGGAGTTTTTTGAGATACAATAAAATACGCAATCCACGTCGCAATTACAAAACACAAATATCAAGATGAAACAATATATGACGACTTGGAATTTAAATAAGCATCCATAATATAATGACTTTAAGAATTAAAGGACAAATGGTCAAAATCAGGGTGATACATGTAAGTTTTGAAGACCAGTGTCAAATGGAGTCAATGAGTGCTTGGGATGCTGCAGATATAAGTCTCGATATAATGTTTGTGTGATTGTTTTGAAACTGTTCTTGGTTTATTTTATAGTATTTTAAGTAATCTTGTTTTTAGGTGTCTATGGAAATCTAACCGGAAATACTTTCAGTGGCTCCGTTCGAAGACATGTCGGTGTCGGTCTGGCTCAGAAGCTAGGTGTTCAGAGAATTTAACCAGCAAGCGTCCAAATTGAGTAGTCCGACGTCCACACTTGGAATTTGCCCACTACCTGAGTATTTATCGAATCAACGCCGGTTCGTCGGTTATGGAGTTGAAAGTTTTATTATGTTGAATCTTGCTCGATTAATCAGTCCAATATCGTTTTCGAGTGTACTCTAGTTTTTTTAGGCTGGTCAGAGCATACTTCGGCAAGGAAACAATGAATAAATTCAAATTTTATTAAAGGGGAGTGATGAGTTGCGAATTTTAATTAGAGCATACAGATGAACCTTTCCGACAGAGGGTGCTCTTGACTTGTCTTATGACAGAGGTTCAAGAGACTTTAACTAATCTATCAGCTAAAATGCAGTAAAAGTGCAATGCTTATGCTCTCCGACAGAGAGTGCTCTTGACTCGTCTTATGACAAGTTCAAGAGTCTTTGGTTCCTTTTAAAGATAGATAAAGCATACACAAGGAACATAAGTGATGGGTCAAATAATAATAACAAATGTAAAAAATGAAACTACCAATTAGTGGAAAGTAAATCTAAGCTAGCAATTAGTGTTTTAAAGCAAAATGAAAAGCTTATCTAAGTACTGAAAATGAAACTAAGCTAAAGAACACACCAAGACACTCTTCCCCAAATGGGGAAGAAACACAAACTATGGGAGGCGTTATCCCACTTAGCCTTATTTCATTAATATTTTACAAGATAAGGGAATTTAACCCTTGAAAATGAAGAAAGTGGCTAAACAAGAGAACTTGAAGCCTTATTATAACTTATACAAAGGATAAAGGTTTTTTGGGTTCAGATTTTTGTCTTTAGAATCTAGCTTTGTTTGCTCTTTTTTTGCTTGATTTTGCTCTTGGTTCACCTGTAAGTAAGAGCTTTGAACAACAGCTAGTGAGAGTGTTAGGAAACCAAATTTCAACTTATGATTTGAAAAAATGAAAGTGAATGAGATAATAAGTGCCCAATGAGATAAAATAAGAGCCCAAAATAGGAAAACAAGACCAAAAATCAGACCTTGGAAATGAGAGGAAAAGCTTGCCTTTTATGACGCAACATGCACGTTTTTCAATGAAATGACTTGAAATTTTTTGAGAAATAAAATTTTAAAGATTTTTTAAATATTTTAGGCTAATTTCCAGAACTGAAAAATAACAGAAAATTGCAAAAAATCAGTCAAAAATCAGCAAGCTTGAAATTGCACGTTTTTCGAGAAAAAGTACAAAACTTGAGAAAATAATTTTTTGGAAAAAATTCTGATTTTTAAATGAATTTCCAGAATTGAAAATTAATGAAAAACACAGAAAAACCAGCAAGCCTAAAAATGAAAAATTTGTACGTTTTTTGAGAAAATTTGTGCACGTTTTCCAAGGAAAAAAAGAAGTCAAAAAATTGACTTTTTAAGTACTAGTCTTGAAATTTCTAGCTAGCTAAAAATACGCAAGAGATAGCGGGGAAAGAGAAGTGGCACACAAAACAATGCGGCAATTGGGAACGAATCCCAAAGTACTTCTCAAGACAAAGGCTTGGCAAAAAAGAATGATGATCTTGGGCAAAAAACTTAGAGATATTTGACACTTGAAAAAAATGGAAAATGAAAGAGTAACAAGCCGAGTAAAAGGAAATAATGGATTTACAAGTTTGTAATGAAGTTAGGATCTTAGATCTAGTAAAAATTAAAGATTCAAAATAGTAGATCTAAACCCAAGCAAGTACATCAAAGTGTGAAACTTTGATCTTCTTAGCCAATCATAATAGAAGATCTAGAGATATGAAAGATTTGAGAGTATTGCACTATTTGGAAAGCAAATCAAAAGATAAAACCTGTGATGTTGAGTTTTAATGGTTATATCCAAAGTTACATATATTGTGTCGGCGAATATATCGCCGAGGGTCTGGAATGTAACTTATCGGTAGCAACGGTGAAAATATCGAAAAATATCGGCAAATGTCGTAAAGCATAAAAAAACACAAAAATAACCATTTTTTTCAATTTTTTTAACATCTAAAGCAACAACAACATCAAATAAACACAGTGCTACATAAATATGAAAATACAACTAATATATAAGATGCATAAGATGTCAAATGGTGGATCATGATCACATATTGACTATAAAGTTATAAACTGAAAATATTGAAATATGTTCTTGATGGAATGATAGAAAATCACATCAAATGATCAAAATAAATGTCTCTCAAGAAATTAATCATCATGACTCATGAGGCATCTAGATACTACATAATACAATGATAAATAGTAGAAATCATCGATCCCCTCTACCCCTTTTATAGGCAAGGGGCACCACTCTTCCTCCGCAAGCAGTAAGAGGTCCTGTAGGTGCTTTGGATGAGTTAGGCATCAAATTGGAAGCTCCAACTACTTAAGCTATGGTGAAGGTCCAAGTTTCCAACTACTCTACAATTTTGATGAAACTTACTATGTTTAATGAGTGAAGGGTACATTTTTATTAAGGTCATGATAAAAGATTTCAATAGTCAATGCCACCAACATCAAGGTACAGGGATGGGTTGATGTGCTTGATTAAATGCCAATCCCATACCCTCATACTTGATAAAATCTCGTGGAATTGTTGAAATCTTGAAATCCTGAAAATTATTAAGTCTCTTGAATTCTAAAAGGGATCTAAAATTCTACTTTTTGCATATGAAGTCCGATGAGGTTGGAACCACTCTCGAACATCCCGAAACTATTAATGGCAATGTTAAAAATTTAAGTAAAATGATAGAAAATGAAAGTAAAGGAGAATGTCACTTTTACTTTAAGAATTTAACATTACCATTTATTACTTTAAGAATTTAATATATTTAGTTTTAATAACACTGCCAAAAACTTAACCCATGAATTTTTTTTTCAAATTTCTTGCAATTTTTTTAGCAGGCCGATATTTTCCAAAATCTCCCGATATATTCCCAATATATCGCGACATATTGAATATATCGCGATATATTCAAAATAGTTTTTTCAAATTTCTTGCAAATTTTTTTAGCAGGGCGATATTTTCCAAAATCTCCCGATATATTCCCAAAATATCGAAAATATCGCGATTTTTTAGTGGCAATATATCGCCAAGGGGAATGACTCGCGATATCACCGATATATGTAACTATGGTTATATCAGATCTTAAAACATTTAGCATCATAACAACATAACCAGAAGCCAAAAGATCACTGAAAGATAGACAAGCACAACCACACAAAAAAAAACACAAAGATTTATCCTGGGAAAACCCTAATGGGAAAAACCTAGCAAAAGCTTCCTCAATATAGATGCTCCAAAAGATAAAAGGTAAAACCCAAAAGACTGAACCTCCTTCTTCTCTAGCTACAACTCTTTCTCTCTCTCTCTCATGCGCTGCACAAGTGAGTGTGAGTGTGTTCAAATGAGAAGCACCTCACCTCTATTTATATTCTTTCGTTCACTTAATATTTAACTCAGTTATGTAGGCTCGAGTAATCCTAACTTAGTTATGTATGCTCGAGTAACCACAACTGGGGTACTAATGACCCGACTTACAATAGAGGGGACTTCCTCATGACTCTTATCAATTCTCTCGATAAGGAACATCGGGGTACAAAGAAATACAAGTGATTCTCTCGATAAGAGCATCGAGGACCACTAAAATACATTTAGAATATTCTTCGAAGTTACAATAATTCAACATGTGAGTGTAGTAGATCCGCTTTGTAGTAACCAATGTGACCAAGAGATTTTTTGAAGTAGATTGTTTGATGGATGAGGCGAGCAAGCTTTGTTTCTTGACTTTTTGAAGTAGAAGCCTCCTTTGGGAACTTGTAGGATGAATGTATAAACCAAGCAAAAGCTTTTGCACCTGGGATAATACCTGAAAGCCACAAAACTCAAGAGAAAAACATAGATCAAATAATATTGTGCTAGATTGTTAGCCTTCTAATCACAAGATCATATACTTAAGAATCAAAAGAGATGAGCTAAGAATGATATCACCTTAAACAAGATGAAGCATAGCATACAAAGAACTCCCACATGGACCTCCAAACTCTTCTTGCTTTATTCAAATTCAAAAGATATTACAAATTTCTCCAGAGTGTACTTGCACACATTCTCCATCCATAAGAGAGAGCAAAGCACCTCTATATATACAAAAACCAAGCTAAAGAGACCTAAATCGAATTTCCTCCATGGAGAGACAAATGGCACATGAGATCTGTTGCCCACCTATTTCGATTAGGTGGCAACTTCATGTACATGAAGATGTACATAATTGTACAAATTGTACCTTGGAAAAATCTAAGGATTTTTCACTTTTGCAGGGCAATTGCCCCTTTGTAAAACGAAATGTCCGCTCCCCTGCGTGGGAAAATTAATGTAATTCTATGTGCTAGTGTGGGTCATATGATATGGACGCCACACCATGGAACTGGTTGTTAGGGAAGTCCCCTCATCGAGTGTTTTTTCCCCTTCCAATTAATCTTGATCTTTAAACGATTTTAATTGGTTAGGTTTTTCACTCAAAATCCTCCAAAGTGGTGATGGGCGTTCTAACAGTCAAGTCCATGGGGTGGCTAAGGGTTCAAAATGTTATTCATGACCATGCTAGACATTTGTGTAAGAGTCTTGCGGAGTTTCGTTATGTTGTTGTATTTTTATTTATTTTTTCTAGTTAATTAATTTCACCCCTTGGTGGTTAATTAACTCAGTTCTGATGTAATAATGTAATTGCTCAAGCACTTGCATTTTGTAATAAGGGCTATGAATGCAAGGTAAATTGCTATGAAACCCCCTAGGCCACTGCTTCGAGTCCCATGTCATTTTGATAAGGGGTTGAGGAGATAGACCATTTTTGGCTAAGCAAGGTCTATTTTTCCTAGGAATTAATTAATTTCCCTAAGTCAAAAATTCATATTATTTGATTTTGAAGGAAAAAATCAAATAATGCCATGGTAATTTTGTTTTGGGGGTTTCCAAGCCTAGGAAAACTTGTTTCAAATTTTTCCACCCCCCCATGCCCAAGATATGATTTTTTCAAGTTTATTTTTAATTTTTCCTAAGTCAAATATGGAAAAATTTAAAAATTAAATTGAAAAATTAAATCTAAGGTGAATTAAAGTATTTAGCCTAAGTCTAAAGGTTAGATATTCATTTTGGGAGCAAAGGGCCAAAGTCTAAGCCTAGTTAAGAAGTGGTCCAAGTAAATGGAGTGGTTTAAACCCTCACTAAAACCCTTGCTAGAGGAGGGCGCTACATTTAGAGGGGGTCTTAAGTGGCCAAACCACATTTAGAGGAGGCGTCACATGTGAAAAGAGACTCCTCCAAAGGAAGGCGTCACATTAGAAAGGGCCCACAAAGGGGGCGCATGCATAAAAAACCCCCCACATGTGGAGCGCTAGCATAAAATAGGCCCCACATTTAGAGAGGGCGCATACATGGATAAGTGAGGCGCTAGCTTGGAAAAAGACGCCACACTTGGAGGAAGGCACTACACTTGGAGGAGGGCGCCTAGCTTGGGCCCACACTTAAACCCTAAAAGCAATCTCAAGGGGGCGCCTAGTCAAAACCCTAGATCTAAGGGTGTAAAATGATTAAGAGGGGTGCAAAGTCAAATACCTAGATCTAGTGGTGGAGATCTAATCTAGATCTAGATCTAATCTTGGCCGTTGATCTTCAAGGGGTTGGGGTTGCTTCTCAACTATATAATGAGGGTCTCACTCCCTCATTTGATAACTTCTCTCATGCTATTGTTATGCTGCTGAAATCTTTCTCTCTTCTCCTCTCATATTTTCTCAAGCATTTGGCCCAAGCCTCTTGTTATTGTTGTATTGAATCTTGCCCTAGTTGGGTTATAATAGAAGAAAGCTTTGGAGGCAAACTGTTGGTGTGGATCTTTCATTTCATGCTTGGATTAGTGAGGTAACCTTGTGGATTTATCAATTATTGTTGCATTTGTTTAGCTTAGAAGCTCTCCACAAAGTATTTTGTGGAGAGACTTGTAAGTAGAAGTATTTCTATCTTCATTTGTGAGTAGATTGGTAAGATTCTACAAAGTATTTTGTAGGATTTATTCTTTGTGCTCATCTCTTTGCTTACTTGTTGCAGCTCTAATAGATTTGTTTTGCAGGGATCCAAAGCTAAGAAGGGCTCCTCTAAGGGTTTCTTGTTTTCAGATTTTGTTTTGGGGGTTCTAGATTTAGGGTTTCTACCATTGTATAATGGTAAAAAACCCAATTTTTAGGGCCTAACTCTTTAGTATTTTAACTAAACATTTCAGATCTGATATTTTAGTAGCATTTCAGCCCTCTAAACATCATATTTCAGT
The DNA here is from genome assembly GCA_001517045.1 of Pseudotsuga menziesii. Taxonomy (NCBI): domain Eukaryota; kingdom Viridiplantae; phylum Streptophyta; class Pinopsida; order Pinales; family Pinaceae; genus Pseudotsuga; species Pseudotsuga menziesii. The sequence continues at coordinate 447,526 of LPNX010630048.1, forward strand.
CATTTTTTCAATCAGATTTTTGCCATAAATTAGTGTTTTTTTTTACTAACTTTTTTTGATAATTTCTTTGAGTTTTATGTGATTTCCAGCAAGTAAAGCTTGCTGGTTTGTGACAGGTTTTACATAGGTGAATGGGAGGTGCTGCCCAAATTGGCCCAGAAATACCTCAACCTTCAATCGGTTTCAAAAGGGGTTCAAACCCTCACCTTACTCTCTTCTTTTCTGATATTTGTAAGCCCCAACGAGAAGTTATCTTGGGGTATTCTACAAAAGTTTATAAAGCACTTGTAATCTATATGTAAATAGATTAGGAAGTAGAGTAGGAAGTAGAACACTAGTTGCTTAGATTTCTGTTTATGCAAGTTTTATTTCTGATTACCCACCTATCTCTGTCACAGACCACCATCTCTGTCACAGAGATTGAAGTGAGGTTAAGTTAATATTTTTTTACTTCTGTTTACCCACCTATCTCTGTTACAGACCACCATCTCTGTAACAGAGATTGTTGTGCGGTTAGGCATTGTTTTAGCTAATAGCATTTTCCTTTCAAAGTAGTTTTAATTTTATTTTCTGTCAAAAAGGGTAACCATACAACCCACTGATCCCGTGTATCCTCTGCCCACTTGTCATCTCCCTTTAGGGACTTCAAGTTGGGCAAGAAAAGCAGGAAAAGTGGGGGCTTAGTTTAATTAGAACAACATTCATTTTCTGCTACAAACCCTCACACTTTATTTTTCAGTCCAAGATCAAGTACCAGCACCTCCCATAAGGGATACCGCTTGGTTGATCTTGTTGATAGTTTAAAATTAACCTTGCATGCTAATCACCAAGATTAAAATTTACCCCTAAAATTAACCAACAACAACTTCACTACCCCCTGTTCCTCTACTTGGTTATCACCCTTCGGGGTACTCGCGAGATACGACAGGGGATAGAGGAGTTTTAGTTTAATAGGCATCCATCTAGCTGTTTTTCCTGTTAATTAAAAACAATGACTCGGAAGCGACTTGGGGTAGAAGACCGTGGGGGGTCTCTAGATGTTCTATGTCCCCCTTGTTGAGCACCGGGGCATTGGGGTTTGACCTGGGAGCTACGGGTGGGCTTTGCTCCCACTTTGTTGAGCGCACCAGCATTCCTTCTTTGACTTGAGAAATACTAGATTGGGGTAGTCACACCACTGGTTCGAAAACTAAACTTCAAGAGGAAAAACCTTAATAAAATCTACCTAAAACGAACCAAGAGACATTGCAAAACGTCCTACAAACACAGGTCACTACTATTTATCTTTGCCTTGCTGTTCAAGGTTTTTACTGCAAGCTTTTCACTTTTCAGTTACAAGTATTTCCTTGCAGTTTCGCAAACTCTTGTGGTGGCATCTTTAATTCATTGGATTTAGTAATCACATGGTTTAGTAATCTATAGATCTTGTGTAACACAATTGATTCATTTCGTTTCAACTTTTTGGGGTAAAAGCTTAATAATTGTTCCATTTATTCAATCTGTTCATAACATCTGATACAACTGTGGATATTGCTAATACTGCTTAACTGTTCATTCATTATTGTTTATATTGTTCATAGTATTCATTTGTCCATATTGTAACCTGGTTTGATTGGGACAACACCTAAACTGTGGGTTAATTAACTTAGATTTCAATTTCATTTGTAAGTTTGTAAAGTTGTAATTTATCCTCAGACTCCATTTGTTAATAGGCACTAGTCTTCATTTATCTCAAGGTCTGCTTGTCATTAAAAGGAAATCTTTGCATTTGCATGATGCTTGTCATTCCTTAGATAGTATAAAGTCTTAGCCTCACAACCTTAATAAGATCCCTTAATTTTGTAATTAATTAGTAAATCTGGAACTTAGTCTTCCGTAGGGACTTCCCCCCTTGGCTCTGTTGAGATCTTGCCTAAACGGAGGAGTTGTGGACTGTGGTGACAGTGGTCCCCAGCTCTCGCTTGCCCCCAAGGACACACATAGCAGGTTGTGACTTTCCTGTTCCTTAAAGTGTGAATTAGGTGGCAACAAGATCAAAATCAAATTCCTAGTCTAACTCCAAGCTTGGAGTGGTATCCACCTATCAACATAAGTTAGCATTTAAGTGGATGGGGAGGTGGCCTCCACATAGGCAAGGTGCCTCCCATACTCCCTAGGATTCATCACCCAACCAATGTCCACCCTCCACATGCATGAAGGCGTGAGTTCAAGAGGAAATGCGTGAGCCTTCATATTGATGCATGGGCAATCAATGGAGACAAAACAATGAATGAAACTTGTGATAACTAGGAGCCAAGCCCATGAGGTGGCTAAGGAGCCTACCTTTGCCATCAATTCTACCACACCAATCCATTTATCAAGTGACATCTCACCAATTCGTGATTTTGGTGAAGGAAGGCGAATTCTCTTGAAGGAGATCTCTTCTGCTACTGGATTGTTCACTGAAAGTACTTGGAGTTGATTGGAATCTTTATTAATGCCCTGTGCCATGTCATTCAACCTTTTATTTTATTCAATTTGGTTTATTTTGGAGAGATTTGGATTATCTCCAAAATATTCGTTTTTAATATTTTAATTAATAATTTCTCTGTAAATGTCTTTTTTTGAGAAATTATTAATTATGAGGTTGAATGAACATCCAAAATTTAGGATAAGCTGGTTCGAGGTTCATGTGTGATTTTTGGCTTATGATTTAAGCCTTAAATCTCTGAAATCCACCCCCGGATGATTGACATTTTGCAAATCGCATTTTTCCAATTAAATATTTGGAAAAATAAATAAAAACTCAATCCAACGCGTCCAGTAACAATTTTTCGGACAGTGTTTTTATTGGACAAGGACACTAGGAAATGACCATCTAAGAAGTAGGCTTATATACATCAGTTGGACTTTAATAACCCCCCAAGGCTCAATTTTCAAAATCGGGCATCTTAGCTTTGGAGGAAGCGGGAGAAATCCTCGTCGATTATTGCTCGGCTATAGGCAAAGTATAATTGACAAGGGCAAAAAACTCCTTTGGAATACCTTAGTTGATAACCAAGTCATGGGGGACCGAGCCACTCAAAAATCCAACTAGCACACTTATTACAAACCCCGTGGGGCCATGGTCATTTTGACTGAAAAATAAAACTGGCTAGCCAAAGTTGGCTAATTATTGCAATCTGAGCCCCTGATACTCTATAAGTGAACACTGATAGTGTTCCAACACTAGCGGCTCAATGGAGGTTCAACTATTGTACAAAATAGTTGGTAACACCGCCTAAAACACACTTGACTGCATAAAAGTTTCCCAACCACTAGGTGTGTTTTTGAGGGGCAACTATGAGCGTAGGGCCCACTGTCCAGTGTCATCTCGACTCTTAACTCCGCCATTTAGACCATTTAGACCCAACTCCCAAAGGTCAAGGGGGGTAGTACTAGTCCCTATCTACTAAGTTTCAAAGGTTTTGTTTTAGGAGTTATAATTCAACTAAACTTGACTAAAGTTATATGACAAGCAATGATGCAATGAGCAACAAAGTAATAACGGTGAAACCTTTTATAAGTAATCAAAGCAAAGTTTAAAGAATGGAACAATTGTCTTTCACAATTCAGTTCATTATCTATTGAGCCTTAGAAATACAATAAATAATGCTGGTCAACAAATTGCACAAGATAGTCAAAGAAATTGCAATAAATTGCTTCCCCAATCCTTAGAACATTCAAAGAAATAACTTGCTTATAAAAAATAACTTAACTAGAATGAAATATAATTTGAAACTTGAAATAACTTGCTTTGAAAAGTAAAGAAATTGAACTGAAAATGCTTTGGAAAGTAAATGTAAGAAAAATACAAATGATTGTAATGTTTTGTAAGTGGTCCTGCAAATTTTAGTTAGTTTTAAGTCTCTCTTTAGCTTAAGGGATTGATGTTTGAGACAACAAAAGCAAAATCTAACTATTGTAACTACCCCAAACACTTATCTCTTTCGATTGAGACAAATTGTTGGGTGCTCAACAAGCAAATACAAGGTTCCCTTCTAACTCCACAAATCAGTTCCAAAGATTGTCGGGTGCTCAACAGGAGGACACGAAGTGCCACAAAGCTCCTTGTTGCCTCCTTTCATGCACATGGGGGGTAGATTGTCATTGCAGAAATCTTCAAGCCACTACGTGCATCCTTGGGGGCAAGTCTCGAGTCAAGCCTGCCATCTTGTTTTTGACTCCTCCTTTTAGGCCAACTCCTAATCGAAGCCAAGGGGAGTAGACCCTATTAGTTTCTAAGGCTATTAAGGCTTAGTGTGTTTGTGGATGAGTGAAATACTTAGGAGTTTATAAAAAATGTACCAAGATGCTTGCAAATAGATTTGAATTAAAATTGAATAAAAGCACAACATCATATAAGATCAATATTCTGGTAACAAATTTATTAGAATAAATTGACACCAGGATTAAGATACGGAATAGAGATAAAAAAACAGACCATTGCCTTAAATGGAGTCACTACTGAAAGTAAGAATGTTGATAGTGATGGAAGATTTGTTTTGCAAGTGCTCTTGGTAATTTTACTTTTAGGATGTGAAGATGAGTGGATTAGATTATGGGGAAGGGAACTCCAAATATACCTGACGGTACGTGGAGTATGTCCAAAACCCTTATCTGATGCAGTTTCACGCGGAGAATATGTGGGCTGAATCGGAGTCTCTGGGATGTGTCCAACACTACACCAACGAGAGTGTAGCCTGACGGTATCCCAAGGTCACTATCTAGTAGTTCCTGCTTCCCCAGTGAACTTTCCTCGCAACAGATTAATTCGAGGCGTTGGATTTTCGCCTTGGGAGGTTAATTTGAATGTGAGTTTATCTTAAACTAGCCACCCTTGTTGCTTTTGATGCATTGAACTGGTCGGTCAAATTGCAGCAGTGCAGGGCATACACAACGGAGCCTTGGTAAATTTTAAGGATTTTAAATGCAATGTGTTTGCTTGTTTATTAAGTCCCCAAGAATCTCTTTCAGGTTGAAAAACCCTAATCGAGAGAGCAAGGGGTGTAAATTGTATGAAAAGTAAAGAACAACACAACAAATAAATAAGCGAAAGTTTTCGAATTAGTCCTACATCGCATCTTCCCCTTTCGGTTAACTCGAGAAGTCATGGGGTTAGTATTTGTATTACTTTGACAACTGAATGATATAATCAATATGAAGCTTACCAAAGTATACTAATCTACAAGAAAGAAACTAAACTAACAAAAGAGAAAATCATGGAATTTGACATCGACGCAGATATCCCCTGGGGGGATGGGGAGTGGGCTCTAGGGAGCCTACTCAAATACTTTATTATAATTGGTTACAATGCATGTTAGGAAAGGCCACTTTGTTCTTATAGAAACTGAACCCAAGGGATTACAAATCTTTAGAAAAAAGGTTGTGGAAGGAGGGGGAACTCCTGGGAAACTCCGGATGGCCTAAATGTCAGTTTTCAGACAACATTTCCTCCTCTTTTTTCATGGACCTGCTAAAAACCAACAAGTAATTATTAGTGAAACGTGCCCAAATACACTTTGGAAGTGTCTTTGAACAACACAAAAAACATCTAAAAAAATTCAAAGTTAAAGTTTATGATAAAATGCAAAAAATTACCAAGGAGAGCAAGATTTCCTTGGGATCTTGGTCTGCTTTTGGGCATCCAATAAGATTGTGCACTCGTATGGAAGTTTTAACTTTAAATGATCGAAGAAACACTCTTTTAAACAAGACTGAGATTTACTTTTTGAAACGCTTGCTAGAAGAGAAATTTCTTAAGCTAGATCTACGTAGAATGCTTATGAAACTTTGAATAATTATGAGATGTAGCTTTTTTAAAACACTTGTGAATGAGATCTAACAAATAATCTTAACTAGAATAACCTAGATACTCATAAACAAGCATAGTAACCAGGGAGAATTTAATTTGAAAAAGAGGAAGAGAAGTGAAGCCCGGTTTGTTGTTGGAATGAATCAACTAAGAGAGCCCCTTTCATGGAGTGTCAAGGGACAGTGTCTCGAATTTGTTGGAAATGGAATGGAGTCAATCTAGATCCACACCTTCTCCATTCTTGGCAACCTGAAACTAGATCACAAATCTTGCACGCACCTCGTGAGATCGGGATACATATATGAAAAAGATGAAAACAACATGCAAATAAGCTTATTTAAACATGTATAATTTGGATCCTTGAACATATATAATATGAATAAAAACAAACAAGTTATCTTACTTGTCGATATCTACTCCTATTGATTTAGTTGAATCTTTCAAAGCTAGTACACAAAGGAAGCAAGAAATTAGAAGAAGTAAAAATCACCACATTTGTAGCATGACGCCGGTAATCCACACACAATGACACTACACGGTTTAGCCTCCAAAGCTTCTTTATTCTCAAGCAAAAGAATGAATATCACAGTATTACAGTAGCAGACCAACGCTTCATCCAACTCTAACTAGTTTGGAATGAGTGGCTTGTGCTTTATTTATAGCTGGAGAGGCCAGAGGGGGCGCAACCTTCAGTGATAGAGAGAGTCGAGTTGAGGGAGATGATCCGGAGTTTGATTGGAGTTGATTGGAGTTGAAGGGGAGTGGAACTAGAGAGGTATATGCTACCTCTCCTACCAAACCCCACCAATCCATTCATTTGTTGCCAACAAACCCAAGCGTGGGCCATGGGAGAGAGAGGCACATCCTCAAGCTAGTGTGAGCTTGCCACCTCTCAAACCTACCTGAAGTTTACACCTTTAAGGAAGAGAGAATTCACCTACCTCAAGGAGAGTCAATGCTGCTAATTTCAATCAATTTTGGCTACTTTCCACTGATTTAGGAATTGAGGATTTTTCTCCATTTTTTTTTCTATTTTTTAATTGACATTTTTTATTTTCTGGAGATTTTTTACTTGAGTGGTAAATTTATCTCTTAAAACTTAGGAAAAGTGGGTTTTTGGGTTAAACGGGTGCTCTGAGTTTAGAAAATGAGAACCCCCATGGAAAAATCCGGTCTCTAACCACACTTTTGTTACATTTATAATTTTTTCAATTAGACTATTAAAAAATAGCCTAAGTTTATGGAAAAACTTATTTTCATAAAAAACTAAAATAAAACCTAAGGGGACCTAGCACATGTCCATATGACTCAATATTAATGCATAGCATGTTTATAGACATTGACACATAGACTCTAATAACCTTCTAAGCCCTAACCACCAAGACAACTACCCCAACTATGAAGGTGTGAGTGAAAAACTAAGAAGTTATTAGTTGTGTGTTGAACAACAAATAATTACCAAGGGAAAAAACACTCTGGGCTAGTCGGTTTGATGTTTAAGTTTAGGAGACCGAGTCTTTTACATACTTTACCATGCTAGGACATTTTATTACAACTCCCCCAAGGGGGTATGAACATGTGGTACAAGAAGAATTTTAAATTTTTTCCCAAAAGAATCATGTCTAACTTCTGAACTCTGAAGAATGAACAATAGTGCTTGTTCAACTTTGTTGGCTCACTTGATACAACCAACAAAGTATGACTTAGTAAGTTGTTATCGACTAGGTTGCACCTAGTTGTACTTTTTGTGAGCCGCCATTGATGAACAAGATACTTGTTCATATTCAAAGTTCAGAAGTCCTTTCAGGCCTTCATGGCCATTTTATTTTTTGTAACACATGTTCATACCCCCTTGGGGAAATTGTAAAAAATGTCCTAGCATATAATTTTTTATTAAAGGCTCAGCTTCCCGAATTTAAGCATCAAGCTGACTAGCCCAGAGTGTTTTTTCCCTTGGTTATTATTGGTTGTTGAACAAACGACTAATAATTTCTGTTTCGGCCTAGGTAGGTTATTAGAGTCTTCATGTCAGTGCTTTTCACCATGCTAGGCATTTGAATTGAGTCGTATGGACATGTACTAGGTCCCCCTAGAGTTTCGTCAATTTCCGAGAAAAATAATTTTTTCCGTTTTTAAGCCATTTTTAATGGTTTAATTAAAAAAATTCAAAATGTAATAAAAGTCAAATACGGAGTCTGTTTTTGACGTGGGGACACTCGCTTTCGCACTCAGAGTGTCTAGTTTACCCCAGGGACCGCTTTCTACATCATTCAGGCAGCCAGAGCCCCCCGTGAGGCATCGTTTGGCTAAAAATGCATCAAGATGGCATTTTAATGCTAAAGTTTGGACAATTTCGCACTTGGTCAAAATATTAAAAAAGTCAAAATTTTGATTTTTAGATATTTAAGTGGTAATGGAGCACGGTGGACCCCATGAGGTGACCTCATCGCATGAGGAAGGTGTCATTTTGTTTTTAGTTTTTGAGGCTAGCGAGTTATTTTGAAGTGGAGGCGCCCACCATGGTCTGATATCTCAATAGTGGCGATTGGAGGATGGGCACTCTTGAGTTATTAAATAAGATTAATAAGTGGCCTCATCACTTAAAACACGTCATGTTAAATCATGTACCCCAAGTATCGTTTATCCTAAGTCTTGGCTCACGTTACACCATCCGTACGATTTGCGGCTTATGGGTGATATGGCACTCGTGTTCCCCTTTGATTGGTGGCTTCATACTTTGGCAAAAGCATCACTTAACATTGGTTTTAATAATGGAGTGTTTTACGTGGTGGTTTATAACCAATGGCATCTCCTCACTCACTCACATGTGTTGGTATCACGAGCATGATGGGTGGAGCTCATGCGTGGTTTGGTAATACGGCAGCCGAAAGGTGGACCCCCTTCACACATGGCTGCAAAGACTTAAATTATTCATTCAGGAGGACTTCCACGTGACTCTTTGGAGGATCAAGCTGAGATATAGTTGGTGTGATTCTCTCATGCGTGGAGGAGCCGTACATTCACACGAGGGTAGTGGGTGATCTCATCTTCAGTCTTGTTCATTGGTTGGTATGTGTTGGAGGTTTATTATTCGTTGAACGAGTGGGGTGAGAGAGGTGTCAATCACCTCCCTTGTTCAACTTAGTCCAAGCTTAGTTCAACTCAGCTTCACTCAGTTAAACTATTACTTCTTCTGCCAGTGCTGATGGTGCCCCCCTGGCCTTGTATTTGCTATAATTGCTCTCCTCATTCAAACTAGTTGGAATGTACTGGGAAGAGCTTTGCTGAATGTAATCATTGTTTATCTGAGAAATAAAAGAGACTTTGGAGGTCTACTTGTGTGGTGCTTTGTGAGTGGATGTATTATCATTGTGCTTTGTTGAGATAATACTTGCCGGATCCATTTTGCTTCCAATTTCCAGATCTAGCTTGCTTGAAGGACTGGTATCAGTTTTGCAAGGTGAATGAAGTTGTTTGTTTACTACTTCATTTTATTCAGTATGAATGTTTAGAGATGTGAAATTGAATATTTTCATTTGTTTATGGACATTTTCATATTTTGATCTCTAAGTGTATATGCTGCTGGATTTGATCTTGTTTGTTGAGTTGTGTGAAGTGCAAGTCATCTTAGCTGGTGATAGAGCGGATCTAATTTGATCTTTCTCATTCTGATTTTTTTTTGTTTACAGATAAAGTCCCTCGGTGCCGCACAATCAAAGCCTCAAGGATCATCTTGTTCTCTAAACTTCCCCTCTCTCCTTCTCAAATTTGTTTAAAAAATTATTTTGTCCTTTATTCGAAAAGCAGTTGCAGATCTAAGGTTTTAAGTCCATGCTCATACATAGATCGTAATTACTTTTCATGATTAGATCTAGCTAAAGCTAAAAAAAAAGAATAATTTTCTAGTATAGATCTACATTACTGAGTTCTTCTTGATTCAAGTCATCTGTATTTAAAAAATTAAAATTCTTGATTAGTAAGATTGACTGCCAAGCTTAAGTTTTAGATCTAGCATCTAAGTGCTCTAATTTGTTTGTTTTCCTTACGAAACAAAAAAGACCCTGAAAAATAGCTTTCTAGCTCATTTTTTCAGTTGCTTCTACTTAGTTCATTTCAGCTTTTTACTTAGAATTTTTTCAGCAGACTGTGGTAGTTTTCCCAAAACACTCTTAAAGTGTTTTTGGGCATATTCTATTAATGTTTGTTGGCTGTTTTTTGCAGGTTTACGATAAAAGAGGAGGAAACTTTGGCGAATTTTCGCAAAATCAAGAAAAAAGAAGATCAACGGAGGCCCCCCCTCGCATTAAAATAAATTTTTCCGATAAGTTGTAATCCTTTGGATCCCAATTTGAGGACCAAAGTGCACTTTCTTCCGCATCATTGTAAAAGCAAAATAAAGTTTCAGTAGGCTCATTAGAGCCCGGTCCCCATCCCCCTTGGGGGGATTTGTGTCGGTGTCATTTTTCTGTCTTCTTTATATGTTGTTAGCGTAGTTTTTTTTCTTTATCAATTTCATGCTTTATTTAAGTTTTGCAAGAGTAATCTGAATACTTACCCATTGCGCTATACCGAAGTACCATAAGGGAAAAGATTTGAGCAGTGTAGTAATTAAAAAAGCTTCAATTTTTCACTGCACTGCTGAGTTTAAATCAATCCGACCGTTGCTCTCTCGAGTACCCGAAAGGTGAAAGAGACTCTTCGGTTGTCATCTAAACAACTTAGTTACGTCTCTAATAAAATAAACCAAGACTCCTTCCTCGTATGCTCTACACCACTGCAACTTGTCTGATCAGTTGGTTGTATCAGAAAGGGATACGAGTTACTAGATTTAATAGGAAAATCCACACAAGTGATTTTCTCGAGAACTCGAGAGGTTGCAAAGGGTAATCACTACAGATTCAGGGGATTACTCTAAGTAGGTTCATCCTCGCCCCGTTGGACACTTGGTATTACCGCTTTAGCACTCAGTTCGAAAGGACTTGACTTGTTGGGCCAAACCCACAATTTACCCATTCCTTAATCAATTCACTTAATAATTTAAAATTTACCAACTGAGACACTGCAATACTTTTACTAAGACTACACTAGCAACCCACATTCACAAACACTCTTTTTATTTTGGCACTAGTCTATTCTGTTCTTTTTGCATAAGTTAATTTCGCAATGTGTCATTGAGTATTGTGTATCTAATTTGGGTTAAGGTGTTGCTAAGGTTAATCTTGTTGGCAGTGATTGGTAATCTTTAATTTCATCCATTTCATATTAAAACTCCTAGAATTAATTATTTCTCTCGTAGAGTAAAATCTCTAGATTTTACTTTTCATTAGGGTCCACCCCCCTTGGCTTCGCTAGGAGTTGGCCTAGACAGAGGAGCTGAGTATCAGGTGATAGCTCTTGGCTTGAGCTTGCCCCCAAGGTCACACCCAGTGGCTTCAAGATTTCTGCCATGTTACCCGAGGTGCGAATTAGGCAGCAACATAGGTAACACTCCCAATAGCCTCTACCCGTCTAGCTGCATGGGTCAACCTTTATTTTCTCAATTTCAAAGGAAATAGATGTTGAGTGCCTATTATTCTAGCCAACAAAATTCTTTGTCCTTTCGTGTCACCCTGGATCGGACGAACTGGCAAGGGAAGTGAATACGGGGCAAAGATGGGGCAAAGTTTATTAACCTTGAACTAAAGAAATAAATTGAATTTCGAACAAAAACTAGCCAACACAATATTGCAAGGATGGAAAAAGCCACTTCACTTGCAAGGTGTGGGCACAATAAAGAAATTAAAGCAAAATAATTTGAACATCAAACAAAAAACTAGCCAGCACGATATTGCAAGGATGGGCAAAGCCACTTCACTTGCAAGTTGTGTGCACAATAAATAAATTAAAGCAAGAAAAAAACTAACTCTAGCCACTCTGTAATATCCCAAATCCCGATATTTTCTATTTCTAAGCAAAAAGGCTGATACAACTGGGCATGCAAACTGCCATGCAAAAATCCCTATTTTATAGGAAAAATTAGGGTTAGGGTTTGTGAGATAGAATGAACACTTACCACTGATAAGCCGGTTGGACTGCTCCGGAGAAAGTATGCAAACACTGAGAGCTGGATCGGAGATGAACTGATCTCCTCTGCTTACGGTGAACCCCCAGCAGCAAGACGCCCAGTCAGAAAAGGATGACGCCCTCAGGGAAGGAGGTGTCTGATGGAGCTGCGGATTTGTGGGGCTGATAGCCTTTCCATGTCGGAGAGAATGCCTAATACAAGAGTGATTTCTGAGTCCTCTGGGTAGGATAGCGACTTGCTTCTGAGAGACAGCTACTCACGCCCCTAGGATCCTGAAACTGCTGATAACTATTCTGGATGAGTACGGATGGGTCTGATAATCACCGGGTACCGGAGTATGATGCTGATGATGAGAATGGTGCCTGAGTTTCGGAAGGAAACTGAGATCTGAAGGCCCCACAACTGATTAGGGCTTTTCGGTTGAAAACCCCCCTTTTTCGGCTGCACACGTGTCCCTGCAACGATCTATACCATATGCTATATAACTGATGAATGAATGAAGAACAAGTGGTGAACCAGTATGGCCTACCCTAAATAAGACTAGCGCAGATGTTTCACTGCCAAAATCCTGTTAGCTGAAGACTCCGTCTCCAACCCCAACTGCTGTGCTGCTATCCAAGAGCTCCCAAAATAATCATAATCAAAAGTGAAGTCTCCTCTCGCTTTCTCCTCTATTTATAAAGTTCAACTGCACAAAACCTAATCTTTGACCTAATTAGGTCACTTTATCTTCTAATTTGCCGTTGACTTGCATGCATGCGTACGAAGACTTAAAGAGTGCATGCATCATTAAATAATGCTTGGTTGGCATGCACGAAGGTGGCCTTTGGCCCTGGTGGCCCTTCTTGACCAAGTGATGATGCCCTAGATCTTCTATGGATGGCATTAGTCCTCAACTGATTCCCTAGCTGTCAGTAACCGCTCGAACCCACAGGAATCACATAGGTTAGCGGTTTTGGGCCTTAAGGCCTAATTGGAAGAGGACATTACAGTCCTCCCCACTCGAGATTGCTTGTCCTCAAGCAACTTCAAACTGGGATGTTGTAATACCTGTTCACCTTCCCAGGTGGCATCCTCTGGCAGTAGTTCTTTCCATTGAACTAAGTATTCTCTGATTACTCTGTTCCTGAGCTTCCTCTCTTTAGTCTGTATGATCTGTTCGGGAATCAGTATTAGCAGTCCTTCATCATCTAAAGGGGGCAATTCGGTGGATGGAGCAATGTGTTGCCCAAGGGTCTTCTTCAGACTAGATACATGGAACATGTTGCCGCCTAATACACACTTTATGACACAGGAAAGTCACAACCTGCTATGTGTGTCCTTGGGGGCAAGTGAGAGCTGGGGACCACTGTCACCACAGTCCGCAACTCCTCCGTTTAGGCAAGATCGCAACAGAGCCAAGGGGGGTAGTCCCTATGGGAAAACTATGTTCCAGGTTTATTAATTAATTAATGATTAATTAAAGGGATCTTTTCTTAAGAAGAGGCCAAGAC